>OY740815.1:13855868-14253927 GCA_963514005.1 Raja brachyura
CCTCACCCTCACGTTCTATGTTCTGTGTTGTGGGACATCAGGTGGAACAGATAGCCCAAAGCTCTCCACCCCCCCCATCACCCGGAGAGTTGTGAACCTGTGGAATTCTCGGCCGCAGAAGGCCATGGAGGCCGATTCACTGAATGTTTTCAGGAGAGAGTTAGATTTAGCCCTTAGGGCTAACGGAATAAAGGGATATGCGGAGAAAGCAGGAACGGGGTACTGATTCTGGATGATCAGCCGTGATCACATTGAATGGCGGTGAAGGCTAACTCGAAGGGCCGATTGGCCTACTCCTGCACCTATTGTCTATTGTCTATGACAAATTGAATGGTGGTGCTGGCTCGAAGGGCCAAATGGCCTACTCCGGCACCTATTGTCTATTGTCTATTGTCTATGGTCTATGACCATATTGATTGGCGGTGCTGGTTCGAAGGGCCAAATGGCCTACTCCGGCACCTATTGTCTATTGTCTATTGTCTATTGTCTATGGTCTATGACCATATTGATTGGCTGTGCTGGCTCGAAGGGCCAAATGGCCTACTGCACCTATTGCCTATTGTCTATGGTCTATGACCATATCGATTGGCTGTGCTGGCTCGAAGGGCCAAATGGCCTACTGCACCTATTGCCTATTGTCTATGGTCTATGACCATATTGATTGCCGGTGCTGGTTCGAAGGGCCAAATGGCCTACTGCACCTATTGCCTATTGTCTATTGTCTATGACCATATTGATTGGCTGTGCTGGCTCGAAGGGCCAAATGGCCTGCTCCGGCCCCTATTTTCTAAACTTCAGTGTTTCTATGATCAGTGTCCCTGGATCTGAATTCTGCCCTCGGCACTCGGTTCCATTGCCATTGTGGGCTGATGTTTTATTCTCCGGTGGTAGCTAGTGCTGACTCAGCAGCCAGCCCGCTGGCCTTTTGTGCGGCTTCCAACAGATCGCCTCGCTCAAAGAGCAACGGCGTCTCCCGTGGCAACGGGCCGTCGCCCTCAAGCCGCGGGGCCCTGCTGATTGGGTCGGCTTCATTCCTGTCGCCCTGCATTCTTTCCCTGACTCTCTCAGCTGCCTGAGTGCCAGCGAGCCACCTCCTTCACCTCTCTGACTTTGCGTGGTGTGTCTAGCCTAACAAGCAGCTTGCCGTTGTTCCTGTCCCCCCCCCCCCCCGCCCTCCCCCGGCTCAGCTGAAGGCTTCACTGTCTCCCACACTAACACCCGTACACTGAGATTCCTGCAGATACACACAGAAAGCTGAAGTCTGAAGAAGGAGTCTCGATCCAAAACATCACCCATTCCTTCAGAGATGCTGCCTGTCCTGCCGAGTTACTCCAGCATTTTGTGTCCACCTTCGATTTAAACCCGCATCTGCAGTTCTCTCCTCCACACAAAAAGCTGGACTGGATAGAGTGGATGTGGAGAGGATGTGTCCACTAGTGGGAGAGTCTAGGACTAGAGGTTATGGCCTGAAATTAAAGGACGTTCCTCTGGGAAGGAGATGAGGAGGAATTTCTTTAGTCAGAGGGTGTGGTGAATCTGTGGAATTCTTTGCCACAGAAGGCTGTGGAGGCCAAGTCAGTAAATATTTTTAAGGCAGAGATAGATAGATTCTTGATTAGTACGGGTGTCAGGGTTTATGCGGAGAGGCAGGGAAATAGGCTTAGGAGAGAGAGATAGATCAGCCATGATTGAATGGTGAACTAGTCGATGGGACGAATGGCCCAATTCTGCTCCTATCCCTTATGACCCTATGAGTAACTCAATGGGTCAGACAGCATCGCTGGAGAAAAGGAATTGGTGACGTTTCGGGTCGAGAACTTTCTTCAGACTGAGAGTCAGGGGAATGGAATTCCCACCTCAGTTCCCAGAGTCTAGGCAGCGTTTGAGTGCCCCTAACCAGCTCAGCTGCACAGTGGCGCAGCGGGTAGAGCTGCTGCCTCGGAGAGCCGCCGACCACGGTTCGACCCTGATCTCGTGTGCTGTCTGTGCGGAGTTTGCCCGTCGTCCCTATGACGGCGTGGGTTACCTCCGTGTGCTCCGGCTTCCTCCCACATCCCAAAGACGTGCATGTTTACATGTCTATAAAATTGCCCTTGGCATGGGGGGAGTGAATGAGAAAGTGGGATAACATGGAACTAGTGTGACGGAGTGATCGATGGTCGGCGTGGACTCGGTGGGTCCTTGGGCCTGTTTCCACGCTGCATCTCCCAGCTAAAAGTAAACACTAAATTCACATTGCATGGGAGAGGTTGAAGATGCTGATTTAAGGGTCATGTACCGACACTGATTACCTTTCGTTGCAGCGGGGACAATTTACAGACGGCATTTAGCGTGCAAACTCCCCACGGACAGCACCCGAGGTGAGGATCGAACCCTGGGTCTCTGCCACCATGCCACCCACCCCCAACTGTGAAGGCGAGTGTACAATAGCCTTCTTTGCCACCCTGTCCTACCACTCACTGTGTCGTGAGCCGAGACTGTTCTATTCTCATTGGATCCAAAATGGAACAAGGGCATTCTTACTTGCAGCAGCCAAACAGGTTGGTAAACACAGTACTTAATAAATAATATACTAATTAAACAAATAACATCAATGGATAAAAAAACATAATATGGTGCAAAAATAAACAAAACTCAGAAAGTTTACAATTCAGAGATTAGTTGGAGGTTGCAGTGTTTATTAGCCTGATAGTTACATAGAAAATAGGTGCAGGAGGAGGCCATTCGGCCCTTCGAGCCAGCACCGCCATTAATTGTGATCATCCCCAATCAATAACCCATGCCAGCCTTCTCCCCATATCCCTTGATTCCACCAGCCCCCAGAGCTCTATCTAACTCTTAAATCCATCCAGTGATTTGGCCTCCACTGCCCTCTGTGGCAGGGAATTCCACAAATTCGCAACTCTCTGGGCGAAAAAGCTTTTTCTCACCTCAGTCTTAAATGGCCTCCCCTTGATTCTCAGACTGTGGCCCCTGGTTCTGGACTCGCCCAACATTGGGAACATTTTTCCTGCATTGGGAAGAAGCTGCCCCTGAACCTGGACGTTACAGTTTTCAGGCTCCTGTACTTTCTTCCCCAATGGCAGGGGTGAAATGAGTGCATGGACAGGGTGGTGCGGGTCTCTGATGATGCTGGCTGCCTTTTTGAGGGACCACCATCCAACTGTGCACCTGTACTCCAAGACCCCTCTGCTCTGCAACACTCCCCAGGCCCCCCCTACCTGTGGGTGAGCATACGCAGATGACCTTCAGAGCTACGGGTGTCAGGTGGTGATCTGCTGTTGTAACGGCTGTCGTTGTCAGTAGAATGTTGTTCACTCTTCACAACGAACACTTGCTTAGAAGGTCTATCCCTGTAAGTGGTACTTGCACTGCATGTGTACTGGGATCGCTTACCCCTGAGAGCAAATGTTACCGCGATGTCCCACCTGGGCAACATAGAGCAGAACAACCCTACTGAAGTGAAAGTGAGAAGTGGCACTGCTCCTCGTGGTCGGGTCAGAGGTGTACCAATCGCCAGTCGCTCCGTTAGCACCACAATTATGGGCGGCACAGTGGCTCAGCTGGTCCAGTTGCTGCCTCACAGCGCCAGCTTCAGCCCTGACCTCGGATGCTGTCTGTGCGGAGTTTGCACGGAGTTCTCAATGGGACCACGTGGGCTTCCTCCTGGGTGCTCCGGTTTCCTCCACCATCCCAACGATTTGCGGGTTTGTAGGTTAATCGGACCTCTGTAAATTGCCCCGTGTGTGTAGGGAGTGGATGGTTGGCCTGGACCCAGTGGGCCAAAGGGCCTGTTTCCACGTTGTATCTCTAGACTAGACTAAACTAAACTAAACTAAACTAAACTACACCAAGGAGAAGGAAGAAGGGTCCCAACTCGAAATGTCACCTCTCCATGTTCTCCTGGGATGCCACCTGACCCACTGAGTTACTCCAGCACTTTGTGTCTTTCCTTGGTAAACCAGCATCTGCAGTCCCTTGTTGCCTCAAGGACCAATGTGCGGATGTTGCTGGGACCCTTGGAGCTATCAGTGATTTCTATGGTTGGTACATGTGATCAGGACCATGCAGAGATGGTGGGCAGGTGTGAGGTGCACAGGTGTGGGGACAGCACTGACCAACATCAAACAGCGGAGGTGACCCTGAGCTTCAGGCGAGGACCGGGCCGGTGAAGATGGTCATGGCCACATAGTCTCCTTCATGGCCAAGTCACAAGCTCTGTTGATGGGTCAAAGGCAGAGGTGTTGCTCGCCCCATGGGTGGGGAAGGTGGGAGGCCTTGCCATGGTTTCGACGGAGGCCACTGGGACTCAGAACATTTTACACGATGGCCAGATATTTTAAGCACCATTGAATGTGCGGGGATCTGTCCTAAATAAGGAGTAAGGCATTTAGAACGGAGATGAGGAAACACTTTTTCTCACAGAGGTGTGAGTCTGTGGAATTCTCTGCCTCAGAGGGCGGTGGAGGCCGGTTCTCTGGATGCTTTCAAGATAGAGCTAGATAGGGCTCTTAAAAATAGAGGAGTCAGGGGATATGGGGAGAAGGCAGGAACAGGGTACTGATTGGGGATGATCAGCCATGGTCACATTGAATGGCGGTGCTGGCTCAAAGGGCCAAATGGCCTACTCCTGCACCTATTGTCTATTGTCTATCGTCTAAATGGAGCTGCAGATAAGGACAGTAACCTTAATATGTCCAAAATACACCACAAACAAGCTGGAACAACCCTTTGTGGTACCATGAGAATAGTGGGACTGAAGGGTAAAGAAGTGATATTGACTATGCAGTTGTAGAGTGTAATATTGATAATGAAATGGTAAACCACATATCAACAGTTTAGTTTAGTTTAGTTTATGATCACGTGCACTGACGTACAGTGAAAAGCTTCATCGTTATGTTCTATCCAGTCAGCGGAAAGACTATACATGATTACAATCGAGCCATTCATAGATACATGATAAGGGAATAATTAGTACAAGATAAAGACCGGTAAATTCCGATTAAAGATAGTCTGAGGATCTCTATTGAGGTAGATGGTAGCTCAGGACTGCTCTCCAGTTGGTATGTTGACTGATACTAATGCAAACTGTACTGTTACTGCCTGGACGAGAGGATATTACCTGCAGGGAAAGGTTGTGCAACTTGGGTTGTTTTCTCTGCAGTGTCCAATGCCAAGGGAAGAGTTGATAGAATGATGTAAAATTATGAGTAGCATTGATTTCTCTAACTTCAAGTAATCCTTGCTTTCCCTCTCTCTCCATCCCTCCTCCACCCTAGTTCTCTGACTGTCCTCCTCATTAGATTTTACTGATTTTATGCCTCGTTGTCACCTTCTCCTCAATTAACCATGAACCATTCTACATCTCCTCGATCATCATCTACTTTGATCTATGGTTTTCACACCTCGTCCTTCCATATCTCTAGTTGCCCGCCCCCCCCCCCCCCCCCCCCCACGGAATCTCAGTCTCAAGAAGGGTCTCAACCCGAAACGTCACCCATCCCGTCTATCCGGAGATGCTGCCTGTCCCGCGGAGTTACTCCAGCATTTCGTGTCTATCTTCCCAACCTCTGTAAAAGGTTTTGTGATGACCTCCCAACCTCTGTAAAAGGCCACGAGGAAGGACACGTCCCTTGTCAATTCTTCCCTTCCCTCCCGCTCCACTCCTTCCCCGGGCACTTTCCCTTGCAACCGCAAGAGATGCTACACTTGTCCCTTCACCTCCCCCATCCACTCCTTTCAGGGACCCAAGCAGTCATTCCAAGTCCGACAGAGGTTCACCTGCACCTCCTCCAACCTCATCTACTGCATCCGTTGCTCCAGATGCCAGCTGATCTACATCGGTGAGACCAAGCGGAGGCTGGGCGATCGTTTCGCCGAACACCTCCGCTAGGTCCGCTATAACCAACCCGACCTCCCGGTGGCTCAGCACTTCAACTCCCCCTCCCATTCCGTATCCGACCTCTCGGTCCTGGGCCTCCTCCACGGCCAGAGTGAGCAACACCGCAAGTTGGAGGAACAGCACCTCATAATCCGCTTGGGGAGTCTGCATCCTCTGGGCTTAAACATTGAATTTTCTCAATTCTGTTAACCCAGACTGCCTCCTCCCCTTCCCACCTCTCCCTCAGCCCTCGGGCCCTGACATTCCTTCTCCATCTCCCCCCCCCCCCCCCCTCCCCAGTCGCACTAGCTTCTCATTTTCACACCACAAACAGCTTACAATGGCCTGTTTCCCTTATCATCAATACTTTTTTGCATATCTTTCATTCATTGTTCTTTATCTCTCCACATCACCGTCTATATCTCTCGTTTCCCTGATCCCTGACCAGTCTGAAGAAGGGTCTCGACCCGAAACGTCGCCTATCTCCTTCGCCCCTTAGATGCTGCTGCACCCGCTGAGTTTCTCCAGCCTTTTGTGTAACCCTCTGTAAAAGGCCAGCAGGGTAAACCATCCAGTGACAAGGAGAAGCCACAGACACAACGCCGGTCTGAAACAGACTGCATGCAAGAGCAGAAAAGTAGGAAGTATTCCGAAAAAACATAATTAAGAGCAATTTTCATTGGGTTTGTGGTATCTGGAACTTGTAATTAGTGTAGCCGTTAATGAGGTCTTTGTCTCCCTTGATCAGAGGGTTTACCATTGATAATTAGCATTGTGACATACTGTTATCTTGGTTGCTCGTAGCCACAGTATTATTTTAGTACAAGGCGTGAGATTTGTCTTACGTGAAGTCCACAGTGGAAACATTCATTGGCTCAACCCGCTTCCACTCACCCACCACAACACTGGTTAGTTTACATATTGTGATGTTATTGTTGAGAGCAAAATAAAATGCATTGTTTTGTGTAGATTGGTCCCGATATTTACAGTGATAGACAGTCTGTATGACCAGTTTCTTGTGTCACATTCCACATGGCTAACTGATAGGACAATGTATGCAGGGTCATCATTACTGCAATGGGTTAACTACAGTTTTAAAGGGACAGCAGAGGATAAGAGTTGAGGAACAAGGAACTGCAGATAGGTGCTGGAGTAACTCAGCGGGACAGGCAGCATCGCTGGAGAGATCAGTTGGGTCAAGACCTTCTTCAGACTAGTCAGGGGAAAGGGAAACGAGGGATACAGACGGTGATATGAAGATGTATAGAATAAATGGAAAAAGTAACGATGATAAAGGAAACAGGCCATTGCTAGCTGTTTGCTGGGTGAGAACAGGAACCTAGTGCGACTTGGGTGGGGGAGGGGTAGAGAGAGAGAAAATGCCAGGGTTACTTGAAGCTAGAGAAATCAATTTTCTTTACACTGGGTTGCAAGCTGCCCCAAGCAAAATATGAGAGGCTGTTCCTCCAATTTGCGATTAGCATCGCTCTGACAATGGAGGAGGCCTAGGACAGAATGGTCAGTGTGGGAATGGGAAGGGGATTTTAGGTTTACACAAAAAGCTGGAGTAACTCAGCGGGTCAGGCAGCATCTCTGGAGAAAAGGAATAGGTGACGTTTCAGGTCGAAACCCTTCCTCAGACTGAGTGAGTCTGAAGAAGGGTCTCTCGGTCTGAAGAAGGGTCTTGGCCCGAAACGCAACCTGTTCCTTTTTTCCAGAGATGCTGCCTTGTCCCACTGAGTGACCCCGGCTTCGGTTTATACCAGCAACCTCAGTTCCTTCCGACACACGTGTTTTAGTTTAGGTTTGGTATCGTCACGTGTTACGAGATACAGTGAAAAGGTTTGTCTTGCATGCCATCCAAACAAATCAGACCACATTACACATCAATGCAATCAGGCCTAGCTCTGGTACAATAGGTAGAGAAATGTGAAGATACAGAATGCAGAATATAGTCCTCAGCATTGTAGCGCACCAGTTCCAGAGACAAATCCAATGTCCGCAATGGGGTAGTGGTGAATTGGACACTACCTTAGCTTATGGAAGCCTGATAACAGAGGGGAAGAATCTGCTCCTGAGTCTGGTGGTGCGCACTTTCAAGCTCCTGTACCTTCTGCCGGACAGGAGCAGGGAGAAGAAGGGAAGACTGGGGCGGGATAAGTGGTTGTGTGCCCTGCCATTGCTTCCTGCCTTCAATGCAAAGTGAAAGGGATATGTCCGAGGTTAGCTCTTCTCCGGAGAGACTGCATCTTGCGTGTGAGCCTGGAACTCAGTGTGGAAATGTTTTCCCGATCGTGTACAAGAATAGAAGGTTAAAAAGCCAGTATCTATAAGGGTGGCCAAAAACATAAAGGCTTCACTGGTGCACACATGTTCTTTACGAATTTTGCCAAACCTACTCTGTTTCACTGACATGTAACTCCCAACTCTGATATGGCCTAACTAGCTGGGCAAGACCAGCTCATCGTCACATGCACCAAGGTACAGCGAACAGCTTTTGTTGCGTGCTAACCAGTCCACAGAAAGACAAGACATGATTACAATCACGCCATTTACAGTGTACAGATACTTGATAAGGGAATAATATTTAATGCAAGGTAAAGCCAGTAAAGTCCGATCGAAGATAGTTCAAGGGTCACCGATGAGGTAGATAGTAGTTCAGGACTACTCTCTGGGTGTGGTAGGATGGTGCAGTTGCCTGGGAAGAAACTGCCCCTGAATCTGGAGGTGTGCATTTACACACCGCAATGCAAGCTTGCGAATTAATAATTCACATCACGGGAATGAATGAAAAGCACCTGCTTGAGAATACGGATGTCGGAAGAGTGACGAATTGTGCGGATAGTGCACTGGATGTATGGAGAAGATACGTAGCGTGAACCTGGACGGATATACATGGATAGGAAGGGTTTCAGGGGATATGGGCCAAATGCAGTCAAATGGGACCAGCCCCGAATGCCAACTCGAACAGCATGGACAAGTTGGGCCAAAGGGCCTGTTTCCCACCTGCGTATCTCAATAGCTCCAAACCTGATACCGGTAACCTTATATATTATGATAGCCCATGAAACCTTATCCTCGCTAACAATGTGTTTCTTCTGGCAGTGTGACAGAAATGTCGTCATTCGAGACTTTGGACAGGAAGTGTTTGTAGTCACAAGGTTATTGATGTCGTGTTTATCAAACATTGCAAAATAGATCCTCATCTTTTCCTGCGTGAAATAGATTGCACCAAAATACCCCGCTAATGTGCTTCTTGTTAGGTCAAGACTAAACGGGTGCATTTTGCATGAGTTTAGTTTAGTTTTAGTTTAGAGATACAGCATGGAAACAGTCCCTTTCTCCCACCGATCCTGCGCCGATCGGCAATCCCCGTATACTAGCACACACTAGGGACAATTTATAATTTTACAGAAGCCAATTAACCAACAAACCTGTACACCTTTGGACATAGACATAGAAAATAGCTGCAAGAGTAGGCCATTCGGCCCTTCGGGCCAGCACCACCATTCAATACGATCATGGCTGATCATCCAGAATCAGTACTCTGTTCCTGCTTTCTCCCCATATCCCTTGATTCCATTAGCCCTAAGAACTAAATCTAACTCTCTCTTGAAAATATACAGTGAATTGGCCTCCACTGCCTTCTGTGGCAGAGAATCCCTCAGATTCACAACTCTCTGGGTGAAAACGTTTTTCCTCATCACAGTCCTAAATGGCCTACCCCTTATTCTTAAACTGTGACCCCTGGTTCTGGACTCCCCCAACATCAGGACATTTTTTCTGTCCTAGCATCTAACCTGTCCAATCCCCTAAGAATTTTATATGTTTCTATTAGATCCCCTCCCATCCTTCTAAATTCCAGTGAATATAAGCCCAGCCGACCCATTCTCGAAATTAAACCAGGGAATGTGGGAGGAAACCAGGGTGCCCGTAGAAAACCCACGTGGGCCAGAAGGAAAATGTACAAATTCTCTACAGACAGCACCCGTGGTCAGGATCGAACCCGGGTCTCTGGCGCTGTGAGGCAGCAACTCTACCGCTGTACCACCCTTAAATATAATGCCACGGCAGGGCCAGCAGCATAATCATTGACCAGTCTCATCCCGGACAATCCCCTTTTTCCCTTCTCCCATCAGGCAAGAGGTACAGAGGTGCGAAAACCTTCAGATTCAGGCACAGTTTCTTCCCAGTTGTTAGCAGGCAAATGAACCATCCCTACCACCAACCAGAGAGCAGTTCTGAGCTACCATCTACCTCATTGGAGACCCTCTGACTATCCCTAATTGGACTTTATGGGACTTTATCTTGCACTAAACGTTATACCCTTTACCTTGTTTCTGTGCGCAGTGGATGGTTCAATTGTAATCATGTGTAGTCTTTCCGCACACATGACAAATAAGCCTTTGTGCTGTACCTCGGTTCCCATGACAATAAACTAAACTAAACTAAATTAAACCTGGAGGGGGTGCATCTGGAAGTCCATGGCCTCTGATCAGCAACTTTGTGTTCACATATGAAATGGGAGCAACCAGAGGGCCATTCAGTCCCTTGGGCAGACTTCATCATTTAGTGTAATGGGTAACTCTGTACCTCATCCACTCTCCAGAACCATCAACGTTCCCGAGATTCCCACTGGGAATAAACACCTTACAAATTCAGCCCAGGATGCATTGCAAAAGAGAATTCCAAACCTGTTTCACCCTTGATGAAAGGAGATTCACATCATCCGAAGACTGGAGTTTACTTTGTGGAAATTTTAATGACACAGAAGGCGGCCTTACAGCCCATCGACAACACCCGAAATAACAAAAAAACAGAATTATGAAGACTGGAAAAAGCGAATTCTAGAAAATGCAGCCAAGGCCAAGATGATGAATTCTTAGTTTCTCAACTTGCGTTAAGCTCGAGTCGATGCAGCAATTTTACATGGAATAACCTACCGGGTATCAGGGAAGAGGCCGATTGTTTTATGACTATTGACTACGTTTTAGAAACCAAGCTTTCAAACTATGACTTCACGTAACTCGTGCAATCCAGTCTGTGGATAGGACGGCTCGCTTCAATTACACTCATACGTAGATTAAAGGGATTTGGCAAACTGCAGTTGTGATTTCACTGCTCAAGGAATCCATGTATGGAAGTCTTCAGATCCATCTCCTTCTGAAAAATGATGTTTACAATTTTAATTTGCCTTGTGTGCTTTTTAAGAGCCTGCCCGATTTAAGATTATTCCTTCTGTTTTATTGATTTTTCAAATTATGTTTTAAATTTAATGATATTTTCAGAGAAATAAAATGGTTTATCATGTCCAATTAAAAAAAAAAAAAAAAAAGAGCACCCCTAACCTGGCAGGGGAGAAACCATGATCAAAAAGGTATGCTCGAGTAAAACTCCCGGAAGTGATGGCTTACCGGCCGATTGTATTCGGCTCTGTGGGACTTGATGGGCCCGGACCTGCTAGAAGTGTACAACGACATGCTTCTAGCTGGTAGCATGTCAGACTCCATGAGGAAGGGCAACATCACCCTAATCTACAAGCAGAAGGGGGAGATGAAGGACATAAAGAATTGGAGACCCATAACACTCTAAGAGCACCCCTAACCCCACCAGCACTGTAACCCAACAGGTCACAGAGTCATGTGCAGGAAGGAACTGCAGATGCCGGTTTAAAGCAGAGATAGACACAACATGCTGGAGTAACTCAGCGGGACGGGTAACATCGGCGGAGGGAAAGAATGGGTGACGTTTTGGGTCGAGGAGTCTCGACCCGAAACGTCAGTCTGAAGAAGGGTCTCGACCCAAAACGTCACCCATTCCTTCTCTCCAGAGATGCTACCTGTCCTGCTGAGTTACTCCAGCATTTTGTGCCTATCTCCGGCTTAAACTAGCACCTGCAGTTCCCTATTGACTTTATTCTCTGGTTCTTGATTCCCCGACTCTGGGTAAAATACTCTTGTGTATTCAACCTATTCAATCCCCTCATGATCCTGCAGAGTTCCAGTAGATCAGCCCCCAACCTCCTGCGCTCCAAGGAATAAAGTCCCAATTTCATTTACCAGTCATAGAGTCACCCAGTGTGGAAACATCAAAGTTTAGTTTAGTTTTAGTTTAGTTTAGAGATGCAGCGCAGAAACAGGTCCTTCGGTCCATCGAGTCCGCACCGTCCAGCGATCCCCACACACTAGCACCATGCTGCACACACATGGGACAACTTACACTTGCACCCAGCCAATTAGCCCACAAACCTGTACGTCTTGGGAGTGTGGGAGGAGAACGAAGATCTCGGGGAAAACCCACGTGGTCACGGGGAGAACGTGCAAACTCCATACAGACAGCACCTGTAGTCGGGATTGAACCTAGGTGTCCGGCACTGCAAACGATGTAAAGGAACTGTCCCACTTACGTTACCTTGTGGCCGACTGTCAGCACCCGTCATAGGTCGGCGAAAATGTTCATATATGATCGTGAGAGGTCTCCTAGTCACCCAAAGAGTCGTTGCGTCTTTCTGGTCGCCACTGAATTTTCAACATGTTGAATATTTTCGGCGACATAAAACGGGTGCTGGTAGTCGCCGAAACGGTTGCGTAAGTGGGACTGGCCCTTCCGGCAGCAACCTTGTATTGCCTGCGTTCTACCCACCCATCCCCTGCCTTCTCTGCAAATTAACCCAACTTGCTCTCTCGCTTAGACACAAGGAACTGCAGACGCTGGCTTGCAACAAAAGGCACAAAGACTGCAAATGCTTTTGCCATGTGGTTGCAATGGATCTATAGCCAATAGACGTTTGTAGAATTCAGACATCCATCAAGTCAGTGTATCCGCTCTGACACGATCGATTAAGTTTCATCTGCACAAAAGATGTTTGAGAAATGGCACGCAATTGCCGTGTGACAGGTTTTTCTAGTTCCCTATGAGAACGTCGTGGTTAAGAACTTTGATAAGAATGGTGCATATGTTGAATATAATGGTGCATTCAATTCAGCTCAGCGGGAAGGCCATTCAGCCCTACACACCACTGATAGACACAAAATGAACAGAAAATGCCAGAGAAACACAGCGGGATCTCTGGAGAGAGGGAATGGGTGACATTTTGGGACGAGACCCTTCTTGGGCCTGGCTGGCATGGATCCAAAGAGGGTCACATACAATGTAATGGCAACGCAAATCTTCTCTGAAGGGCTGCTAATAAGGTATTTTGGCTGTCGGCAACTGGTCCATGCTGGTAGATATGTCCACCTACTTGCTTCTACTGCACAGTGATCTGGCCAAAACTCCAACAAACCCACACTTAATGGTGAATATTTCTATCTCATTCCTTCTTCATCTTCTCCAGGAAAACCATATTCAATTTTTCATCCAAACAACACCGCATTATCTTTTGGAAAACAAAACTGCTGGAAGAACTCAGCGAGTCAGGCAGTAGCTGCGGAGAGTGAATGGATAGTGCATGTGTTACAGGTGCTGTATCACGGCACCACGGCCTGCCAGCCAGCACAGTGGTGCAGCGGTAGAGTTATACCAGAGGCCCGGGTTCCATCCTGTCTGTACTCAGTTTGTACCTTCTCCCCCTTGACCCGCGTGGGTTTGCTCCGAGATCTTCGGTTCCCTCCAACACGTCACAGACGTACAGGTTTGGAGGTTAATTGTCCCGAGTGTGTGTCGGACGGTGTTAATGTGCGGGGATCGTTGGTCAGTGCAGACTCGCTGGGCCGATGGGCCTGTTTCCACATTGTATCTCTAAACTAAACTAAACTAAACTAAACTAAACCAAACCAAACCGAGACCAGGGTTTGATCCTGACCTTGGATACTGTCTGTGTGGAGTTTCTATGTTCTCCCTGTGACCATGTGGGTTTTCTTTGTGTGTTCTGGTTTCCAACCAAATCCCAAAGAGGATTGGTAGGGATCTCTGGGAGGAGGAGTGGCGTGGTTGGGGGGGGGTGTACATTAATCAGCCTCTAGAAATCGAATTATAGGGAGTTGATGGGGAAAGTGGAATAACATAGAGCCAGGTGATCGATGGTCAGTGTGGACTCAAGGGGCCCTGGATCTTCCAAGCAATTCAATACAACATTTCACAATGGGCCATCTCTTCAGACTGAAGAAGAGTCTCGACGCAAAACATCATCTATCCATTTCCCTTCCCGTGTACCTCGGTACAGTAAAAAGCTTTTGTTGCATTCTAACCAGTCAACGGAAAGACAATACATGATTACAACACATCGATCGAGCTACTGAGTATAGATACATGATAAGGGAATAACATTTAGTGCAAGGAAACACCATCAAAGCCTGATCAAGGATAATCCGAGGGTCATCAAAGAGGTGGATAGTTCAGCACTGCTCTCTGGATGTGCTAGGATGGTTCAGTTGCCTGATAACAGCTGGGAAGAAACTGTCCAGGAATCTGAAGGTGTGCGTTTTCACACTTCTGTACCTTTTGCCCGATGAGAGAGGGGAGAAGAGGGAGTGGCCAGGGTGCGACTCGTCCTTGATGCTGCTGCTGGCCTTGTCGAGGCAGCGTGAGGTGTAGATGGAGTCAATTGAGGGGAGGTTGGTTTGTGTGATGGTCTGGGCTGTGTCCACAATTTGCTGCGATTTCATGTGGCCTTGGATGGAGCTGTTCCCAAACTGTGCCGTGATGCATCCCGATAAAACCCATTCCACCTTGCATCTGAAGAGGTTGGTGAGCATTAGTGTGCTTTCTGCTGTAATTTCTGGTGTGTGTGTTCCCATTGAGTTCCTCCAGCAGTCTGTTTTTATGCTCAAGATTCCAGCACCTCTTGGGTTCCCTGTCTTCTCAATACTGTCCTGGCAGATATAGGTTGCTCCTTTTCATACATTCCGTGGCACGTTAGCCAGGGTGGTGAATCTGCGGTATTCCTGGCCACAGAAGGCTGTGGAGGCCAAGCCAGCGAATATATTTAAGGCTGAGATAGATAGATTCTTGATTGGTATGGGTGTCAGGGGTTATGGGGAGAAGGCAGGAGAATGGGGTTCGGAGGGAGAGATAGACCAGCCACGATTGAATGGCGGAGTAAACTTGATGGGCCGAATGGCCTAATTCTACTCCTGTCACTTATGATCTTAGCAAAAACCACAACCTTTGCTGCTCGTGGCGCTCATAGTCTGGTACATATTAATCGGCAGTAGTTTACTTTGTGTTCAATCCTAAAGATAGAAACAAAGTAATGTATTTATTCAGTGTTTCCATGAGTGAATGATCATTCAAAGTGATACACAGTCAATGAGCCACACTTGCTGGTGAAATGTAGGACTTGCCCATAAATAGCGGCATTTCAACTTGAAAATAAGAAAACTCTGGTATAAAATATGGGAAACACTCAGCGGATGAGGCAGCATCTGTGGAGGGAGAAACAGATTAGGCTCCGGTTTAGGTTCATTATTGTTACATGTACCGAGGCACAGCGGAAAGCTTTTTGTTTCAATTATGTCCACTCGAATCAGACAATGACAGAAATACAATAAAGCAAGACGGCAACCAGCATAATCAGAGATCTTTCACTCTTCTCCGGTCTTTCCTTCTTCCCCCCTTCTCCTGTCCGGCAGAAGATACAGGAGTTTGAAAGCGCGCACCACCAGACTCAGGAACAGCTTATTCCCCTCTGTTACTCCAACTTCTCCTTCCATAAGCGAGGGTACTGTCCGATTCACCTCTACCCCATTGCAGACATTGGATTTTGTCTCTGGAACTGGTGCGCAACAATGCTGAGAACTATATTCTGCACTCTGTATCTGCCCCTTTGATCTACCTGTTGTACTGGAGTTTGGTTTTTGATGGCATTTATGTACCGTGTTATCTGAATTGATTGGATACCATGCAAAACAAAGCTTTTCATTGCACCTTAATATGACAATATTAAACCTAAACCGACCAAATATGGTATGGTACTTTATTTGTTACGTGTTCCCAGGTACAGTGAAGTTTTATTTTTGTACACAGTTCAGTACAAGTATTACTGTACATAAACACTTAGATACACCTTGGGTAAGCATCTCATATACAGTACAAGTGTACAGCAGTCGTACACTGAGACAGTGTACAGAGTCGCTACATTGGGGCCATTTTCAAGTCCCAGTTGGTGTAAGGGCAGGGATCTTGACCTGACCATGAAGGCCCGTTGCCATGGCGACGTTGCAGGGTCGGCCTGGCCAAGTGTAGCCGCGGTGTCCTCCGCCGCTGCTCCACCGCTGCAGGCCGCGTCCGGTCCACACGCTCGGCCTCTTGGAGCGGCAACAGAGAGACACCGGCACGCAAAATCTAGTTCTTAGCACCGCCGCATAACAGCTCCAGAGAGACGAGGCACAAGGGACCGCAGAGGCTGGAATCCTGAGCAAAAACACAAACTGCTGGAGGAAACCAGAGGGACAGGTGGCAGCTGTGGAGGGAATGGACAGACCATGTTTCAGATCAATAGACAATAGGTGCAGGAGTAGGCCATTCGGTCCTTCCAGCCAGCACCGCCATTCACTGTGATCATGGCTGATCATCCACAATCAGTACCCTGTTCCTGCCTTCTCCCCATATCCCCTGACTCCGCTATATTTAAGAGCTCTATCTAACTCTCTCTTGAAAGCATCCAGCGAATTGGCCTCCACTGCCTTCTGAGATCTGAACAAAGATCCCAATGCAAAACACTGTCTGCCATTTCCCTCCACAGATGCTGGCCTGACAAGCTGAGTTTAATTTGGAGACACAGAATGGAAACAGGCCCTTCAGCCCATTGAGTCCAGGCCAACCATCGATCACCCATTCACACTAATTCTATGTTATTCCATCTGCTGATCCACTCCCTACACACTAGGGGCAATTTACAGAAGCCAATTAAGCTACAAACCTGGGAATTGGGAGGAAACTGGAGCATCTGGAGAAAACCCACGCAGTCACAAAAAGAACGTGCAAACTACACACAGGCAGTGCCCAAACTTAGGATCGAACCTGGGTCTCTGTCGCTGTGAGGCATCAGCTCTACCCCACAGCGTCACTGTGCCATCCTGTTCTTCCAAGAAGGTCTGAAGAAGGGTCTTGACCTGAAACGTCACCTATTCCTTCGATCCATAGATGCTGCCTCACCCGCTGAGTTTCTCCAGCATTTTTGACTGCCCTCATATTCTGCCTGGGCAGCTGACATCCCAGGGATATGAACATTGATTTTTTTAATTTTAGGTAGCTTTTGCATACACACCCCTCCCTCCCCCCTCTCCCCCCCCCCCCCCCCCCCCCCTTTCCTTTCCCCTGTTCCTCCACAAAAAGTTGATTAACCGGTTCCACAATATATCCCTCTTGGGATCGCTCAGTCTCCAGACGACAATCAGCCTATCAGGGATCCTCCTGACCTGAGGGCATCTATTGGCAGCCCTGATTTATCCCGGTTGTTTCCTTGCTCCCATTATCTCCACACCCCCCCCTCCTTCTCCCACACCCCACTACAGGAAAGGTCCCAACCCGAAACGTCACCTGTCCATGTTCTCCAAAGATGCCGCCTGATCCACTGAGTTACTCCAGCACTTTGTGTCTATCTTCTGGCAGTTTGTACTTTGCTAATGTTTTGCTAATGTTTTAAGTCGATGCCTTCACAAGAACTGTTGAAGATTTCTGATCAGAGGCCACTGCCCTGAAATATTAACTGGGAACAATGTAGGCGTGCATTGGAGTTATCGAGGCACACAGTGTGGAAACAGGCCATTTGGCCCAATTTATTCACACCGGCCAACATGTCCCATCTATACTAGTTCCACCTACCTGCGTTTGGCCCATTTTCCTCCAAACCTATCCTATTCGTGCACCTGTCTAACCGTTTCTCAAAATTTGGGATAGTCCCAGCCTCAACTACCTCCTCTGGCACCTTGTTTCATACACCCACCTCCTTTTGTGTGAAAAATCTACCCCTCAGATTCCTATTAAAACATTTTCCCCTTCACCTTAAGTCTGCTGTATGCCCTCTGGCCCTCGATTCCCCTGCTCTGGGCAAGAGAATCTGTGCGTCTACCCATTCTATTCCTCTCATGAGTGAGAGAGAAGAACTTATTCATTCGTGGCAATAAATCTGGCCAAAGGCTTTTGTGGAGTAGCACAGAATAAAGAACAGTACAGCACTCAAACAGGCCCTTCGGCCCACAATATCTGTGTTCAACAGAATGACAAGACCAACTCTTAACTCTTAACATAATCTAAACCCTTAAATTCCCTGCATATCCATGTATCAACCCAAAGGTCTCTTGGACGTCATTGTCGTATCTGCCTCCATCACCGCCCATTCCAGGCATCCCCCACTCTCTGTGTAAAAAAAGACTTGCTCCCCACATCTCCTTAAAACTTTACTCCTGCCCTGAAGCTATGCCTTCCAGTCTTTGATATTTCCATCCTGGGATAAAGTGCTCTGACTGTCTACCCTATCTATGCCTCTCATATGTTGTGCGGTGGGCTTCTCCGTGGCTTGTCACCTTGTCGTGGTGGAGAAGCTAGTGTGGTCCTGAGATCCTGAGAGCGATGCCGTCTGGAGCTATGCTTCCTGGTAGGGCCACCATGGCGGTAAGGTCGAGTGGGAGATCTCTGACAAGGAGCAATCCAACCAAGACCTCAACAGTGAAACAGGCAGAGGACGATGGCGGACCTTAGTGGAGCGTCACAACGGCTGGGAAGGCGGATGAAGGCTGCGGCAGAAAAGGGTCTCCGGTCGTCTTGGACTCCATGCCACTGGATCCTGACCCAGATCTGTCATGAACCGTCTGAACACCAGTCTTCCCACGTTAAACAAAGTCACGCACAGGCGTCCTCCATGAGAGGACAGTCATACTCGTTTCGAGTGGCCATCAATGATGATGTTGTGTGGTTGAGTCTCAACAAGGATATCGGGGAGTTTGCAACGCTCCTGTTGGAGGTAGCAGAGAGCCGCGGGAATAAAGGGGGGGGGTGAATGTAGAACCAGAGTCTTTTACCCAGAGTATGGTGTTTTCACAGGTAATGCCTGACAGCGATTGCAGCAACATAGACCCGGGTTCGATCCCGACCACGGGCGCTGTCTGTACGGAATTTGCACGTTCTCCCCGTGACCTGCGTGGGTTTTCTCCGAGATCATCGGTTTCCTCCCACACTCCAAAGGCGTACATGTTTGTAGGTTAATTGGCTTGTTATAATTGTAAATTGTTCCGAGTGCGTGTAGGACAGAGTTAGTGTGCGGGGATCGCTGGTCAGCATAGACTTGGTGGGCCGAAGGGCCTGTTCCCGCGCTGTATCACTAAACTAAACTAAAGTAGGATAATCAAAAACAGAGGACATAAGTTTAAGGTGAAGGGGGAACTTGAGGGGCAACTTTTTCATACATAGGGTGGCAGGTATAGTATATGGGATGATCTGCTGGAGGAGGTAGTTGAAGTTGGTACTATCACAATACTTAAAGACATTTGGACAAGTACATGGAAAGGGCAGGTTGAGAGGGATAAGGGCCAAATGCAGGCAGGTGGGACTAGTGTAGTTGGGGACTACACTAGTTGGTTTAACTAACTATGCTAGTTGGTTAGCATAGCATTGGTTGGTTAGCATAGGCAACGTTGGGCTGAAGGCTGAAGAGGTGGAATTCTCAGCCACAGAAGGCAGTGGAGGCCAATTCAGTGGATGTATTCAAGAGAGGGTTGGATTTAGCTCTTTGAGCTAACGGAATGTTGAGGAAGCAGGAACGGGGTACTGATTTTGGATGATCAGCCATGATTATGTTGAATGGTGGTGCTGGCTCCAAGGGTCGAATGGCCTACTCCTGCACCTATTTTCTATGTTTCCATGTCCTGTTTTCATGCTGTCTGACCCTATGAATATGACTCTAAATCACCTGCAAGCGACCAGCCATGGAAGGGGTTGAGGGGGTGGGGGTGGGGGGTGGTGGTGGGGGTGGAGGGGGAGTGAAATCTCCAAAGTTCCCACGGGGCAGAACTACGAGATGTCAAATATTTCACAGTGATACCAACAGCTGTCATGTTCACCACCACTGATGAGTCACCTCAGACATCGAAGGTCTGGTTCTTAATAGGTTTGCAAGTCCCGACAAGACGTCAGACACAGGTTATTGGGCCAGCCATGGGTGAATGAGACAGATGTGCCCAAACATGGAGATAACTATCTGGGTTGCACTCAAGGTGTTGAAGCAGTACTGTGTGACTGTTCATTCTTCATTGTGTCTGCGGTCACGAAGGCCATTAATGTGCCAATCTTTTAAAATTAGCTTTCCACAGAATTCAGACCTGAGGTAACGCTTGTTTTCATTCCAAAACCTCAAACACCTCCAGAAAAGAATTCCCATCGGTTCCCAAGTGAAGTTTGGTTCAGCAGGGATCCAGGAAAGTGAGATTTCCGTCGGGGGAATCTAGGAAGCTGGGACCATTGTCCTTGGAGTTCGGGGGTTAAGGGGAGCATTTGTGAGAGGAACAAGATGATGTTAAAATATGACATTTGCCCAGGTACATGGATACGAAAGGTTTTGAGGGATATGGGCCAAACGTAGGCAGGTGGGACTAGTGTAGATGGGGCATCTGGAGTGCTGCACAGGGTATAAAAAGGAGCTGCAGATGCTGGTTTAGGAGAAAAAAATCACAAAGTGCTGGAGTGCTGGAGTAGATATGTACATGGATAGGACAGGTTTACAGGGATATGGGCCAAACACAGGCAGGTGGGACTAGTGTAGATGGGGCATGTTGGTCGGTGTGGGCAAGTTGCGCCGAAGGGCCTGTTTCCACACTGTATCACTGTATGATTCATCGGGTCAGGCAGCATCTTTGAACATGGATAGGTGGTGTTTTGAACCAGGGTCCTTCTTCAGTCTGATTTTAGTGGTGGGGGATGGGGGAGTGGAGGGGAAAGCCAGAAAGAGAGGCAAAGGCGGGACAAACACAAACAAATGATAAGACACAAAATGCTGGAGTAACGCAATAGGTCAGGTAGCATCTCTGGAGAACATAGACAGGTGACGTTTCCGGCCGGGACCCAACTTCAGACACAATTCCTTTTCTCCAGAGATGGGCCTGACCTACTGAGTTACTCCAGCATTTTTTGTCTGTCGTCGGTGTAAACCAGCATCTGCAGTTCCATCCCAGGCAAGTGATAGGTGGATACAGGTGAGGGAGAGGGAGGGAGGCGAGGTTGATTGGTCGATGGTTAGTAGAGGCCAGAGATGAGAATGTTAAAAGTGTGAGGTAAGGAGATGAGGAAGGAAGCAGCACAAAAGGTCGCCTATCCAAGTTCTCCTGAGATGTTGCCTGACCCGAAATGCTGGAGTAACTCAAAGGGTCAGGCGGTACGTCTGGAGAAAAGGAATGGGTGACATTTCGGGTGGGGGCTCTTCTTCAGACTGGAAGCCTCTGACGGGGACTGAAGAAGGGTCTCGACTCCTTTGAGATGTGGGGGAAAATGGGAGCGCTCGGAGAACACTCAACGTCCACGCAGACAGTACTGGAGGTCTGGATCGAACCCGGGTCACTGGGGCAGTGAGGCAGCAGCTCTACCAGTTGCGCCAATATGCAGTTCAAACCCGCATCAGCAAGATTGACATGGGGTGATTGTGGACCTGAGCGGACTCATTCCTGCTGTCTACCTCAGACCAACGGCTCACTGACGTTCAAAAACCACATTCAATCACACAGTGGGGCAGCGGTCGAGTTGCTGCCTTACTGCGCCAGAGACCCGGGTTCGATCCTGACTCCGGGTGCTGTCTGTACGGAGTTTGCACGTTCTCCCCGGGACCTGCGTGGGTTTTCTGCGGGTGCTCCGATTTCCTCCCGCACTCCAAAGACATGCAGGTTTGTAGGTTAATTGGTTTCCGTAAATTGTGATCGCTGGTTGGGGTAGACTTGGTGGGCTGAAGAGGCTGTTTCTGCATTGTACACCATAAACTAAACTAAACTAAAATAAACTAAAATAAACTAGCGGCTATCCAGAGTGGATTAGTAACCCACCAACCCACACTGCTGTGAAATTTCATAACTTCATAAACTCTAGGAGTTAGGCCATTCGGCCCATAAAGTCTACTCCGCCATTCAATCATGGCTGATCTATCTTCCCCTCTCAAGAGCATTCTCCTACCTTCGCCCCATAACCCCTGACACCTGTACTCATCAATTTTGGGTCTGGCCCCTTCTTCAGACTCCCTAAAAGTTGCAAAACTATCCAAATTCTCCAGTGACGCTGCCTGACCCGCAGAGTTATTCCAGCACTTGTGTCTATCTGTGTCCTCCAGTGATGCTGCCTGACCCGCTGAGTTACTCCAGCACTCAGTGTCCATCCTTGACTTCTGATTCCTCCCTCTGTTGAGTGGCCTCTCCGGCACAAGCCTGGTTAGATTGTCTGATGTTAGCAGTCGTCAGATAGTCGCAGTCGAATGTGAAAAGGTTTTTGCACAGATTCTCTTCCTGCTCCGGCAGAAGGCTGTCTGGTGTATTACATAGAAACATAGAAAATGGTGCAGGAGGAGGCCATTCGGCCCTTCAAGTCAGCACCGCCATTCATTGTGATCGTGGCTGATCGTCCCCTATCAATAACCCGTGCCTGCCTTCTCCCAATATCCCTTGACTCCACCAGCCCCTAGAGCTCTATCTAACTCTCTCTTAAATCCATCCAATGACTTGGCCTCCACTGCCCTCTGTGGCAGGGATTTCCATAAATTCACAACTCTCTGGGTGAAAAAGTTTTTTCTCACCTCAGTCTTAAATAACCTCCTCTTTATTCTAAGACTGTGGCCCCTGGTTATGGACTCCCCAACATTAGGAAATATTTCCTGCATCTAGCTTGCCTAGTCCTTTTATAATTGTATATGTTTCTATAAGATTTCCCCCTCATCCTTCTAAACTCCAGTGAATGCAAGCCTAGTCTATAAGATGCCCCCTCATCCTTCTGAACTCCAGTGAACACAAGCCTAGTCTTTTCAATCTTTCCTCATATGACAGTATTAGTGGGGAAAGAGTTGTGTGAGCAGAGTGTGCGATTATTCACTGAGTCATCTCCAGAGTTCAGAGCCCTCACGCACCACTGCATGCCCTCCTGTGACTGTCAGTCTATATATGTCCATCCAGTACAACTCCCTGGTGAGTTGTGTAATATAATAAATGCCATCTCCTTTGTGAAGCATCACTTAGTTTGTATGTGTCGGAAGGAACTGCAGATGCTGGTTTACACTGAAGATAGACAAGGTCCCACATAAGAGATTAGTATATAAACTTAAAGCATACGGCATTGGGGGTTCAGTATTGATGTGGATAGAGAACTGGTTGGCAAACAGGAAGCAAAGAGTAGGAGTAAACGGGTCGTTTTCACAATGGCAGGCAGTGACTAGTGGGGTACCGCAAGGCTCAGTGCTGGGACCCCAGCTATCTACAATATACATTAATGATCTGGATGAGGGAATTGAAGGCAATATCTCCAAGTTTGTGGATGACACTAAGCTGCGGGGCAGTGTTAGCTGTGAGGAGGATGCTAGGAGACTGCAAGGTGACTTGGATAGGCTGGGTGAGTGGGCAAATGTTTGGCAGATGCAGTATAATGTGGATAAATGTGAGGTTATCCACTTTGGTGGCAAAAATAGGAAAACAGACTATTATCTAAATGGAGGCCGATTAGGAAAAGGGGACATGCAGCGCGACCTGGGTGTCATGGTACACCAGTCATTGAAAGTAGGCATGCAGGTACAGCAGGCAGTGAAGAAAGCGAATGGTATGTTAGCTTTCATAGCAAAAGGATTTGAGTATAGGAGCAGGGAGGTTCTACTTCAGTTGTATAGGGTCTTGGTGAGGCCACACCTGGAGTATTGCGTACAGTTCTGGTCTCCAAATCTGAGGAAGGACATTATTGCCATAGAGGGAGTGCAGAGAAGGTTCACCAGACTGATTCCTGGGATGTCAGGACTGTCATATGAACAAAGACTGCATAGACTCGGTTTATACTCTCTAGAATTTAGGAGATTGAGAGGGGATCTTATAGAAACTTACAAAATCCTTAAGGGGTTGGACAGGTTAGATGCAGGAAGATTGTTCCCGATGTTGGGGAGGTCCAGGACAAGGGGTCACAGCTTAAGGATAAGGGGGAAATCCTTTAGGACCGAGATGAGAAGGAATTTTTTCACACAGAGAGTGGTGGGTCTCTGGAACTCTCTGCCACAGAGGGTAGTTGAGGCCAGTTCATTGGCTATATTTAAGAGGGAGTTAGATGTGGCCCTTGTGGCTAAGGGGATCAGAGGGTATGGAGAGAAGGCAGGTACGGGATACTGAGTTGGATGATCAGCCATGATCATATTGAATGGCGGTGCAGGCTCGAAGGGCCGAATGGCCTACTCCGGCACCTAATTTCTATGTATCTATGTATCTAAAATGCTGGAGTAACTCAGGTGAATTTCATTGGCTCATTGAGAAAAAAAAACGTAAGCGGTAGTTTTCAGAACCAAGGATAACTGACCGGTAATGTTAATGTCCGCCGAGCTTCACAACCATGTATCTCTGGCTTCTTAAAAGTTGTCTGCACTCGTTCTCCCCCTTCACCCGCCTCTTCCCCCCCCCCCCCCCCCCCACCCCCCCTCTTTTACGGACCCTTCCCGTACACTGTGCTTTCACCGTCTTAATTACAGCGCCAACCTTCCTGCTCATCGCCGTGTGTGTCTGCATCACATTGGCTTTGCAATGTGTGAATTTCACTCAGACAGCGCTGCCCCCGCTTGCCCTGTCGCCCGCCTGCATAACTGGCTGGAGAAGGAAGTGATGTGTGTGTGTGTGTGTGTTCCACTCTGACAGTCGCCAGCATTCGCCTTAAAAATCGCCCAAGTGGGACAGACCCATGAAGCAGACAGTCCTATCTGCCAACATGCAGCCCATGTTCCTTAGTTTTAGCTTTAGTTTTTTTCACTGCAGCAACCAAACGCATGGGACGTGTTTAGTTTTGTTTAGTTTGGAGATACAGCGCGGAAACAGGCCCTTCAGGCCCACCGAGTCCTCGCCGACCAGCGATCCCCGCACACTAACACTATCCTACACACACTAGGGACACTTTACACCTACACCAAGTCAATTAAGATCTTGGAGAAAACCCACGTGGTCACGGGGAGACCGTACAAACTTCGTACAGGCGGCACCCGTAGTCAGGATCGAACCCGGGTCTCTGTGAGGCAGCAACACTACCGCTGCGCCACCGTGCCACTTAATCTCTGTGTGCCCGTCCAAATCTGGAGGTATTTGGGCGTATTGGTCAAGTGGAACTTTCTTTGTTTAGAAGCAGCCTGGATTGTGAAGGCGGGGATATCGTTGAAAGGAGTTTCGAGGCTCCACCAACAGACCACCTCAGCCTTGCCTGAGTAGCTCCTAGCACCGAGATGTCAGAGCAGCACATGATTACTGAACCAGTGTCAAGGTTTTTTAGTGCAGTGGAAAAACTGCCTGCCTCTTCACAGTAAGAGTCCAGCTTTTGTGTGGTTGCTATGCCTCAGAGTTAGCTGCGTCAGTCTCTGACTTTTGCTTTCTTAAGGTTGAATCTTTTGTGTGAACTGCACCCACACATATTTTAACTATAAATAGAACTGTCCAGGGACAGGCTGCTCCGTCTACCACAGGCGTAGAATCATAGAGCTACACGGCACAGAAGCAGGCCCTTCGGCCTATCTCGTCCATGCACGACCAAATTGGGAACACGCGCGGGTTCCATCTGTTTGAGCCTGCCCCATATCCCTCTGCCCCGCCCCGCCCACCAAGCTCATGGAACTTGGAGTCAGCAATCCCCTCTTCAACTGGATCCTCGACTTCCTGACCCACAGACCCACAATCAGTGAGGCTACGTAACACATCACGGGAAGGAGATCGGGAACCGTGTGACCTGGTGCCAAGGCAACAAGCGCTCCTTCCATGTAACACCTCCAAGTTTGCAGATGACACAAAGCTGGGTGGCAGTGTGAGCTGCGAGGAGGATGCTATGCGGCTGCAGGGTAGACTTGGATAGGTTTTGGTGAGTGGGCAGATGAGGTATAATGTGGATAAATGTGAGGTTACCCACTTTGGTGGCTAGAACTAGAAGGCAGATTGTTATCTAAATGCTGTCAGATTAGGAGAAGGGAAAGCACAACAGGACCTGGGTATCCCTGTACATCAGTCACTGAAAGTAAGCATGCAGGTAGTGAAGAAAGCTAATGGCATGTTGGCCTTCATAGCGAGAGGATTTGAGTATAGGAGCAAGGAGTTCCTACTGCAGTTGTACAGGGCCCTGGTGAGACCGCACCTGGAGTATTTTGGTATCCTAATTTGAGGAAGGACATTCTTGCTTTTGAGGGAGTGCAGCGTAGGTTCACCAGGTTAATTCCCAGGATGGTGGGACAGACATATGATGAAAGAATGGAGCGGCTGAGCTTATATTCACTGGAATTTAGGATGAGAGGGAATCTTATAGAAACATATTAAATTCTTAAGGGATTGGACAGGCTAGGTGCAGGAAAAATGTTCCCGATGTTGGGGGAGTCCAGAACAAGGGGTCACAGTTTAAGAATAAGGGGCAGGCCGTTTAACACTGGGATGAGGAAAAGCTTTTTCACCCAGAGAGTTGTGAATCTGTGGAATTTTCTGCTACAGAAGGCAGTGGAGGCCAATTCACTGGATGTTTTCAAGAGAGAGTTAGATCTAGCTCTTAGGGCTGACAGAATCAAGGGATATGGGGAGATAGCAGGAACGGGGTACTGATTCTGGATGATCAGCCATGATCATATTGAATAGCGATGCTGGCTGGAAAGGCTGAATGGCCTACTCCTGCACCTATTTTCCATGTTTCTATGTTTCTGTGGATATGGAGGGATATGGTTCATGTGCAGATAGATAAGAGATGGTGTTGGCATCGTGTTCAGCACAGCCATTGTGGGCCGAAGGGCCTGTTCTATGTTCTATGTTCTAATGTTGCAAATGCAGTCTAACCAGTTTCAGTTTAGTTTATTGTCTATTGTCACATCTGCGGTGTACAGTGAAAAGCTGTCGTTGCGAGCTAACCAGTCAGCGGAAAGACAAGACATGATTACAATCGAGTCATTCACAGTGTACAGATAAATGATAATGGAATTACATTTAGAGACAGATAAAGCCAATGATTGTGCTTGTCCTTGATTATGCTGCTGCCCTTGGCGAGGCAGCGTGAGGTGTGACCAAAGTTCTTAGAAGCTGCATCATGACTAAATCTGCATCATATTCAGGAATCAAAAGTTTGCAGTCACGAATGTTTAATTGTCATATGCACAAGGACAGGAATAATGACATTCCCACTTCCCGCAAGCTTAATGCAGCAACACAACAGGTAAATATGCGTAGGAAAGAGCTGCAGATGCTGGTTTGCCTCGAAGATAGACGCAAGATGCTGGTCGAGGCCCTTCTTCAGAATGAGCGGGAAGAAGGGTATCAACCCGAAACGTCACCCATTCCTTCCATCCAGAGACGCTGCCTGACCCGCTGAGTAAAGGGCCTGTCCCACGGGCGATTTTTTGGGCGATTTTTTTTTTAGGCGACTGTCACAGTCTTAGCAGGTCACCGAAAGACCGGCAACTGGTCCCCCACCTACAACAATGTCTACAACAAGCTACAACCTACCTCCTAGTCGACATCAAGCTACCGACAACAGGCGACCCATTTGTCCGAATTCACCGAAGTCAGGACCGGCGGCAACCTACGTCACCTGACGACTACGACAGCACCTGCGTCAGGAGAAGTCAAGCTGCGCTCATTGGCGTCAAACCCACTGTCGCCGACTGTCGAAGAACATTTTTGAGCATGTTGAAAATCCAGCTGCGACCAGAAAGACGCTACGACTCTTTGGGCGACTGAGGAGACGACTCACGACCATTCAGACCATGTGGCAACAGGCTAGTCACCTGTAGCCGCCTAAAAAAGTGCCTTAATGGGACAGGCCCTTTACCCCAGCATTTTATGTCTAACAAACAGATAAATATACTATAATCAATAATACAATTATTATTACCATTAACATGAATAATACAGTAACTGTCAGTTTTACCTGGAATTAGCCATAGCAGTGCAAGGTAAAGATCAAGCTGCACTATTCTGATTATTATTAAAGTTGGGCGTGATAAGAACTCCAGCTGCTTTGTTTTCTCCCGAAGGGTTTAAACATGTTTCTTCCACACACTGGTGGATAGTTGTCATGCCATGACTAATGTTGGCTAAAATTGTTGCAACTTCTGCACTCCATCCCACACAGCCCATTCTATGAATAACACTAACAGCTGTTTCATTATTGAGAGTCTTGCCTGTACCCAACGCCGTCTTTCCTCATGGTAATAAATCATCTCCCAAGTTCAGGATAGATGTTCATAATGGGAAAGGTCCACTGCTAGCTAATGGAAAGCTGGGCGTTGTGAGGGAAACCATCCTAACCAAGGAACCTATCTTCCATGATCTACAACTTTAGGGCGTGGCAATTATTCTGCATGGTGGCGCAGTGGTAGAGTTGCTGCTTTACAGCGCTTACCGCTCCAGAGACCCAGGTTCGAACCCAACTACGGGCGCTGTCTGTGCAGAGTTTGTCCGTTCTCCCCGTGACCGCCTGGGATTTCTCTGAGATCTTCGGTTTCCTCCCACACTCCAAAGACGTACAGGTTAGCAGATTAACTGGCTTGGTATAAGTGTAAATTGTCCCCAGTGTGTGTAGGATACTGTTAATGAGCGGGGATCACTGGTCGGTGTGGACTCGATGGGCCGAAGGGCCTGTTTCCGTGCTGTGTCTCCAAACTAAACTAAACTCATCCCACATGTTTGCTTGCCGGTGTGAATTTTTACCATTGGTTTGAAATGAATATTGAGTTGTGGACGCAGCCCAGACCATCAGGCAAACTAACCTCCCTTCCATGGACTCCATCTACACCTCACGCTGCCTCCGCAAGGCCAGCAGCATCACCAAGGACCAGTCTCACCCCGGCCACTCCCTCTTCTCCCCTCTCCATCAGGCAAGAGGTGCAGAAGTGTGAAAACGCACACCTCCAGATTCAGGGACAGTTTCTTCCCAGCTGTTATCAGGCAACTGAACCATCCCACCACCTGTCCTGAACTACTTTCGACCTCATCGGTGACCCTTGGACTATTTTTGATTGGACTTCACTGGCTTTATCGTTCACCAGCCATTATTCACTTATGTATATGTACACCGGGGACAGCTTGATTGTAATTGTGTATTGGTTATCCGTTGACTGGTTAGCACACAACAAAAGGTTTTCACTGTACCCCTGTACACGTGGCAATAAACTATGAACGTACAAACTCCGCACAGACAGCACCCGTCACCCCGGACCTGGGTCTCCGGCACTGCAAGCACGGTAAGGCAGCAACCCTACCGTTGCCCATAAGGATAATTGGCGTCTGCAAATTGCTGCCAGTTTGCAGGTGGGTGGTTGAAACTGGGAATGTGGGGGAGAATAAAACATAGGATTGATGCAGGATTGGTGTAAATTGGTTGTTGATGGTGGGTTCGGAGTCGATGGGCTGAAGGGTCTGTTTTGGTGCCGTCTCTTCCTGAGTTAATTGGCAGCTTCTTTGGCCACTGCATATTGCCCCCGGTGTAGGTGGGAGGGGAAAAGGATCAAAGGGGTTTTGATGGGCATGTGAGAGATGGTATATCACAGGGAAGTAGGAAGAGGAGGAATGGGACTGATGGGACACACCTATTATAAGACCATCTGTGATGGGAGGAGAATTAGGCCATTCACCCCATCAAGTCGACTCCTCCATTCGATGGCTGCTCTATCTCTTCCTCTCAACCCCATTCTCCTGCCTTCTCCCCGTAACCTCTGACACCCGCACTAATCAAGAACCTCTCAATCTCCACTTTAGAAATATCCAATGACTTGGCCTCCACAGCCGTCTGTGGCAATAAATTCCACAGATTCACCACCCTCCTCCTGAAGAAATTCCTCCACATCTCCTTTCTAAAGGTACGTCCTTTTATCCTGATGTACGTCCATTTATTCTGAGAATTCTGATCCACATCTAACTCCAGACCCGTCACTTTTACGTATCCTGTGTACACTTTCTCCTATTAGGGTTAGCCCTGAATATCAAGGGCTGAATGGCTTCCACCTGCAATGTGGTAGATGATAACTCCACACATACAGTGTCAGAGGTTACGATTGAACAAGGGTCGCTGCAACAGCTGCGTCTCTGCCCGAAACGTCACCCATACCTTCTCTCCAGAGATGCAGCCTGTCCCACTGAGTTACTCCAGCATTTTGTGTCTACCTTTGTACTAACTGCTGCCGGGATCACGGACTCATGATCACGGATCATCCCACTTTGCGATTTGTTAGGCAACTGCCGGCGACTGTCAAGGTCGTAGCAGGTCGCTGAAAAACCGGCGACAACCTACGTCATCCTGGTGACAACCTGCGACGCCACTTACGTCAGGAGAAGTCAAGCTACGGTCACTGCCGTGAAAGCCACTGTCGGCGAAAATTTTTCAACATGTTGAAAATTTAGCCGGGACCAGAAAGACGCTATGACTTTTTGTGGGACTGAGGAGACTACCCCCGGCGAACATGTGGTGACAACCTAGTCGTCTGTAGTTGCCTAAAAAATCACCTAAGTGGGACAGGCCTCAGTGCTAACTACCTGGCGGTTACAGCATCGGAAATATCCAGTTCATCCAGAAAATGTTGAATTGAAAGAAGATCTTGCAACTACTGCCATTACAGATCTTTACACTGTGATACATTTAAGAGACATTGACAAGAGACCACTAACTGTGGTTAGGTTTTCTGTATCAGGGTTTAATATCGACAGTAGCTCGTTCAGTCCCAGGTTTAATCTGGTTTAGGTCTATTATTGTCACACGTACAGTGAAATGCTTTTATTGTGTGCTATCTAGTCGGAGAAAACGTCACCCATTCCTTTTCTCCAGAGATGCTGTCTGACGCGCTGAGTGAGTTACTCCAGTATTTTGTGTCTATCTTCAGGAAAAGACTATGCATGGATACAATCAAGCCATCCACAGAGCTCAGATAAAGGGTTATTGTTGGTGTAAGGAATGCTGTTGTTGAACACAATGGCGCAGATGGTAGAGTTGTTGCCTCACCCGGGTACGATCCTGACCACGGGTGCTGTCTGTACGGTGTTTGTACCTTCTCCCTGTGACCGCGTGGGTTTCCTCCGGGTGCTCCGGTTTCCTCCCACACCCCAAAGACGTGCGGGTCTGTTGGTTAATTGGCCCCCTGTAAATTGTCCCTAGTGTGTGGGATGGAACTTGGTGTACGGGGGGGCTGTTGCAGACTCGGTGGGCCGAAGACTCTGTTTCCATGCACTATCTCTGGAACTGAACTCGATAAAGATTGCCAGGAGTGGTGCGATTGTAATGGACGATAGCTGACCCTCTTCTTGGACCAGCAGGAGTCGCCATGTAGCGGGATAAGGAGTCCTGTGTGATAACTGCGGACAAGCCAGCATTTATTGCCCCTGGACAGAGCAGGGTGTAGGAGTCAGGCATGTTGATGGGCCTGGAGTTACATGTGAATCAGAGATAATGCCCTGAGCCAGATTGGACTTTACAATAATCCAGCAGTTTCGCGATCTCCAATACTGGTAGTGGAGACAGGTACTATAACAGCACTTGGACAGGTACAGGGATAGGAAAGGTTTCGAGGGATATAGACCATACATGGGCAGACTAGCTTAGATAGGATATCTTGCGTAGTACGGATGAGTTGGGCCGAAGGGCCTGTTTCCATGATGTATGACTATGACTCTGTGACTCTGGGAATTTGCATGTTCTCCCCGTGACCGTGTGGGTTTCCTCTGGGCAGAAACTGACATCCCGTGTAGGATAGATCTAGTGTTTGGCCGATCGATGGTTGCCGTGGACTCCGTCAGTCCAAGGGCCTGTTTCCGCACTGTCTCCCTAAACCAAAAATAAATGCTGAGACGCTTCCTTTATCTATAAATTGCAGAGTTTATTTAATTACTGGAATATAAATTCCCCAGCTGCTGTGTTTCCAGATAAGCAGCCCATCTGGCTACGGACGTGTGCATTAACCATTGTGGGCCTGCTCAGCAGGCTTCACTCAATCGCTGCTCGTTCATCCGCTCAGTTCCCCGGCGTCTATGTGTAACCACCATCTCCTCCCAACCTCCTCACTCGGATGGACAACACGCGGACCATCACCTGAGGACCCACGGGAACCCACCTGGAGGCCCGGTGAGCAGACGGGCTGCGGGAGGGAGAGCATGGCCTCCACGGGGGATTGGCCTCTGGAGGCCCTGCAGCAGCCTGGGGCTCGGCTGGACCGGGCGCCGCTCCAAGAGGCCGAGCATGTGGATCGGACGCAGCCTACAGCGGTGGAGCAGCAGCGGCGGTGGAGGACACCGCGGCTAGGCTTGGCCAGGCCGAGCCTGCAATGCTGCCATGGCAACGGGCCTACATGGTCAGGTCAAGATCCCTGCACTTACAACAACTGGGGCTTGAAAATGGCCCCAATGTAGCGACTCTGTACATCGTCTCAGTGCACGACTGCTGTACACTTGTACTGTATATGAGATGCTTACCCAAGATGTATCTGAGTGTTTATGTACAGTGATACTTGTACTGAACTGTGTACAAAAATAAATTTCACAGTACCCCGGTACACCATGCCATACCTCTCAGTGTTCCCCACCCCGACCCCCACGCCCCTCCCTCTACCTCTTGCAGCTTCGTCCTCAAAGTCAAACGCAAGAGACCTGACACACAGGCTGGCACGGTGGCGCAGCGGTAGAGTTACTCCCTCACAGCGCCAGAGACCCTGGTTCGATCCCAACTATGGGCGCTGTCTGTACAGAGTTTGTACGTTCGCCCCGTGACCTGCGTGGGTTTTCTTTGAGATCTTCAGTTTCCTCCCACACTCCAAAGACACACAGGTTTGTAGGTTAATTGGCTTGGTATGATTGTAAATTGTCCCTAGTGTGTGTGGGATGGGGTTAATGTGCGGGAATTGGTGGACGGCACGGACTCGTTGGGCTGAAGGGCCTGTTTCCATGCTGCTTCTCTAAACTAAACTAAATTAAATTAAACTAAAACTAAAATTAAACTGAACTAAAAGATTTAAGACATGTGTCTTCAGAAGAACGGTCTGAAGAAGGTTCTTGACCCAAAATGTCACCTATTCCTTTTCTCCAGAGATGCTGTCTGACCCGCTGAGTTACTCCAGCTTTTTGTGTCTAAATTCATGTATATTATATTATATTATCTGATATAATTGGATAGTATCCAACCCAAAGCTTTTCACTGTATCTCAGTGCACATGACAATATTAAACCAAAATGTTAAAATGTAATGCACACTAATATTTCCCAGCCTTTAAACCACCATAGTATATGAGTATTCCATAGTATATGGGTACATTTTAAACCGCAGCTGGCTTGAACCGAAGGCAGTTTTCCCTTTGCTCAGTCTATGTACTTGAGTTTGAACCGAGTGCATCTATGTATAGTATTTCTCAGTTTGGTTCAGTTCAGTTCAGTTTATTGTCACATGTACCGAGGTACAGTGAATATTCTAGCCAGTTCAGCAGAAAGACAATACATGATTACAATCACTCCATTTACAGTGTCTGATCTGTCTGGACAGCATGCATGACAAAGCTTTTCACTGTACCTCGGCACACGAGCCAATAATACTAGAACGCTGTTTTTTTAACAAGTCCCATTAATCCAATTGGAGTAAGAATTCAGCCTCCAGTCACTGGGGGCAGGTCTCACTGGGAGCAAAGACAGGCAGTGTAACCTTTTTTTAAGTGATAGGGGCAGAATTAGGCCGTTCGGTCCATCAAGTCTGCTGTGCCATTCAATCATGGCTGGTCTATCTCTCCCTCCAAACCCCATTCTCCTGCCTTCTCCTCATAAAACCTGACACCTGTACCAATCAAGAATCTATGTATCTCTGCCTTAAAGATATCCATCGACTTGGCCTCCACAGCCTTCACAGAATTCTGCAGATTCACCACCCTCTGATAAAATAAATTCCTCCTCAACTCCTGCCTAAAGGAACGTCCTTTAATTCTGAGGCTATGACCTCTGGGCGTAGACTCTCCCACTAGTAAAAACATCCTCTCCACATCCACTATATCCAGTCTTTAAATTGTTTAGTTTCAAGAAACAGTGCAGAAACAGGCCCTTCGGCCCATCGGGTCTGCGCCGACCAGTGACCCCCGCACATTAACACTATCCTACACCCACTAGGGACAATTGTTACATTTACCAAGCCAATTAACTTCCAAACCTGTACGTCTTTGGAGTGTGGGAGGAAACCGAAGGTCTCGGAGAAAACCCACGCAGGTCACGGGGAGAACGTACAAACTCCGTACAGACAGCACCCGTAGTCGGGATCGAACCCGGGTTTCCAGCACTGCATTCGCTGCAAGGCAGCAACTCTACCGCTGCGCCACCGTGAACTTCTTCAGCATTATCTGCTGAAGAAGTTATGGATGTGATTAATAAGACACCAACATTCAAAGATACATATCCACCAGTCTGATCGAATTCACATCAGCTTCCTCCAGATTGTACCACTCATGCTACCAGTCATATCCCTGTGTCCCTCTGTTAATCTCGCCTTCCCCAGCCAACAATGGGCCTTTGGGGGCTCCACCCTTATTGAGGTCACCTATTGCTGGCCTGGCCCTGATGTGACAATCTGGCCCTTTTAGACAATAGACAATAGGTGCAGAAGTCGGCCATTCGGCCCTTCGATCCAGCACCGCCATTCAATGTGATCACGGCTGATTATCCCCAATCAGTACCCCGTTCCTGCCTTCTCCCCATATCCCCTGACTCCACTATCTTTAAGAGCCCTATCTAGCTCTCTCTTGAAAGTATCCAGAGAACCGGCCTCCACCGCCCTCCGAGGCAGAGAATTCCACAGACTCACAACACTCTCAAAGTCAAACAGTCAAACAAACTTTATTGTCATTTAGAAATACATTGATACATGCAGTTCCAAACGAAATTACGTTGCATTTGGCTCCCTGTGCCACACGATAAATTAACTGAAGGATAGGTATGTATGAAAAGGGTAAATAGACAATAGTGGCAGCCCATTTACATGGCATTCAGGAGTCTGATGGCTCGTGGGAAGAAGCTGTTGCGGAACCTTGATGTTCTGCTCCTTATGCTGCGGTATCTTTTTCCCGAGGGCAGCAGAGTGAACAGTCCGTGATGGAGATGTGTGGGGTCCTTTATGATACTGCTGGCCTTAGACACGCAGCGTTTGGTCGCAGTATCCCCGATTGAGGGGAGAGAGGTCCCGATGATTTTTTCCGCTGTCCTCACCACTCTCTGCACAGACTTCCAGTCGGAGGCTCTACAGTCCCCAAACCAGACAGAGATACAGCTGGTCAGAATACTCTCTATGGTGCCCCTGTAGAAAGTAGTGAGGATGGGATGGGGGAGATGAGCTCTTCTCATCCGGCGCAGAAAGTGCAACCGCTGCTGCGCTCTCTTAACAGTTGATGAGATGTTAGTCGACCAGGTCAGACTGTTAGTGATCTGCACCCCCAGGAACTTTGTGCTACTGACCACCTCCACATCGCTGTCATTGATGTGAAGTGGTGTGGGACTGTGCCGGGTTTTCCTGAAGTCGACGATAATCTCCTTTGTTTTTTCGACATTCAGGATCAGGTTGTTCGTATTGCACCAGTCCACCAGTTGTTTCACCTCCTCCCTGTAAGCCAGCTCATTGTCGTCCCTGATGAGGCCCACCACTGTTGTGTCATCTGCGTACTTCATGATGTGGTTTGTACTAAACCTGGCACAACAGTCGTGAGTCATCAGGGTGAACAGCAGTGGACTCAGGACACAGCCCTGAGGGGAGCCGGTGCTTAGAGAGATGGTATTGGAGGTGTTATTTCCAACCCTCACAGACTGAGGTCTGTCAGTGAGGAAGTCCAGTAGCCAGTTACACATGGGGGTGCCGAGGCCCAATGGAACCAGTTTGCTTATCAGGTGCTGTGGGATAATGGTGTTGAATGCTGAACTGAAATCCACGAACAGCATTCGCACATAAGTGTTTTTCTCCTCTAAATGTTCCAGGCTCAGATGGAGCACGGAGGATATAGCGTCCTCTGTGGAGCGGTTTGGCCTGTAAGCAAACTGGTATGGGTCGAGTGTGGAGGGGAGTCTGGAGGTGATGTGGTCCCTGACCAGCCTCTCGAAGCACTTCATCATTATGGGGGTGAGTGCTACAGGGCGGTAGTCATTGAGACATTGTATGTTGGATTTTTTTGGCACAGGTATGATGGTGGCAGTCTTGAAACATAATGGGACGACCGCCTGGTTCAGCGAGGTGTTAAATATGTCCGTAAGGACATGTGCCAGCTGATCAGCACATTCCCTGAGCACCCGCCCTGGTATGTTATCAGGGCCTGCCGCCTTTCGCGCGTTCACTCCTTTTAGGGACCTCCGAACATCCACTATGTCAAGACTGAGTGCCTTTTCCTCACAATGAGGAATACCTTTGCTTGCAGGTGTGTTATTTAGTGCCTCGAACCGACCAAAATAGTTGTTGAGTTTATTGAGGAACTCAATGTTGTCATCACAGGGTGGTGAAGCAGTCTTATAGTCCGTGAATGATTTGATTCCCTGCCACATGCGCTTGGTGTTCTTGGGGTCATGGAAGAAGCTCTGGATTTTCTGACCATGGGCACGCTTGGCCAGCCTGACGACTCGGTTCAGGTTGGCTCTTGCGGATCTGAGTGCCACCACGTCGCCGGATTTAAACGCGGCATTACGTGCTCTCAGCATTCCACGTACCTCTGTGGTCATCCAGGGTTTCTGGTTGGCCCAAGACGTGCTTTGCTTCGCTAAGACGTGCGGGTTTGTAGGTTAATTGGCCCTCTGCATGTGTGTAGGGAGTGGATGAGAAAGTGGGATAACATAGAACTAGTGTGAACTGGTGATCGATGGTCGGTGTGGACTCAGTGGGCCGAAGACCATGTTTTTCCATGCTGTATCTCCAGATGAGAAAACACTCTGTGTTTCCTCATCTCCGTTCTAAATGCCTTACCCCTTATTCTTAAACTGTGGCCCCTGGTCCTGGACTCCCCCAACATCGGGAACATTTCCTGCCTCCAACATATATGCCGTCTTTACTTTCAGCCTAAAGAAGGGTCTCGACCCGAAAGGTCACCTATTCCTTCTCTCCAGAGACGCTGCCTGTCCCGCTGAGTTACTCCAGCGTTTCGTGTCTGCCTTCGGTGTAAACCAGCCTCTGCAGTTCCTTCCCACTCATTTTTTGTCTTTTCCCACTCACCTGCGCAAATGGCGAGATGTCTAAATGAAACTTCTTAAATAACTAAGTGACAATGTAAAAAGTGGTGCCAAAATAGGCGCTTCGAAAGCGCAAAGTGAAAACTTCTTAACTGTCAATAGAAATAAGGGCATAAGTAAGATGCCAAGCTAAACATAATTGTTGTCAGCCTCTGGTGTCTTAGCTTGGAATGAATAGCTATTCATTCCCCTATTGGTGTGTGGAAATGCAGTTAATCAGTGTAGCCTTGGGAGCCGAGGATTGCTGAGTTTTTGAAGGCATCTGTTGTGCTCATGGACAGAGCAAGTCCTGCACGTATAGAAATGAAAGAGAGACTTGCATTCACTGAGTGCCGGAGGAACTCAGCGGGTCAAGTTAAGGGAGTCAAGAGGGTTTTATTGTCATATGTCCCAGATAGAACAATGAAATCCCCTACTTGCTGCAGTACAACAGAATATGCAAATATTGTATTTAAGAAGGAACTGCAGATGCTGGAATATCGAAGGTACACAAAAATGCTGGAGAAACTCAGCGGGTGCAGCAGCATCTATGGAGCGAAGGAAATAGGCAACGGCTGCTGCACCCGTTGAATTTCTCCAGCATTTTTGTGTACCATGTAAATATAGTATGTAATCGAGAGGAAAAAAAGCTTATACACATACACACACACTCATAAAACAAACAATAATAGTGCAATAATAATAATAATACTGTTGTAGTTCAGAGCGTATTTGTTGCTGTGTTTAATAGCCTGTTGGCCGTAAGTCAGGCAGCATCCCTGGAGAAAAGGAATAGGTAACATTTCGGGTCAGGACCCTTCTTCAGACTGTTCACGAGGCACAGCCATTTACAACTGGCAAACTACTTTTAATCTGCTGTGATCGTGGAAAAGCAGCAACCAATTTGATCAGGGCAAGTTTTTTTTTTACACATTTGCCTGGAATGTGCTGCCAGTGGTGGCGGGGATATACGAACACCGCCCCCTAGCTTCACGTCCTGTATACCAGCCTCTCACCCAGTAAAGGCAGAGGGCAGCACAGTGGCGCAGATGGTAGAGCTGCTGCCTCACAGTGCCAGGGACCCCGGTTCGATTCTGACATCAGCTGCGGTCTCTGTGTGGAGTTTGCACGTTCTCCCTGTGGCCGCGTGGGTTTCCCCCGGATGCTCTGTCTTCGCTAAGACGTGCGGGTTTGTAGGTTAATTGGCCCTCTGCATGTGCGCAGGGAGTGGATGAGAAAGTGGGATAACATAGAACTAGTGTGAATGGGTGATCGATGGTCGGTGTGGACTGAGTGGGCCAAAGACCATGTTTGTCCATGCTGTATTTCCAGATTAAAAGCCGGGCACTTCTTGCATCACAGTGGTGCAGCTGGTAGACCCACTGCCTCACAGCACCGGACTCAAGGGTTCAGTCCCAATCTTGGCCACTGTCTGTGTAGGGTTCGCACGGTTCCCCACCTCCCACCTCCCCGATGCTCCGGCTTCCTCCCACAAACACCAGCTGGCAGATTAAACAATACATCACTCCTCGTGTTGGGGTACAGGCTGTAAATTATCCCTAGTATAGGCAAGTGACAGTAAAACTAGGATAGTTGTGAGAGGGCCAGCATTGACCCGATGGGCCGAATGCATCCATCTACATCGTGAGAAGAAAAAAAACTTTCGGCGAAATCCTTTACCCTATGTTTCCTTCACTTGACTCTTGCACCAAAGTGTATAATTTATGTTGTTTGTGTTGTCCGAGTCTCTGTGGTCCGTGATGCTGCTGCAAGCAACATTTTCATTGTACTCGCATTTTGAAGTAGAGCATAGTTGTATCCGGCGTTCCGGCCATCATTCCCACTTTACTTTATATCATAGAGAACTGATTATCCGGATGGAAAAATCAAAACGCTGCAATGATGGAAATCTGAGCTAAAAACAGAAAATGCCAGTAACACCTCAACAGGTCAGGCAGCATCTGCGGAAAGTTTTGGTTTCATTTAGTTTACAGATACAGCATTGAAACAGGCCCTTCGGCCCACTGAGCCCACACCAAACCATGGGTTCTATGTTACTATTAGCTAATTGGTTACATTAGTTATCATTAGTTACATTAGTTCGATGTTATCCCACTCATCCACTCCCTACACACTAGGGGCAATTTACAGAGGGCCAATTAACCTACAAACCTGCACGTCTTTGGGATGTGGGAGGAAACCGGAGCACCCGGAGAAAACCCACGCGGTCGCAGGGATAACGTGCAAACTCCATACAGGCAGCACCCAATGTCAGGATTGAACCCGGGTCTACGGCGCCGGGAGGCAGCGGCTCTCGCTGTGCCACTGTGCTATCCGAAAGAAGAGAAAAACAATGTCACTGTGTGAGGTCGAAGAGTTATCAGGACATCCATCATGAGGAGACTTGCAGCAAGGACAAAGAGATGAAACATGACGTTGAATAAAGGTTGATGCAGGATGCAGAGTGGTCACACATCTGAAAGAGTGAGATCATGGAGGTTAAAGATCTTAGAGCAGTAAACATTGATCAAAGAATAGCAAGAAGGAAGAAAACGGTCACGGTGGCGCAGCGGTAGAGTTGCTGCCTTACAGCGAATGCAGCGCTGGAGACCCGAGTCCGATCCCGACTGCGGGTGCTGTCTGTACGGAGTTTATACGTTCTCCCCGTGACCACGTGGGTTTTGTCCGAGATCTTCGGTTTCCTCCCACACTCCAAAGACGTACAGGTTTGTAGGTTAATTGGCTTGGTAAATGTAAAAATTGTCCCTAGTATGTGTAGTATAGTGTTAAATGTGGAAACTACGGAGGGCATCTCGCTCCTGTCAACATCAGGCAAAGTCCTAGCTCGTGTTCTCGCTAACTGACTTCTACCTCTCACTGAGGAGATACTCGCAGAATCACAGTGTGGCTTCCGCCCATCCAGAGGTACAGCAGACACGATATTCACAGCACGCCAACTCCAGGAAAAATGCCGTGAACAAAGGCAGCCTTTGTACAAGGCCTTCATAGACCTGACAAAGGCGTTTGACTCGGTAGACCGCCAGGCTCTTTGGAGCAAACTATCAAGGTACGGTTGCCACAACATCAGAATATAGAGGCTTCTACATGATGGAATGTCGGTCACAGTGCTTAGCAACTGTGGCTCTGAGTCCGAGCTCTTCACTGAGGAAACGAGGGTCAAACAGGGATGCATCATCCTGTTTGTCGTCTTCATTGCTGCCATACTCACCTCATTGGTGAAGAGTTGCCACAGGGGATCCCAATCCTCTACAGAACTGACCGTGGGCTCTTCAACCTTAATAGGTTGAAGGCCAAGAGCTAAGTCAGTAACGCCGCCATCATGGAGCTTCAGTACGCGGACAACTGCACCATTGCAGCACACTCTGCAGAAGACCTCCAGGGCATCCTGAGTGCCTTTGCCAAAGCAAACAGAGCCATGGGTCTAGCCTTAAATATCAAGAAGACCCAGGTCCCACATCAACCTCCACCCAACCAGCCATCTACCCAGCCCACTATAAAAATGGACGACACCACTGTTGGAAACGTTGACCACTTCCCCCACTTTGGCAGCATTCTTTCCTCAAAAGCTGACATCGCCTCTGAGGTCAACCATCACCTGAGTTGTGCCAGCGAAGCCTACGCCTGACTGAGGAAAAGAGTCGTTGAAGAGTCATTTTAGAGGAATGAAATGAATAATATGGCAGTCACAATGGTGCAGCGGTAGAGTTACAGCCTTATAGAGTTTGCAACGCCAGAGACCCGGGTTCGATCCCGACTACGGGCGCTGTCTGCACGGAGTTTGCACGTTCTCCCCGTGACCTGCGTGGGTTTTCTCCGAGACACCAAAGATATGCAGGTTTGTAGGTTAATTGGCTTGGTGTAAATGTAAAATTGTCCCTAGTGTGTGCAGGATAGTGTTAGTGTGCGGGGATCGCTAATTGGCGTGAACGCAGTGGGCCGGTGGGCTGTTTCCACGCTGTTTCTCTAGAACAATGCCATTTACCACGGCCACTGGCCCGCCTTCCTTTGGGACGACGGAGGAGATTGGAGCACTCGAGGGGGTAACGCACGTAGTTACAGGCAGCGCGTGCAGACTCCACAAACGCAGCAAAGGAGGTCAGGATCGACCCCGAGTTGCTGGAGTTGCGAGGCTGCAGTTATAGCGTCATAGAGTCTTACAGCACGGAAACAGGCCCTTCGGCCCAACCCGTCCATGTCGACCATTATGTCCATCTAAGCTAGTCCCACTTGCCCGTTTTTGGCCCATATCCCTCTAAACCTTCCTGTCCAGTTCTACAGATTATGCTGACATTTTCCTCTGTATTTTCCTCCCCTACTCCTTCTTCTGCAGACGTTAGACTTTTGAAATACAGCAGGGGAACAGGTCCTTCGGCCCATCGCGTCCGTACCGACCAGCGATCACCCTTTTCACTGGCACTATCCTACACACTAGGGACAATTTACAATTGTATTGAAGCCATTTAACCTGCAAACCTTCTCCAAGTAAATATTCTTTAGACTTTAGACACAGTCCTTTGGCCCACTGAGTCCGTACTGACCAGCGATCATTCTGTACACAAGCACTATCCTACACACTAGGGGCAATGTTGACAATTTTACAGACGCCCACTTTCACATCACTATACATTTGAGGCAATATTCCAGAAGCCAATTAACCTACAAAACCTGCACGTCCTTGGAATGTGGGGGGAAACCGGAGCACCCGGAGAAAACCCACGAGGTCACGGGGAGAACGTAGTCAGGGTTGAACCCTGGACTCTGGCGCTGTGAGGCAGCCACTCTGCCGTTGCACAACCGTGCCGCCCCTGGAACTCCATTTCATTCCACCAGCCCGAGCTGTATTTCTGGGGCACACTTTCATGACACGTGAATTAATGGGATTTTTGTCCCTGTATTCTGAGAAGCAGCTGAATTTATGACACGTCCTTATTTACCACAGGATGAATAACTCATCATGCCCCGCAAATACACTTGACTTCTGCTGCACTCGGATAACGCAGGGCGGAAAATCCTTCTTCCTTTACTCACGCTGATGAATTGCACTTCCTCAAATCCAAATAAAACGCTGAGCTTTCGATTTGACTCGGCATCTGCGAAACGCCGCTGAGATCAGGGGTTGAGGTCATCCATTTTGCCAGCCTTCCCGGGGGCGCCCCCGGGGTACAAGTGTGGACGGGCGAGGAGATGGGCGTCGGTTCGCTGATCCACCAGGGATGGCGACGGCAGGAGGCCCAGCAGAAGCCTGGGGCTCGCCTGGATCGGGCACCGCTCATCATACCTCGAGGGTGGACTGGACTCTGAACATGCCGCCTCTTGCGCGCAGGCCCAGTGGACGATTTCTGTACAATTTGCTAATCGGGGGTGTGCTTAGGTACGGCAATACTCTACTGGACTGTTTGTAAGAACATATCTCCTCTGTGTGTTTGCACTTTGCACATTTGACTATAAACATCACAGTGAGTCGTTGAACTTGCTTGTCAAGGGTCAAGAGTGTTATATTGTCATATGTCCCTGATCATATACATGTATATGAACACACACGCATGCACACACACAGACACAAAATAACAATCATAATCTATTGTTGTTCAGAGCTTATTTGGAGGTTGTGGTGTTTAATGTTTAATGTTGGTTGTAGGGAAGAAGATGCTCCTGAACCTGGATGTTACAGTTTTAGAAACATAGAAAATAGTAAGATTGAACGAGAACTTACCAGTTCGAAGGTTGATCTTTATTTTATGAGGAGTCGAAGTGAGGGATTTCGTGAAGAGCCCGCCGGCGCGCATGCTCGACATACTTCAAAGTAGCGGCGTGGAATCACAGAACCAACAATAGAAATGACTTCGCATAGTATGATTGAATTGACTAAGATTACCAGCTGAAGGTGATTGAGGGTTGGGCGAGGAGGGCACGAAATCCCTCACTTCGACTCCTCATAAAATAAAGATCAACCTTCGAACTGGTAAGTTCTCGTTCAATCTTACTATTTCATTTCGGAGTCACGTGAGTGACTTCGTGAAGACTTCAAAGCATCTGTGATTACACGCCCTGGACCACGTCCATGCTGACACACCACTACCAGGGATGGATGGGAGGAACAAACTTGCTCACTAGTTCATACTGCAAAACAAGAGCATATTTATTAATAACAAATCAAAACCCCTCAAGCGGGGACATCTCCACGTTCTTGACCTGCATTCAGCACGGCTTCTGCGAACTGTAGAGGAGCAGCAACAGGCTTGTTATAAAAACACTGGAACACAGCTTCATTCGCCCATCCTGCTGTGGCGAGAATTTGGTCCATGGGCACCTCCATGACCCTCGCCGCTGACGTCGATGCAGCCCTGGTGGAATGAGACTTGAACACATTAATGTCGATACCTGACTTACCCAAGACGACTCGAAGCCACCTGGATATCGTCTGGACTGTCACTCGATGATGAGGTCTCTTATGAGTGACAAGCAGGTATCTCTCCATTCCTCTGATGCGTGCCGTCACTTTGACATAGTGGCGGATATGTGAGGCTAAACATAGCCTAGCATCTGCGGGGTATGCCGGGAACTTCAGCTGCAGCCCTGTGCACCCAGGTCTATGCTGCTTTAGTAGCTCGTCAATGAAAAAGACTACTTCTGTAGGGGTAGATGTCATTCTGTCGACACGAAGTTTGTGTAGTGTCTGTACCCTCTGAGCTGAAGTCAGCGCTAGTAACATCACCAGCTTCATGGTGAGTTGGTCCAGTTGGAGCCCTTCCATGGGAGACCACGTCCTGAGCAGGGTTAATACGTCCCTGACATCCCAGGTGATATTATAGCGTGGTGTAGGCGGATTCATATTGAATATACCCCGCATGAGTCTGGACACTAGCCTGTTGGATCCTACCCCAATCTTGAGGTAGAATGATAGCGCACTTCTGGCGCTGTTGATGGCACTGTAACTTAAGTGTTCATCATGGTGCAACCCCGCGAGGAATTCCAGGACGTCGGTTATTGTCACGTCATCGTACGTGATGCGAGAGCGGCTGCAGTAGGCTTCCCACTTCTTAATATGCGAGCGGTATCTTCGCCTTGTGGACTCTCGACACGACGCCCCGATGGTATCCATGGTCCGAGCCGAGAGGCCGTATTGGATTAACGGCCTGTTCAGAACCTGCAAGCCAACAAATTTAAATAGCCATGGCAGGGATGTGGCTCCCCTGAGACAGGGTGAGTAACCAATTGTGGGCAACCCTTCAAAAGGACCCAAGGTTCGTTGAGCATGTCAAAGACCACCGGATACCAAGGCTGTGTGGGCCAGTCGGGTATAATAAGAATGCCCTTGGCAGCATCTGCCTGAATCTTTCGCAATACCCGACTGATGAGGCAAAATGGAGGGAAGGCATAGAAAAACCAATTCCCCCAGTCCAGCGAGAATGCATCTAGCGCTATTGCCCCAGGATCTGGTTTCCATGAAACGTAGGCTGGTACCTGATGGTTCAACCGTGACGCAAAAAGGTCAATGTCCGGTTTACCAAATTTGGCTGTGACTTTAGACAAAATCTCAGGATGCAACATCCATTCAATGTTGTCATTAAATTTGCGTGACCCGGTGTCCGCCACAGTATTAAGCTCACCTGGCAAATAGGTAGCTGAAATCCAAATGTCTCTTTGAATACACCAGAGCCAAATTGAGTTAGCCAATTTGTCACACGAAACTGACCTGGTACCACCCATATGGTTTAAATATGCCACAGCTGTGGTGTTGTCTATTTGGAGACGGACGTGTGCTCCAACAAGCTTGGAACAATATGCACGAAGTCCGTGGAATGCTGCCAGCAACTCCAAATAGTTAATCCCTTGAGTCAACAACATCGATGCCTCAAGGGTGTCCCATCTGCCCCCACAACTAGAGCAATTATCAGTAGCTCCCCAGCCATTGGAGCTTGCATCAGTCTGTAAATATACCACCGGATTAGCCTCCCTGACAGGCTTAAATGAGTTGCTAATGTGACACACCCACCATTGCAACTCAGTTATCGCTTCGGACGGCAGCTGCATTGATCGATCGTAATGACCAGCGTTCCGTTTTAACGCAGTAATTTTAGCTCTTTGCAAGTTCTGATAATGCAAAGGTCCATATCGTGCTGCCGGAAACAAAGCCACTAGCTTGCCAATTACTGTGGCTGTATGCCGAATCGATGGTATATTGGTGCCAATTAAATCTCTGCACACCTTAGTGACTTCCTCAATTTTGTTAATTGGTACAGTTATCCTCATGCTCATTGAGTTCACCGTGAACCCTAGGTAATTAATTACCTGGGCAGGGCAGAACTTCGATTTATCTGGATGGACAATGAATCCTAATTGTTGAAATATATTGACAGCAGCTGCAACACCCTGTTCAGCCAATTGCAGGGTGTGGCCCACAATAAAGACATCATCTAAATAGGCCATAACTATATGATGTCGTTGTCTCAAATAAGCCATGATTGGCTTCACCAATTTAGTGAACAATCTAGGGGCTGTAGTAAGCCCATTAGGCAAAGCCTTATACTGCCAAAGTTGCCCCATCCAGATAAATTTCAAAAACCTTCTATCATCTTTCTGGATGGATACTGAATAATATGCATCCCTCAAATCAACGCATGCCATAAAGCAGCCATGAGAAATCAATGATTTGGCTGTTTCAAACGTATCCATTTTAAAATGAGTATATGTTACAAACGTATTCAAACGGGTTAGATCAATAATGACACGACAGCCTCCATCCTTCTTAGGTCTAGTAAATATGTTCGAAACAAATTCAATTGGCTCATGCACCGTTTTCTCAATCACACCCTTCTGTTCCAGACTTAAAATTTCCTTGTAACCTGCTGCCTGTTCTGCAGCAGACAATTTGAACGTACGACCAGGCATGTGCTGGGATGGAGGAATGTCGCCATTAATAAACTCAATTTTATGCCCCTGAATATTCCGCAACACATACTCATCACCAGTAAAATTACCCCATGCATCCAAAAACAACCGTAAACGACCACCAACATGGGAAGTTAAACAGAGAGAAAAAAGAGAACCAGACCCCCTCACCTCCGTGGTTACCGGTGGTCCTTGACACGTGTGGGTGGCCGTGGAGGTGCTGGGTTGGCTTGAGGGCGCGGCGTCTTCGATTTCCACAAAGGTCTCTGCCGACCCTGTCCTAAAAAAGACCCTTGGTGCTGGTTCTGGTGCTGTTGTCGTTGTGGAGCTAGAGGGCGAGTCCTCGTCGAGGCACCGGCCGACCCTCGTGAGCGAATGTATGGAGCTTTTGAGCCTGACGGTGTGGGGGCACTCTGAGAGCGCATGATCCCCACCGTTTTGGCTTGTTCGTCAAGCTCTTTGACTCTCTTCGAGAGGTCCTCACCAAAGAGCTGACGGGGCGGCGGCGGCGGCGGTGGTTTGCACAATCCTGCAAACTTCGGGTTGAGTGCTGGGCGGATGCTGTTTTTGCGAAACCCGTTGATTTCGTGCTGGGTCGCGCACAATAAGGCCAGAGCATCTTCCTGGTCCAAATTCAGTTCGTCCCCGTCCACCGACCGCGCAAAGGCGGTAATACCGGCCGTGAGGAGTTTCAGGATCCGCTGCAATTTTAGCTCCTGTTGACGGATAGCCGCACTGATGTTGCCCCATATTGGCGTATTGACCACAGGCACGTTGAGGGAGTTGCAGTTTGATGGAGCCTTGTGACGGCTCATAGCCTGGATGAGGACTTCTTCCTGCAGCACCTGATTATTAAGAAAGTCCACTGTGGCTGCCAGCTTTGTATTTAGAGGAAGACCAGCCGTATGTGGGGCCGCGAATTTGGTCGCCACATCCAAGAGTTCCTCCGCTGGCACCTCCAACGGAGTTGGTACGGGATCCACCAGAACCTCCTCCTCCTGCTGCACCAGGCTGATAGTAGATGTTGGTGAAGACGCCCTGTGCCTGTTGCTGCCCTGCTGTTGTTGACGTTGAAGCAGGAGCTCCAGCAGCCGCTCCATACGGTCAATACGCCCTTCACCCTGAACACTCAGGTGGTCGGAGTCCTCCGGCTCTGAAAAGAAAACTGGGCTCCTGTCATCGGCCCGCACCTTGTCGAGGCCCTGCCGGTGCCGGTAGTTGTCGCTAACAGCCGCCGAGGCGAAACTGCGCGATTCCTGCGCGGGCGTGTTCAACCGCCTCCGTTTAGCGGGAGCTGAAGCCGCTGCCACTAAGGGCACTTGCGGCGAGGTGTCGGCACCAGCCGAAGCATGGCTGCCTGGGGCCCGCGCAGTCTTGCCGGCTGCCCACATCGTGGACGTTGCCGACGCATGGTCTCGCCCACCCATCCATGGGGGGCTCGGCGACCGTGACGAGACCCGACTCGACCGACCCGTCCCGGCGTCGAGAGTCGGGGTGTGCCGGCTGGACCTCACAGCCGCCCCGGGTCTCGCCCTGGAACCTGACCGCTCCTCCGCGATAGGCAATGCCTTAGCCCTAACAGGGTTAGGCTTCTGGGCTCCTGCCCTCCCCCTTCTCGGAGGGCTGAGTGGAACAGACCGTGCAACGGCACGTGCCCTGCTCGAGGTCGCCAGCGAGCCCGCTGACGACCTGACTGCCATGGCAGTGTCCCCCTGCTCTGGCGGCACACCACACTCCTCCTCGTCGAACTCCTCCGAGCTGTGGTGTGCTGGCGGACCTGGACCTGTAATCACAGGGCTTACCCACATCTCCGCCTGAGTCCCGGCCTGCGCTGCAGGTACTGCCGATGGTAAAGGCCCCGGAACTGTTGACCGGCGAACTCGTCCTGACGTCCTCCGGCCCTTCGAACTCCCATCCATGTCCTTGCTGCATGACATAATCAGACAACAAGGACCACCAACTAAAGGTAGAATACTTACCTCCGTGGCCCCTTATGAAGGGCTGGCGAGGAGCGCGCTCCACCGCCAGCCGTCGCAGCAACGCGTTACGACGATATGTCGAGCATGCGCGCCGGCGGGCTCTTCACGAAGTCACTCACGTGACTCCGAAATGAAATAGGTGTAGAAGTAGGGCATTCGGCCCTTCGAGCCTGCACCGCCATTTAATATGATCATGGCTGATCATCAGGCTCCTGATTTCAGGGTCCTGTACCTTCTACCCGATGGCGGGGGTGATATGAGAGTGTGGCCAGGGTGGTGCGGGTCTCTGATGATGCTGGCTGCCTTATTGAGTCACCGACTCCGGTAGATCCTTTCGATGGTGGGGAGGTCAGAGCTGGCGATGGACTAGGCAGTGATCACAACTGTTCAGTGTTGTGGAAAGGGGTGAGGATATACAAGGCAATAAATCATCTCCAGAATATTACTGTGTGTTGTTCTCATTCAGGGCGCTTGTGGTCCAGTGATCGGTCCTGGGCCCATTGCTGTTTGTGGCTGATATCAATGATGAACGTCACCCATCCACGTTCACCGGAGATGCCGCCTGACCCGCTGAGTTACTCCAGCACTCTGTGGTTTTTTTTTTGGACAGCCAGCATCAGCGGTTCCTTGGGTCTGACGTTGTTCTCCCTGCGGGCTCCAGCGCATGGTGCCAGGTACAAGATGCATTGCGCAGTTATCCATCCCAGACCATGTTGGTCCAACCCGGCGTGGTCGGAGTGCTGGCATTGTAGCCGGGCAGAGGTCAAAGCTTCGAAGTCGGAGAGTCCGAGCTGAGGTGAACTGGCCATGAATTAAAGGGGACCCGGCGTGGGCGGGGGGGGGGGGGGGGAGTGGGGGGGACGAAGAAGGGATGAGCACTTTGTGTAACTTTGTCAGCATCTTAGTGGCGACTCTTTTGTGCACTTTGTATGCACAGACAACGACTTTCACTGCAACTAGCTAGGTACACGTGACAATCAGGTACCACCATTATCATCACCTCTAACACCAAGGAGGACAAAGGTAGCAGGCACATGGAACACCACCGCCCACAGGTTCCCCTCCAACTCACACACCATCCCGACCAGGAAATATATTCACTGACTGTCACTACATCTAAATCTCAGAACTCCCTGCTGATGCTGGTGTACACACAAGAGCACAGAGTGCTGGATTAATTCCCTGGGTCAGGCAGCATCTCTGGGGAACATGGATAGGTGACGTTTTGGGTCGAGATCCTTCTTCAGACTGATTGTAAGGGAGGGGTGGGGGGGGGGGGAGGAGGAAAGGAAGCTGGAAGAGCGGAGAGGCAGGACAAACGTGGCTGGTAACATGTCAACATAGGTAAGGTCGGGAGAAGGTTCCCCACCCGAAACATCATCTATTCATGTTCCTCAGAGATGATGCCTGAACCACTGAGTTACTCCAGCACTTTGTGTCTTTTTTCCAAGAACCAGAAGGACTGCAGCAAGACAAGAGACTAGAGAGTTTTATTGTCATGTGTCCCTGACAGAACAATGACATTCTTGCTTTGCTTCAGCACAACCGAACATAGTAGGCATTGACTACAAAACAGATCAGTGTGTCCATATACCATTATATAAATATATACACACATGAATAAATAAACTGATAAAGTGCAAATAACAGATAATGGGCTATTAATGTTCAGAGTTTTGTCCGAGCCAGGTTTAATAGCCTGGTGGCTGTGGGGAAGTAGCTATTCCTGAACCTGGTTGTTGCAGTCCTCAGGCTCCTGTACCTTCTACCTGAAGGTAGCAGGGAGATGAATGTGTGCCTAGGGTGGTGTGGGTCCTTGATGATATTGCCAGCCTTTTTTCAGGCAGCGACTGTGATAGATCCCCTCGATGGAAGGGAGGTCAGAGCCGATGATGGACTGGGCAGTGTTTACTACTTTTTGTAGTCTTTTCCTCTCCAGGGCACTCAAGTTGCCGAACCAAGCCACGATGCAGTTGATCATAAGTGATAGGAGCAGAATTATGCCATTCGGCCCATTAAGTCTACTCCACCATTTCATCATGGCTGACCTATCTCTCCCTTCTAACCCCATTCTCCTGCCTTCTCCCCATAAACCCTGACGCCCGTATTAATCAAGAATCTATCTATCTCTGCCTTAAAAATATCTATTGACTTGGCCTCCACAGCCTACTGTGGCAAATAATTCCATTCTCTGACTAAATACATTTCTCCTCATCTCCTTCCTAAAAGAACGCCCTTTAATTCTGAGGCTGTGACCTCTAGTCCTAGACTCTCCCACTAGTGGAAACATCTGTAAGATGTGGATAAAGGAGGTTCAACTAGGGCAAATATGGATGAGCGGTAAATGCTGGCCTCACCTGTAATGGTCACCTAATGAAGAATATATTAATGACCACAACTGTACAGGCGGCAGCTGTGGTTTGTTTACCATTAAGCCTTAAAGGCTGTTATCAGGCAACTGAACCATCCTACCACAACCAGAGAGCAGTGCTGAACTACTATCGACCTCGAACTAACTTTGATCGGACTTTGCTGGCTATACCTTGCACTAAGCGTAATTCCCTTATCATGCATCCGTCCACTGTAAATGGCTCGACTGTAATCATGTATTGTCTTTCTGGTGACTGGATAGCACACTACAAAAGCTTTTCACTGTACCTCGGTACACATGACAATAAACTAAACTGAATTTTAGAGATACAGCAGGGAAACAGGCCTTTTGGCCCACCGGGTCCGTGCCGACCAGCAATCACCCCGGACAGCAGCATTATCCCACACACTGGGGACGTTACAATCTACAGAAGCCAATTAACCGACAAACCCGCACGTCTTTTTGAGTGTGAGAGGAAACAGGAGGATCCGGAGAAAACCCTCATGGTCACAGGGAGAACGTAGAAAGTCTGTGCGGGCAGCACCCGTAGTCAGGATCGAACCCGGGTCTCTGGCGCTGTGAGGCAGCACCTGCGCCAACGTGCTGCAGAGAAATCATCTTACGGACAGTTCTCAGGAGCAAACAGTTACGTAACCCAGTACTGTCTGTACTCAAACAAATGCCACACGGCACTGCAACTTTCAAGTCAGCTCTGTGAGCCACTGTGCCGCCATTAATGCGGTGCAAAGGCGTTTTGCAGGGGCTGCACTTCCCTGCATGGTGTCGTGCAACCATGCTTTACTCCATCAGGAGCAGTTGGCTGTGTTCTTGGCTTCCACGTCCTCAAGACCAGTCCAGCTGGGTCACACAATGTATCAGAATGAGACTGCTTTAAAACTCACGTGCAGACTTACTCACTTCACCCAGGAAGCCACTTCACACAGAGAGTTGTCAATCTATGGAATTCCAATTCCAACAGTGGAGGCCAATTCACTGGATGTATTCAAGAGAGAGTTAGATAGAGCTCTTAGGGCTCAACGGAATCAGGGGATATGGGGAGAAAGCAGGAACGGGGTACTGATTCTGGATGATCAGCCATGATCATATTGAATGGCGGTGCTGGCTCGAAGGGCTGAATGGCCTCCTCCTGCACCTATTGTCTGTGTTTATCTAAACATAGATGAGAACTCAGCTCTGAGAACTCAGGGCCACAGACTCTTCGCTACTTTAATTGCATCGTCAAACCAATGCTGTTTTTAATTTGCTTTCATTTGCTCGCATTTGCTCACTGAAATTCTAAATCCTCTTGGAAAAATGCTTCCATCCTGTGCAAACCCAGGTTTGTCTCATTGTAGGCACAGTGGTGCAGCGGTAGAGTTGCTGCCTCACAGCGCCAGAGACCCGGGTTCAATCCTGGCCACGGGTGCTGTCTGTACGGAGTTTGTACGTTTTCCCTGTGACCGCGTGGGTTTCCTCCGGGTGCTCCGGTTTCCTCCCGTATTCCCACTCCCTAGACGTGCATGTTTGTAGTTTAATTGGATTCTGTAAATTGGCCCTGTGTAAAGTGTGTAGGATAGAACTAGTGTATGGGTGATGGTGATCGCCGGTCGGAATGGTCTCGGTGGGCCGAAGGGCCTGTTTTCACGCTGTATCTACATGCTGTAAATTAGGGCTAAAGGAATCAAGGGATATGGGGAGAAGGCAGGAACATGGTACTGATTCTGGATGATCAGCCATGAAGGGGCCGAGTGGCCTACTCCTGCACCTATTTTCTATGCTTCAGAAGTGGAGATCGGATCGGATGTCCTCTTCGAGACCTTTTACTGGCAGAACGATGACTTTTCTTTACTCATCAGTAACGGCAGCTTGGGAAAGTTTGCAAAAGGCAGGTGTTTCCTGCCAGAGTCTGTGTCGTGCTAGTCACCAACATCAAACACCATGCAAGCCACCAACTTGAACGTCTCGCAGCTGAAGAGCAGGTGGTGATCTGAAACAAGAAGGAGCAGCAAGACAGAAGCAGCGATCTAACATTCCACACACTCAGCCATGAATTCTCAGGCAATGATTTAACGCCGGCTAAAAATGGACACTTCACAGGTGATCTCTACAGTCACAAAGCTCGATTGTCAGTCTCGACCCGAAACATCACCTATTTCCTTCACTCCATAGATGCTGCCTCACCCGCTGAGTTTCTCCAGCATTTTTGTCTAAGCTCGATTGTATAATTATTAGGGTGGTGGGTGTATGGAACGAGCTACCAGAGGAGGTGGTCGAGACAGGTGCTATAATGACTTTTAAAATACAGTGGGCAGGTATATGGATAAGAAAGGTTTAGAGGGCTATGGGGCAAATGCGGCGGTGAGCCTAGTGTAGATGGGGCATCTTGGTCAGCATGGGCAAGTTGGGCCGAATGCTGTATGACCCTATAAATTTATAACCTGTGTCCCTGGAGTAATGGGACAGCCATCCTGTACGATGTACGATGTCCTGGGTTTGAATTTAATGACCTAACATTGTCACTGGTTCAAGTTCAAGTTCAAGTGAGTTTATCGTCATCTGTCCCAGATGGGACAATGACATTCTTGCTTGCTGCAGCACAACAGAATATTGTAGGCATGAATACAGGTCAGATCAGTGTGTCCATATACCTTAGAATATATATATATACACACATAAATAATCAGATACAGTGCAATAGGCCATTATAGTTCAGTTTGTTTGATGTGTTTAATAGTCTGATGGCTGTAAGTTCAGTGCAACTGTTTAGAAACAGCAGTGTGTACATGTGAAAAATGTTTAATGAAATTAGTTTCATTGCTGCTTTTACAGTGAGCTGGTGCATACTGCTCGCATCTTGTACTCAGGCAATTTGTATCATTAAAGCTTTAGACTCATACTGCAACAAGCGACACTAATATACTGTAGCCGAACACAGCAATATTGTGCACAATATAGTGCGGCACGATGGCGCAGCGGTAGAGTTGCTGCCTTACAGCGCTTACAGGCCAGAGACCCGGGTTCAATCCCGCGCTGTCGGTACGGAGTTTGCACGTTGTCCCCTTGACCTGCGTGCGTTTTCTCCCAGATCTTTGGTTTCCTCCCAAACTCCAAAGATGAACAATTTGTAGGGTACACAAAAGGCTGGAGAAACTCAGCGGGTGCAGCAGCATCTAAGGAGCGAAGGAGATAGGCGACGTTTCGGGTCGAGACCCTTCTTCAGACTTCAGAACAATTTGTAGGCTGATTGATGGCTTGGTATAAATGTATTAATGTCAAATTGTCCCGAGTGTGTGTTGGATAGTGTTAGTGTGCGGGGATCGCTGGCCGGTGCGGGTCCAGTGGGCCGAAGGGCCTGTTTCCCCACTGTATTTAAACTATACTAAACACCAACACAGATACTGGAACCATGAAATTCAAAACTCAATCAAGATTGTAGACCATTGAATGAAGGAAGGTAAATCAATATTGGATAGTTTAGTTTAATTTAGAAATACAGCATGGAAACAGGCCCTTCGGCCCACGGAGTCCATGCTGACCATCGATCACCCCTTCACACTAGTTCTAATGTTATCTCACTTTTGCACTCTGCATTTTAGAGGCAATTTTACAGTGGGCCAATTAACCTACAAACCCACTTGTCTTTGAAATATGGGAGGAAACTGGAGCACCTGGAGAAAGCCACGCGGTCACAGGGAGAAAGTGGAAATCCACACAGAGGGACAGCACCCAAGGTCAGGGTCAAACCAGGGTCTCTGGCGCTGTGAGGCAGCCAACAGCTCGACCAGCTGCACCACCGTGTTAGATCGAAACAGAACAGGAAACTGTTGCAGTGAAAGATGATTCTTTTTCAGTCTGGAGGAAGTGTACATTTAAGTTCCCTAGAGATAGGGTCAAGGGTCACTGCCTTCCCGAATGTAAATTAATCACCTGGCCTTGCACTTGGTGCAGATATTCAAAGCTGCAGGTGACACAGAACTCTGAGAATCAGTGAACTGTATGAAGGAGAGTTATAGACTTTCAACAAGGAACTGCAGATGCTGGTTTACACCAAAGATAGATAGTCTTGCTTTCCTTTGAATGAAGATGGAATGAGTGAGGGGGAGGGAGAGGGGGGGGGGTGGGTTATCACCTGGCTCACAGACAACAATGTACCATTGTGGGCTCGACCTTTCCTTGATCATATTTCTTTGATTGCATTAGATATAGCTCTTGGGGCTAACGGAATCAAGGGGTCTGGGGGGGAGAGCAGGAACTGGGTACTGATTTTGGATGATCAGGCATGATCATATTGAATGGCGGTGCTGGCTCGAAGGGCCGAATGGCCTCCTCCTGCAGCTATTTTCTATATTCCTATGCTTCTATGTTTCTGCCATCGTTACGTTTGTGCATATTTTTCATTCCTTCATTCTAAATCTCTCTCTATCACTGTCTATATCTTTCTCTTCCCTTCCCCTGACTCTCAGTCTGAAGACAAGAGTTGGATCCAAAACATCACCCATTCCTTCTCTCCAGAGATGCTGCCTGACCCGCTGAGTTACTCCGGCTTTTTGTGTCTATCCTCACTTTTCCTTACGTTAATCTCCGGGATCTTGCTCATCAATCATCAAAGAGTTGGTCAGATATTTTGTCCACTGTGTGTTTGCTGAGGGCCCGTCCCTCTTACGCGACATTTTTCGGCTACTGCCGGTACCCGTCATAGGTCGCCGAAAATGTTCGACATGTCGAAAATTCAGCGGAGACCAGAAAGACGCTACGACTCTTTGGGTGACTGAGGAGACGACTCACGACCATACAGGCGACACCCTGGCCACATGTCGCGGGGTGAAGCCTGTATGGGTCGTGTGCAGTCGCCCAAAGAGTCGTACCTTCTTCTGGTCCCCGCTGGATTTTCAACATGTTGAAAATTTTCGGCAACCTGTAACGACCTATGACGTGTGCTGGCAGTCGCTGAAAAAGTTGCATAAGTGGGACAGGCCCTTTAAGGTTCCACAACGCTTGCAGATAAAACCCGTGGGAAGAAATTGGTCCTTGGCTGTGCACACTAAATGCACATTGTGACAGGCTTTGGTTCACGTTTAGGTTTATTATTGTCATGCTTATCAAGATACACTGGAAAAATGTTGTTCTGCATGCTATCTACACAGTGCAATTCATAATCAGATGTGCAATGCATAAACACAATCAAGTCAAACTCAACTACAAAGGGGAAGATACAGAGTGCAGAATATAGTTCCCAGCATTGTAGCGCACCAGTTGCAGAGACAAAGTCCAATGTCTGCAACGGGGTGGAGGTGAATCGGACAGTACCCTCGCTTATGGAAGGACCGTTCAGAAGCCTGATAATAGAGGGGAAGAAGCTGTTCCTGAGTCTGGTGGTGCGGGCTTCCAAGCCAATGTACCTTCTGCCGGATGGGAGCGGGGAGAAGAAGGAATGACGGGGGTGGGACATCCGTGACTATGGTGGCCACTTGTCCATGGCAGCGTGAAGTGTAGGTGGAGATGGGGGGGGGGGGGGGAGTCTGGAGGAGCTTGCATTGTCAACTGTGCTTCTGGATAATGGATTCTATTGATGGGACCAAATCTCAGAAATGGGGCACAGTGCTCAGTTGCAGGTGCGTACAAGCAAGGATTCCCACTTATAATCTGTTGAAGGTGTCTTTGAGAACTTTCTTTAGGAGCTACAAATTTTCCCACAGAGCAGTAAAGGTTGCGTACAAGATCTTGCCCGGCAGATGTGAAGAGTGGTTTCGAACAGCGGGTGTCAGGGGTTATGGGGGGGGAGGGGGAGGCTGGAGAATGGGTGTTGAGAGAGGAAGATAGATCATCCACGATTGAATGGCGGAGTAGACCTGATGGGCCAAATGGCCTGATTCTGCTCCCATCACTTCTGGACTCTGCAGAGGAAGCAGCATGCAAGGAAAGCACTGAAGAGCAGCTGGGTTCTGTGGGAGACTAGAGTGCCTCTGTTCCCAATGCTGGCACTGCTGCCACGAGCCGACCCGTTGCACTCATCGGTGAAGCAGCAATTCATCTTCACTGCCCCGGTGGCAAGCTGGGAATGGTCGCAGAAGGCCTTGTAGGAACAGGACTTGATCACACTGTCTGGGCACAAAGCACACACAAACACGCACATAAGGATCTTATAGAAACATGTAACATTCTTAAGGGATTGGACAGGCTAGATGCAAGAAACATGTTCCTCATGTCGGGGGAGTCCAGAACCAGGGGATCACCGTTTAAGAATAAGAATAGGCCATTTAGGACTGAGATGAGGACAAACGTTTTCACCCAGTGAGTTGTGAATCAGTGGAATTCTCTGCCACGGAAGGCAGTGGAGGCCAATTCACTGGATGCTTTCAAGAGAGAGTTAGATTAGCTCTGGGGGGGTGACCCCCACTCCCTCCACATCAGTCTGAGGAAGGGTCTCAACCCGAAACGTCACCTATTCCCTTCGCTCCATAGATGCTGCCTCACCCGCTGCGTTTCTCCAGCATTTTTGTCGACCTTCGATTTTTCCAGCATCCGCAGTTCCTCCTTAAACCTTCTACATTTCCTTGACCATCGTCTGCTTTGCTCTGCCGTTTTCTCACCTCATTCTTCCATCTCCCTGGTCTCCCCCTCCCCTGACTCTCAGTCTGAAGGAGGGTCTTGACCCAAAACGTCACCCTTCTCTCCAGAGATGCTGCCTGCCCCATGTTCTCCAGAGACGCTGCCTGTCCCACTGAGTGACTCCGGCACTTTGCGTCTTTCTTTTAAACTAAACTATTCCCCCTTTGTTCCTCAGTAAAGGAAAATAAGTTCAAGTCTGGTCCATCGTCAAATTCACAAGTATCGTGAGGTAGAGGTACAATGAAGATCTTGCTTGCAGCCACATAGACTCAGACATAGATCTTGCTCACGGACCACATAGAATCAGACAATAGGCACAAAAATGTGGGTGAAATGGGGAAGGAATCCAGAAAGTCCGTGCAAAGGGACTTGGGAGTGCTGGTGCAGGATTCCCAAAATAGTTAATCTGCAAGTCGATTTCAGGAGGGCTTGTGTACAAAAACAGGGATGTAATGCTGGGGCTGGCCAAGCTGCATATGGAGCATTGTGAGCAACTTTGGGCCCCATATATGAGGAAGGATGCGCCGGCTCTGGAGAGGGTCCAGAGGAGGTTTACAAGAATGATCCCAGGAATAAGTGGGTTAACATATGATGAGCGTTTGACAGCACTGGGCCTGTACTCGCTGGAGTTTAAAAGATTGAGGGGGGGGGGGACCTCTTTGAAACTTACCGAATAGTGAAAGGCCTGGAATAGAGTGGATGTGGAGAGGATGTTTCCAGTAAAAACACTCTGTAGATGAGCACAGTCATAGGATGGGGACAAAATGCTGCATTTCGTGGTCGGTGATCGGGAGGCAGCTCCCCGGGTAAACAAGAGGGGAAGCACAGCGCAGTGCAGTGCCTGCCACGAACAATGGCGGCCCTCTGTTCCCAACCCTGTTGCACTTACTTGGAGCTGTGATTGTGGAGCAGCCATCCGCAAACTGTGGGCAGAGCAGGGATCCCTGTCTGTCACAATCCTCCTCGTTCGATGCCACACACGTGAAGCATTTCAGTGCCTCGCCTGCATACAACAAGAGGGGAGGCAAGTGAAAACACAGAGGAACGGTTGTGTTGGAAGGAAGTGCAGGCGCTGGTTTAAACTGAAGATAGACACAAAACGCTGGAGTAACTCAGCGGGACAGGCAGCATCTCTGGAGAGAAGGAATGGGTGACGTTTTGGGTCGAGATCCTGGTTTAAACCGAAAATAGACACACACACACACACATAGAAGGTTCTCGACTCTCCTGTTGCACTCTTGACAAAGAGAGTTTTGTCTCTCTTGTTGCACTGCCTGATCTACTCAAGCTTGCTATGATATGCATGGCTGGCACGCCAAGCAAAATATCTCATTGTGTCTTAGATTCATTAATAAACCAATGCACTTGTTATCACTACACCATGGCACCAGGGTGGCGCAGCGGTAGAGTCGCTGCCTTACAGCGCTTGCAGCGCCGGAGACCCCGGTTCGATCCCGACTACGGGTGCGGAGTTTGTACGTTCACCCCGTGGATTTTTCTACGAGATCTTCGGTTTCCTCCCACACTCAAAAGACGTGCAGGTTTTTAGGTTGATTGGCTTGGTGTATGTGTAAAATTGTCCCTACTGTGTGTACGGTAGTGTTAATGTGCTGGGATTGCTGGTCGGTGCGGACTCAGTGGGCCGAAGGGCCTGCTTCTGCGCTGTATCTCTAAAGTCCACTAAAAAAACTGAAACTATGTGCTAAGGTTACAACATAGAATAGATGGTAAATGTCCACATCTTCAGGTCACTGGCCTAGTGGTGGCCACAATGTACAGAGACCCAGGCTACACATGGCAGATCTTGTAAACCTTTGCCCCTTCTTCCTCTGCATTCCTTCTCTACTTATCACGTGGAAACATAGAAAATGGGTGCAGGAGGAGGCCATTTGGCCCTTCAAGCCAGCACCGCCATTCATTGTGATCATGTCTGATCAAAAACAATCTGTAACCCGTGCCTGCCTTCTCCCCATATCCCTTGACTCCACCAGCCCCTAGAGCTCTATCTAACTCTCTTTTAAAAAATCATCCAGTGAATCATCCAGCCTCCACTGCCCTCGATGGCAGAGAATTCCACAAATTCACAACTCTCTGGGTGAAAATGTTTCTTTCTCATCTCAGTTTTAAATGGCCTCCCTATTTATTTTTTAGACTGTGGCCCCTGGTCCTGGACTCACCCAACATTGGGAACATTCTTCCTGCATCTAGCTTGTCCAGTCCTTTTATAATGTATATGTTTGTATATATTTTATACTTATATGTGTTCTGTACTCCAGTCGTGGACCAGAATACGTTCTCCCTGTGACCGTGTGGGGTTTCTTGTACAGGTTCATAGGGTAATTGGCTTCTGTGAAGTGTAAATGATCCCTAGTGTGTAGGATACTGTGAGTGTCCATTGGTCGGCGGGGACTTGGTGTGCCAGAGGAACTGTTTCCACGCTGTATCCCTGGAGTCCAAAGTCGAAAGAAAGTGAAAGAGGTTGTGTATAATTACAATATTTAAAAGCTATGTGGACAGGTTCATTGATGGGAACTGTTGGAATACAGAACATAGTGCAGTGCATCACACGAACTAGGCCTGAGGCCTACAATACATGCGGCAAACATGATGCCAAGACCAAGTTTAGACGGATGAGGGGTGGACCTCATTTAAACCGCCTGTGACCTACGCCATCTTCAAGCCGGGGTCTCCGGTAGGGAAGCACCAATTCGTGACTTACCTTGCCTGTACATCTGGCCGCCCACAGCGGCGACTGCGGAGGATTATGGGCCCGACCACGGGGAAAAATGGAGGAGGCCACGGTGATGAATGTTTGGTGTTACGTTGTTTTATTGTGTATTGTGTGTTCTTTTTTATTGAACCGCTACTGGCAATTTATTTCACTGCGCTTCATTGTGCATGTGACGAATAAATCTGACTATTGACTGTTGACTAAACTTACCGAGTTGTGCAAGGCCTGGATAGAGTGGATGTGGAGAGGATGTTTCCACTAGTGGGAGAGTCTAGGATCAGAGGCCCAGCCTCAGGATAATAGGACGTACCTTTAGAAAGGAGATGAGGGGGGAACTCCTTTAGTCAGAGGGTGGTGAATCTGTGGTATTCCTTGCCACAGCAGGCCAAGTCAGCAGAGATTGATAGATTCTGAATTAGTAAGGGTGTCTCTGGAGAGAAGAAATGGGTGACGTTTCGGGTCGAGACCCTTCTTCATACCCGAAACGTCACCCATTCCTTCTCCCCAGAGATGCTGCCTGGCTCGTTGAGTTACTCCAGCATTTTGTGTCTGTCTTTGGTTTAAACCAGCATCTGCAGTTCCTCAATTGACTCAATAGGCTGAATGGCCCATTTCTGCTCCTATTACTTATCAACTTATCAACTCCAACCACACATGTCTTTGGGATGTGGGAGGAAACCGGGGGTCCCGGAGGAAGCCCATGGGATCGCAGGGAGAACATGCAAACTCCACGCAGACAGCATCTGAGGCAAGGATCGAAGCTGGGACTCTGGTGCTGTGAGGCAGCAGCTTTTCCCACTGCGCCATCTTGTAAACAAATAATTTCAATAACGTAGACTATCCTTGGGGTTTTGAGGGAGAGATAGATCAGCCATGGTTGAATGGTGGAGTAGACTTGATGGGCTGAATGGCCTAATTCTGCTCCTATTTCTTCTGGTCCTTGATTATGTCTGACGCATCCAATGTTTCCGTAGCAACCAGAATTATTGCCGGGCGGCAAACAGTGGCGCAGTGGTAGAGTCGCTTCCTTGCAGCGTGGGAGACCCAGGTTCGATCCCAACTACAGGTGCTGTCTGTACGGAGTTTGTACGTTCTCCCCGTGACCTGCGTGAGATCTGAGATCTCTGACATCTTCGGTTTCCTCCCACACTCCAAAGACGTACAGGTTTGTAGATTAATTGGCTTGGAATAAATGTAAATTGTCCCTAGTGTATGTACGGTAGTGTTAGTGTGTGTGGGGATCGCTGGTCGGTGCAGACTCGATGGACCGAAGGGCCTATTTCCGCAGTAACTCTAAACTATAAATCTCCAAACTATGAAAACTGTGCTCACTTCACACAGAAATCTACTGAACGTTCACTTTCATGACTGAAGGTCATCATCACAGGTATTTTCCTTATTGTACAAGTCAACGATGTCCAGAATTAATCTCACATCTCTTTTGATGTGGGTCTTTAATTCCAATGAGAACATTTCAAAGGCCTGCTGGCTTTCGAAGATGTAAACTTTCTGTGACAGTGCTCTTGCAAGTTTGCACCGAGCATATTTCACATCCAGCCATCTTGTTTAAAAAGAGGTTCATGTTAAAATGCACGTTAGTGTTCTGTTCTCCAGAGCAATGCCACTGATCGTCACTTGAGTCATTGATATAGACTCATAGAGTGATACAACGCGGAAACAGCCCCTTCGGCCCAACTTGCCCACACCGTCCAACATACCCCAGCTACACCAGTCCCATCTGCCCGCGTTTGGCCCGTATCCCTCCAAACCTGTCCCATCCATGTACCTGTCTAACTGCTTCTTAAACGTTGGGATAGTCCCAGCCTCAACTGGCAGCTCGTTCCATACACCCACCACCCTTTGTGTGAAAAAGTTACCCCTCAGATTCCTATTAAATCTTTTCCCCTTCACCGTAAACCTATCCATTAAATAGACTTGCTTTCATCTATTCTTTCATTCAAAACAATAATTATTGTAGTGTATACGTCATTGGGGATATGAATGCAGATATCTCAGATAGGAACTCGTTATTTGCCAATCATATGGCTCAGTTCTGTCAAGATAATAATTTAATATTGTCAAGCAAAGTGCTTTTACCTACAGATAGCTATACTTATATTAGTGAGGCCTGGCACACCACATCATGGCTGGACCACTGTATTAGTGGACATGCCTCATTGGGGTGCATGAGCATTCTGTACGGGGCAGCAATGACTAATCATATACCTGTTGCTATGACAATAAATGTTGAACACATACCTGTGGTATCCAGAGATAGAAATAGCTTTAAAACAGAAAAACTGGACTGGTTAACGCTTACAAAGGAAGACATCATAGCCTATTATGCCCATACAGATAAATCCTTAAGCAATATTCATCTACATAAAGATGCAATAATATGTAGTAATGTTCATTGTAAAGGTATGAAGCATAGGAGAGATATCTGCTCCATGTATAATGATATAGTCAGTGCCTTATATGTAGGCAGTAAGCCCGACTGCAAGCATAGCAATAAGACACATAACATCAGACCTGGCTGGAATCAGTGTGTAGCTGAGTATCATACTGAAGCCCATGAAGCCACCAAAGCATGGGCTATGGCAGGTAGACCCAGACAGGGGCCTGTGTTTGAGCACAAGAAACGCACTAATACAAGGTATAAGTATGCTGTTGGCTTCATCTGTAAAAATGAGCAAGCTATGACGGCTGATTCTATGGCTAAGAAGCTGCTAAGGAACAATGCTACAGATTTTTGGAAGGAAGTGAGAGCTCTTAGCAGTTGCAAAACATCTCTACCATGTACTGTAGATGGAATCTCCGGAACAGCTAATAGCGCGGAGTTATGGCGACAACATTATAGCACTTGTTTCAACTGTGTCCAAGGTGACTTGTATAGGTGGACAATATTGAGAGTAATGACTCGATGGTGATTATGTCACATGAGGTGCATCATGCCATGAACAAGCTGTCCAACAGCAAAGCAAGTGGCTTGGATCATATCTCTGCTGAACATCTTAAGCTATTTGTTTTACTGGCTTTATGATTCATGGCTTGTTACCAGACTCAATGTTAGTGCTGGTTATTAAGGACAAAGCTGGTAAAGTAGGCAGTCTAAATAATTACAAGCCCATAGCTTTAGCCAGCATATTGTCAAAAGTCTTAGAAAGAGTTCTGCTGGATAGAATAAATGAGTTTAACTTCACAGATAACCAGTTTGGTTTTAAAGCTAAACATGGCACTGACTTATGCATATATGCCCTAAAGGAGATTGTAAGCAAAAACTCTTCAATCCTTATGTGCTTTATTGATGCTTCCAAAGCCTTTGATCGTGTTAATCACAGAAAGCTGTTTGGTAAAATGAGTCAAAGAGGGGTGCCTAAATACATTGTTAGAATTCAGGCCTACTGGTATGCCCACCAGACTATGCAAATAAAATGGGGCATTAGGGTCTCAGCCCCATTTGGGGTTAGCAATGGTGTTAGACAAGGGGGGATTTTGTCCCCAGTCCTTTTTAATCTATATATTGATGATCTGTCTAAACAATTGAAAGCCTGTAACACTGGGTGCGTGATTGGTAATATTTTAGTGAACCATATTATGTATGCAGATGATCTTGTGGTCTTTAGTCCATCTAGCGCTGGTCTCCAGCAGCACCTTACTACATGTTCTGTGTATGGTGTGGAACATGACATTAAATATAACGCTAGTAAGAATCCTGTTATGGTCTGTAGAACCGAAGAGGATAAAAGCTTAAAATATCCTGATTTTAAATTGTCTGACAACAATCTTAGTGTCTGTAATAAGATAAAATATCTAGGGCATATTATTACAGGACAAATGACAGATGATGAGGATATTTATAGGCAACGACGCATGCTGTATATACAGGCGAATATCCTCTTGTGTAAATTTGGTGCGTGTGCAGATATGGTGAAGATGTCGCTATTTAGAGCATACTGCACACCCCTCTACACTGCGCACTATTTAAAGACAAGTATGCAGAGACTAAAGGTGGCATATAACGATGCCATGAGAACACTGCTAAGGCAACCAAGATGGTGTAGTGCCAGTAATGTTTGTGGCTGCAGGAGTCAGTACTTTAGAAGCTACCCTAAGACACCACATGTATAAATTCATTTGCAGGATAAATGACTATAAAAATGTGCTTATTGTGGCCTTGACAAACATAAGGGTTAGCACTACACGTTACAAATCCCAGCTGTGGAGACACTGGTATCGATGTCTCGTTGTACGACATTGATCATCTTTTACTCTGGATTTTTAACTTAAGTATTGTGGGTTTTTTAAATATATAAATTATGATGTTTTTTTTACAAATGTGATTTACCTTGGTTTTATATATATTTATGATATTTGATATTCAGTGCATTTTTAATGTAATGTTGCCCCTTGACTGGACCTTGAGTCCGTAATAAAGTTATTATTATCATTATTATTATGTCCTCGATTCCCCAACTCTGGGCAAGAGACTCTGTGCATCTACCCGATCTATTCCTCTCATGATTTTGCACACCTCTATAAGATCACCCCTCATCCTCCTGCGCTCCAAGCAATATGGACCCAGCCTACTAAACGTCTCCCTGTAGCTCACACCCTCCAGTCCTGACAACATCCTCGTGCCCTTTCCAGCTTGACAACATCTTTCCTGTAACACGGTGCCCAGAACTGAACACAATACAGTAAATGCGGCTTCACTGAAGTCTTATACAACTGCAACATGACCTCCCAATGCCTAAGCTCAATACTCTTGACCGATGAAGGCCGATGTGCCAAACGCCTTTTTGACCACCCTGTCTATCCATGTGTACCAAGTCTAGCAACGGTGATTAGATTGAGTCGTGGATCTAAAGTAGAAATGCACAGGCTACAGCCAAAAACTGATGGAATGAAGAATCACTGACATACCTTGCACCAGGAAAAGGACCATCACCCCAATAAACAGACAGGTCTTCATTTCTCTCCTTCACTTCTGGCACTGTGGGATTGCTGGCGGTGACACGAGAGGCAGTTGTTTTGTATTAAGGGCTTATTATTAATCATTATCATCATCGGGTCAATCACCAGATGATAATATGCTTAACGAAAGCTGAACCACACAGTGTGACATTGAAGACTCGGCACAGTTCACGCTGCGTCCACACCAGACTGTCAGCAGGCACAAAGGCAAAGTCGAATGGGTGAAAATGCAAGAGAAATATTGAAGGAACTGACTAAAGGAGCTGGATTTAAAATTGAAATACTTTACATTCTGGAGATAGGGGAGAAAGAGATTTAGATGGATAAGGATATACAGATATATATCTGCCCTCTCTGGCCCTGCCCTCTCTTTGCCCCTGCCCCCCTCCCTCTCCCTCTCTAGCCACACCTGTAAGTTGGGGGCTATGCGTGAGTGGATAGGGTGGGGGATGGGGTAAAATGAGCGAATTAATAATATTAATATAATATCAAGGGGGGTGGTAGGTGTGTGTGTGTGTGTGGGGGGGGGGGGTGGCTAGTGTGTGTGTGTGTCTGGGGGGGGTGGCTAGTGTGTGTGTGTGTGTGGGGGGGGGCGGCTAGTGTGTGTGTGTGGGGGGGGTGGCTAGTGTGTGTGTGGGGGGGGTGATTAGTATACGCGTGTGACGCTGCAGGCCGCCCCCACCCACCCCCCCAACTGCAACCGCGCATTAAGGGGATGGGACCCTGCGGGTGCCACTTGGTCTAGTATATATATATATGTATGTCTGCGTGTGTGTGTTTATATGTATATTTAATCTTATATATATGTATTATTTTTATATCATAAATATATATATACATATATATATAGAGAGACACACAGAGAAAGAGAGAGAGGGTGAGAGAGAGAGAGAGGGTGAGAGAACTAGAAAGATAGAGAGTTAGAGGCAGATGGACAAACAGACTGTCGTAAGGCTGAAGAGAGAGAGAGCCCGAGTGTGAGCATTGAGGGTCACAGATGATGTATATGGGGGAGGGGTTGTCTGGGCAAGAGTTGCTCGAGGGTGCTAGTTGTGAGCTGGAATGACTTATGAAAGAAGGAAACAGCAAAACTCTAAGAGAAGCTTTAAATAAGCCTCCGCTGACTTTCACTGACGGCAGCCCTCATCCATCTTTGTTTCAAAACCAACTGCTTTCCAACTGGGTAACCTCCCCGGTGTTGGGATCCAACATGGAGTCGGTACATTAAAGAGGCTCTCGATGTGTTGTCATGGTGGGGTGAGAATTGTAAATGGCGACAAAGATCTCAGTGATAAGCAGTTGGTTTCCAGTCCATCCCCTCATTCTGCCGCGGCCTCTGGCCCGTCCACGACCATTGTTAAGAGCGTCAGGGGCAGCGGTTCACAGGATTCCCGCCAACGTCACTCAACATGCCAGAAGCAGCGCATTTAACTGGAAGAGACGCAAGAGACTGCAATGCAGCCATCTTGAGTTCTGGAAGAACTCAGAGGGTCAGGCAGCATCTGCGGTGGTTAATTAAAAGCAACTGCTGGTTTATACAATCTGAAGAAGAGTCCCGGCCTGAAACGTCACCTATCCATGTTCTCCAGAGATGCTGCCTGACTCGCTGAGTTACTCCAGCACTCTGTGAAACGTCACCTATCCATGTTCTCCGCAAATGCTGCCTGACCCGCTGAGTTACTCCAGCACTCTGTGAAACGTCACCTATCCATGTTCTCCACAGATGCTGCCTGGCCCGCTGAGTTACTCCAGCACTCTGTGAAACGTCACCTATCCATGTTCCCCACAGATGCTGCCTGACCCGCTGAGTTACTCCAGCACTCTGTGAAATGTCACCTATCCATGTTCTCCACAGATGCTGCCTGACCCGCTGAGTTACTCCAGCACTCTGTGAAACGTCACCTATCCATGTTCTCCACAGATGCTGCCTGACCCGCTGAGTTACTCCAGCACTTATTTCACTTGTAGCAGGGCAGCAGTTCTTTCAAACCCGTCCAGTTCCTTCTGCATTCTTCACTAAGATGAAGATAGACGTGCCTCGTGTGTAACCTTTCTCCACAGTTGCTGAGTCATGGAGTTCACAAGTAATAGGTGTAGGATTAGGCCATTCGGCCCATCGAGTCTACTCTGCCATTCAATCATGGCTGATCACTGGCTCCTAATCCCATTTTCCTGCCTTCTCCCCATAACCCTTGACACCCGTTCTAATCAAATATCTCTATCTCTGCCTTAAAAATATCTACTGAAGGCCACGGTCATCTCCACAGTTCAGCCCAACTTGCCCACACCGGCCAACAATGTCCCAGCTACACTAGTCCCACCTGCCAGCATTTGGTCCATATCCCTCCAAACCTGTCCTATCCATGTACCTGTCTAACCGCTTCTGATATGTTGGGATAGTCCCTGTCTCAACTACCTCCTCTGGCAGCTTGCTCCATACATCCAGTGATCCACGCTACCCCTCAGATTCCAACAAAATATTTTCCCTTTCATCTTAAAGCTGTGTCCTCTGGTCCTCGATTCCCCAACTCTGGGGAAGAGACTCTGTGCATCTACCCGATCTATTCCTCTCATAATCTTACACACTATAAGATCACCCCTCATCCTCCTGCGCTCCAAGCAATAACATCCCAGCCTAGTCAACCTCTCCCTAGAGCTCAGACCCTCTAGTCCTGGCAACATCCTTGTAAATCTTCTCTAAACCCTTTCCAGCTTGACAACATGTGAGGGTAAACCTGACAGCGAATGGCGGTGAAATAAGACAGGAGATGGCGGGACTGCTCAAGGTGAAACTCACCATTAATTTTATTCAGGCGATGGCGATGGAAAAAATATATTAGTACATGGAATTAAAATTTTATATCTTTTCAGATTTTTTTTTCGCTTTGTCGTTACAACTTTAATTTTTTTTATATATTGAACTATAACATATAAAAGACAAATATATCTGTATATAAAAAATTATGCAGGTGAAGGTTTTCAATGTACGAAGCAGCTGAAAGCAGACAAGGCAGAAGAGGAATCAATCAATATAAGCATCAGTGGTTGAGTGGATGACCAATCTATCACGGGTGGGATGCACACAGTCAAATCACCAACACCTTATCTCACACAGGCACTAACACAATGGCTGAAAAATACTGATACAGGCAGACTCGACTGCTGAATTGTCATGCACAGACTGTAGGGAGGGTGGTGGTCGATTGTGTTGATGTGCGTTAGAATGGGTGGGCTTATGACTAATTGCAGGAGGTGGTCCCTACCACGGGGTGGGGGGGGGGGGGGAGCTTGAAAGGTCCACTAACTAACGTTGTGTAGAGTGTACAGCGGGTTTCACGTGCTCGGAATGGGACGCGCTGAACGCACAGGCTGGTTTGACCACCTTGCGCTGTTGCCCGACGCACTGGGGAACTTCGCGCGAGCGCCAGTGCGTGAGGCCGACATCCTACACACACGCCCGAGGCTCTCGAACCCTGAGAAACAAAATGGCGAGAGGCCTGGAGATGAGCGAGCGGCCGTAACTCACTCCGTTCCGAATCGTCTCGCAGTGCAATGTCCCAATGACCTTCCCCACAACGTACGCCCCCCCCCCCCCCCCCCCACCCCCCTAAATCTCCATCTCAGATCAGAACAGGACCTTCAACGCTCATCCCTGTGGTGACACCTTGAAGCCGTCTGAACCTACTGGGTTGTGAGAAAGGTTAGAGGCGGCACTGGTGAAGCAGGTTACACCTGGATGAAGCTGAGGCACCGACTGCCTTGGGAACAATTTGGCAAACGTCTGTTGCGTTTGTGCAGCGGGCCATGACACAAAGATGAACCAGCCGCCCCCATCTGCTCCGCAGGCTGTTTGGGCCGTTGCTGGTTGAAGGTTCAGATGGGTGGATGATGAGTTCTGGTTCTAAGTAAGGCAGCGTGCTTTGAGGAAGGAAGTCCTGGGGGGAAAAGCTGCGTCGTGCACAGGGCCCAGTGGCAGGGACCTCAGTCCATTCTTGCCAGCTTGGAGATCAGCTCGTCGCAGATCTTGGTCAGCTCTTCAATCTCTTGGTTCTGTGAATTAAAGAAACGGACAATTGTTTAAGAAAGAACTGCAGATGCTGGAAAAATCGAAGGTAGACAAAAATGCTGGAGAAACTCAGTGGGTGAGGCAGCATCTATGGAGCGAAGGAATAGGTGACATTTCTCCATAGATGCTGCCTCACAAGGGTCTCGACCCGAAACATCACCTATTTCCTTCGCTCCATAGATGCTGCCTCACCCGCTGAGTTTCTCCAGCATTTTTATCTATCTACCTAAGATAAAAGCGGACAAGGTCGGCAAATGAAAAATTCCACCTCAACAAAACAAAACCCAGATTCTGGAAATGGGGTCATAGAGTCAGACGGCGCGGACTCAGGCCCTTCGGCCCAACTTCCCCATGCCGACCAACATGCCCCATCTGCACTAGTCCCATCTGCCTGGTGCCATTTTTGTTTATATAATTGTATTCAATTATTTACAAAAATGATATGTACAATACAGAACATAGCAAACAAACCCACCACCATAATACAAAGTAAAGCAAATATTCTTAAATACTGGATATTAAATAACTATTTCACAATCTTTGTTAAGGATACATTCCACCCCCAGCGGTCCCGGAAATCCCCCAGGGTGCCTGTGGACAGCGAGTGGTCCATTTCTAAAACTACCTGGGCGCAGACATAACCTTGGAAAAGGTTACCTCCTGCCTTCTCCCCAAAACCAACCAAGTATCTGACTTTGGCAGCCGGCTCGGGCAGAGCCCTCCTCCGCCTGGTGCCGTGACTCGAGGATGGCCAGCTCGGCCAGGCCCAGGAGCAACCCAAACCTGGACATCTTCAGCCCAACCCTCTCCCCTACGCACAGGGTGTCCAATGATGAGGATGGTGGGTGTGAAGTGCAGTAGAAAGGCTCTGGGCCAACATTATGTGGTTTGATCAACAACAATGCCATGAAACGTCCTCATTTCACCCAACTCAGTGCAAGGGCAATCAAACTTTCCATTCTGCAAAACACAAACTACTGAAGGAACTCAGCGAGCCAGGCAGCATCTCTGGAGGGAATGGACAGGCGACGTTTCAGGTCCAGGGATCGTCCTTGAGAAGTCGTCCGTCCATTCCCTCCACAGATGCTGCTTGCCCTGCTGATGACTCCAGCACGTTGTCTTTTATTGTCAGATTTCTGCAACTGCCTCTCCTTCAGATTGGAGACGAGGAGGACTCTCTTTAACCAGAGGGTGGTGAACCTGTGGAATTCAATGCCCCAAGTCAAAGGATATTTTCAAAGCAGAGTTATTTAAAGCCAGATGCTTGGTTGGGTACGGGGAGAAGGCAGGAGAATGGAGTTGAGAGGGAAAGATAGATCAGCCATGATTGAATGGCGGAGTAGATTCAATAGACAATAGACAATAGGTGTAGCAGTAGGCCATTTGGCCCTTTGAGCCAGCACCACCATTCTATGTGATCATGGCTGATCATCCCCAATCAGTACCCCGTTCCTGCCTTCTCCCCATATCCCCTGACTCCGCTATCTTCAAGAGCCCTATCTAGCTCTCTCTTGAAAGTATCCAGAGAACCTGCCTCCACCGCCCTCTGAGGCAGAGAATTCCACAGACTCACAACTCTCTGTGAGAAAAAGTGTTTCCTCGTCTCTGTTCTAAATGGCTTACCCCTTATTCTTAAACTGTGTGTGGCCCCAGGTTCTGGACTCCCCCAACATCGGGAACATGTTTCCTGCCTCTAACGTGTCCAAGCCCTTAACAATCTTGTATGTTTCAATGAGATTCCCTCTCATCCTGCTAAACTCCAGAGTGTACAAGCCCAGCCGCTCCATTCTCTTAGCATACAGCTCGATGGGCCGAATGGCCTAATTCTACTCCTAAATCTTATAATGTGATGACCCATTATTGTAATTGCTTCAAGGGACATGACAACCGCTGGCTGCACCAACATGCTGTATATTGTCTGTTTCCGAATGCCTTGGAACATATGTGGGCAATTTCAGAGTTCATTTTGGAGTCAAGTGCATTGATGTGGTTCACGGTCACATACAGGCCTCACCAAGCCACACCAAGCCTGGCCAGCAGATTGCTTCCCCTGAATGCTATTACTAATATTTACAGCATTCCATAAGTTCCATGGCCACCACTACTAACACTTGCCTTTCATTCCAAACTTTACGTGAATTCCCAGCCTGGGATTAAAAATCTCTGGAGCAACAGTCGAGCCCAAACAACAACTTAAACACTCTGCCCCCTCAGGGGGCACGGTGGTCTATGATAGAATTATTGCCTGACAGTGTCAGAGACCCGGGTTCGGTCCTGACCACGGGCGCTGTCTGTACGTAGGTTGTACGTTCTCCCCGTGACTGCGTGGGTTTTCTCTGGGACCTCCGGTTTCATTCCGCACTACAAAGATGTAGGCGAATTGGCTTTTGTAAATTGTCCCGACGGTCCCTAGCTCTTGAGGCTAACGGAATCTAGGGATATGGGGAGAAAGCAGGAACGGGGTACTGATTTTGGATGATCAGCCGATGATCATATTGAATGGCGGTTCTGGTTCTGGCCTACTCCTGCAGCTATTTTCTATGTTTCTATGTTTCCATGTGTGTTGGATAGAACTAGCGTATGGGGTTATTGGCGGTTAGCGTGGGCTGGATGGGCTAAAGACCCTGTTTCCACGCTGCATCTGTAAACCAAACTAAACTAAACTACTAGTTTAAGACAGAACTGCAGGTGCTGGAAAAATCGAGGCTAGACAAAAATGCTGGGGAAATGTAGCAGGTGAGGCTCGACCCGAAACGTCACCTATTTCCTCCGCTCCATAGATGCTGCCTCACCCGCTGAGTTACTCCAGCATTTTTGTCCACCTTAAACTAAACTACTGCTCACCAAGTGGGAGTAAAGGTTCACTTTCACGGAACTAAGACAAATTAATCTCTCTTTCTTGGAACCATTCTGCATTTCTACGTTGGTTCGGCTGAGATCCAGCCTTAATATACGCTCTGCCGTGAAATGACTGATGCAACTACAGTGACTTAAACTAAGCCATCCAAACTTGACCTGACCTGATCTAGTTCCTAGTCTCTCCTTTTATTATTAACCAAAATATATTTATGCACCTATTTGCAATAATATGTACAATACTAGATCATTCAACACACACCCACCACCACAATACAAACAAAATAAATATTCTCAAATTACTATGTCCCCATCCTTACTGAGGATACATTCCATCCCCCGCGCGGTGCCCAGCGCTCCAGGAAATCCCCCAGGGTGCCCGTGGACAGCGCGTAGTCCCCCGCTAGTACCACTCACTGTGACTCCTTGTCTCTCCCTAAGATTGGAGACGAGGAGGAATTTCTTTAACCAGAGGGTGGCGAATATGTGGAATTCTTTGGCGGGGGTGGCAAATCTGTGGCAGGCCTCAGGCCTGTAGTGCAGATTGCAGAAGGAGCATGGAAAAACAGGCCCTTCAGCCCGCCAAGTCCCTGCCAACCACCGATCGGCCGTTCACCCTAGTTCCACTTTCGACCAGAGTCGACCAGAGTCTGAAGTATTTTTTAATCAATCAGCCAGAAACTGTTCAGAGAGGCAGGTTCCAGCGCTCAGCACCTTGTCATGCCACACACTGGAGTTCTGTTTCCAAGCACATTCTGATTTAAGGGCCTGTCACACTTGGCGATTTTTTCAGCGACTGCCGACAAAAATAATGTTGCGACACCTGAGGAAATGCCGCGTGTCAATACGTCACGGCGCTTTCGGTGAGCTGATGCGTCAATCAATGATGCCGGCAGTTTCCCAAACAATCAGCAAGTGGGACAGGCCCTTTACCTCAACAAGAGACAACCTGTTGGGGGGACTCAGTAGGTCGAGCAGCATCTGTGCTGGGGAGATCACCCCAGTCTGAAGAAGGATCTCGACCCAAAACGTCGCCCATTCCTTCTCCCCCGAGATGCCGCCTGTCCCGCTGAGTTACTCCAGCTTTTTTGTGTCTGCCTTCGGGTTAAACCGCAATCTGCACTTCCATCCTACACACTCCGTTTACCTTCTGTTGAATCGTCCTCTCCATGGAGTCCACCTTCATCTGCTCCTTGCGGAGGGTGGCCTGCATGGCCGCTCCTTCAGCATGAGCCTTGCCCCGGACCTGGGCGATCTCCTCGTTGGCCCTGCAGGGGGTGAATGGAGAGAGTCAACACGCATGTTGGGGTGAAGGTGAAGGCGCTGGGGGCAGGAGAGCAGCACGCAAACCAACCCAACCTTCCTGTGGGAGAATTCTGCTCATCTTTAATTGTTCTGCTGTGTTGGCACATAGAAACATAGACAATAGGTGCATGTGGAGGCCATTCGGCCCTTCGAGCCAGCACCACCATTCAATATGATCAATATGATCACGGCTGATCATCCCAGAGTCAGTATCCTGTTCCTGCTTCCGCCCCATATTCCTCGATTCCGTTAGCCCTAAGAGCTAAATCTAACTCTCTCTTGAAAACCTGACTCTTGACACATGTTGCAAAACTCAAGATCCCGCCTTTGCCCGAATGATTGGAGCATTGTGTAGAGATACCTGTTTCTTTATCTGTGATGTTATTATCTGTTACCTGCAGAACCAGGTATGTACAGAAATGCAGGCAGTTTCAATAACATCGCAACTCCCCGACTAAGCTGCATAAGGAACTAAGATGTTTTTTGCTAGTCTGTTTATTCGGCAATGTGTAGAACCCTGCCGTCTGTACTCTTGAGGATCTGTCTCCCGGGGCAGTTCCTCCAGGATATCCTGTAATAAAGTCTCACTCCCCATGAGTCCTCGATTAATTTCTCTGACACTTCCATTGACTCCATCTACACCTCACGCTGCCTCGGCAAGGCCAGCAGCATCATCAAGCACCACAGAAGGCCGAGGATGGCCAAGTCAATGGATATTTTCAAGGCAGAGATAGATAGATAGATTCTTGATTAGGACGGCTGTCAGGAGTTATGGGGAGAAGGCAGGAGAATGGGGTTAGGAGGGAGAGATAGATCAGCCATGATTGAATGGCGGAGAAGACATGATGGGCCGAATGGCCTAATTGTGCTCCTATCACATATGATCTTATTAAAACAAAGCTTTTGTACCTCAGCTTGGTTTGGGAACAGCTCCATCCTAGACCGCGAGAAATTGCAGACAATTGTGGACGCAGCCCAGACCATCGCACAAACCAACCTCCCTTCTATTGACTCCATCTACACCTCACGCTGCCTCGGCAAGGCCAGCAGCATCATCAAGGACAAGTCTCACCCCGGTCACTCCCTCTTCTCCCCTCTCCCATCAGGCAAAAGGTACAGAAGTGTAAAAACGCACACCTCCAGATTCAGAGACAGTTTCTTCCCAGTTGTTATCAGGCAACTGAACCATCCTACTGCAACCAGAGAGTAGTGCTGAACTACTATCTACCTCTGATGCCCCTCAGACTATCCTTAATCGGGCTTACCTTGCACTAAACGTTATTCCCTTATTATGTACAGTATCTATACACTGAAAATGGATTGATTGTAATAATGTATAGTCTTTCTGCTGTCTGCCGTCACACAACATAGAAAATAGGTGCAGGAGGAGGCCATTCGGCCCTTCGAGTCAGCACTGCCATTCAATATGATCATGGTTGATCATCCAAAATCAGTATCCCGTTCCTGCTTTCTCCCCACATCCCTTGATTCCTTTAGCCCTAAGAGCTAAGTCTAACTCTATCTTGAAAACATCCAGTGAATTGGCCTCCACTGCCTTCTGTGGCAGAGAATTCTGTGGGTGAAAAAGTTGTTCCTCATCTCAGTCCTAAATGGCCTACCCCTTATCCTTAAACTGTGATCCCTGATTGAAGAATCAGGGGTCGACCCCAACATGGGGAACCTTTTTCGTGCAACAGAAAGCTGTACCTCGGTACACGTGACAATAAACTAAACTAAAAATAAAATAGCCAGTGACGCGCACTCACTTGTCCAGTTTTTCCTCTGCGTGCATTTTCAGCGCCTGATACCGTTGCTCCTCCTGTTTCACCCTGGCCAAGTAATCCTGGGCACATTTCTTCAACACTTCTTCATTCTTCAGGCACAAAGAGAAAACAAATCACGTTACTTTGGTTTTCAATTCCGTCTACGGAAAATGGGCAGAGCTGTCACGGGTCAAGTCTTTATCGCCGGTCTTCAAAACACAAAGTGCTGGAGCAACTCAGCGGGTCGGGCAGCATCTGTGGAGGGAAATGGGCAGGTTCTCTGGATGCTTTCAAGAGAGAGCTAGATAGGGCTCTTAAAGATAGCGGAGTCAGGGGATGTGGGGAGAAGGCAGGAACGGGGTACTGATTGGGGATGATCAGCCATGATCACAGTGAATGGCGGTGCTGGCTCGAAGGGCCGAATGGCCTACTCCTGCACCTATTGTCTATTGTAGACACAAAATGCTGGAGTAACTCAGCGGGACAGGCAGCATCGCTGGAGTGAAGGAATGGGTGACGCTTCGGGTCGAGACCCTTCTTCAGACTGGTTAGGGAAGAGGGAAACAAGAGATATAGATGGTGATGTGGAGAGATAAAGAACGATGAATAACAGATGTACAAAATTGTAACAATGATAAAGGAAACAGGTCATTGCTAGCTGTTTGTAGGGTGAAAATGAGAAGCCAAAAGAAGGGATGTAAGTGGAAGTGGACAGGGGAAGGGGAAAGGGAAGCAGGGATAGTGGGAGAAAAGGGTGGGGAACAGGGAAGAGAGGGGGTGGGGTGGGGGAAAGGAGGGGGCGACCTAACATTGGACTATTCAATATTCATACCGCTGGGTTGTATGCTACTCAAGCAGAATATGAGGTGCTGTTCCTCCAGTTTGCGTGTGGCCTCACTCTGACAATGGAGGCGGCCCATTTGTAGGTCAAATTGGTAAAGTTGTAAATTGTCCCTAGAGTGCGTAGGATAGTGTTAGTGCACAGGGATTGCTGGTCGCCACGGGCATGGTGGGCCGAAGGGCCTGTTTCCTCGCTGTATCTCCAAAAACGAAAAGATCTGAACAAGGTCCCCCCACACATTGTCTGTCCGTTCCCTCCGCAGATGCTGCCTGACCTGCTGAGTTCTTCTTTTTTTTTCCCTCAAGATGTGTTTTACTCAAGATTCCAGCGTCTGCAGGCAGTTGTGAGGGACGTGCCCCATGGCTTAAGCTGCCTGGCCTGCAGGGGGAGCCACCCCCTCCGCTGATGTACGCAGGACGCGGGGTGCGGGGAGGGTCCGGGATTCAGCCTACCGTGCCCTCAAGGTCGGCTGCGAGAGGCCCCACCTCACCGGGGAACAAAGATGGATGGGTGAGGAGAGGGACGTGGGTTCGCTGGTCACTAAGGTCGCCAACTTTCTCGCTCCCAAATAAGGGACAAAAGGTCAAAAGAAGGGACAAATTCCCGACGGCAATTCATTGACCGACTGGGCCATGTCTGGGTGAATGATGAGTTGGCCCCGGGTGCTGGACTGCACACAAAGCCCAGCCGGCGGGCCAGCTGAGGAGTTTTGGCCGGGGCGATGTTGCGCTCAAAGTCCGGCGCCCCGTCCAACTCATGAACCGGTGACCGGCCGTGAGAAGGAGGGGTGGTGGTGGTGTCGGGGTAAGTGAAGGGCTGTAGGTCGGACAGCTGGCCGGGCTGCCGACCGACCGACAGGGCCACGGGCGAGGCGCTGCTGCTGCTGCTGCTGCACTCCATGGGCTGCACTACGTCGGGACGGGTGAGGTGGGGCTGGACTCAGCGCTCCGACCCGACGGTCCCCTCGACCCGAGTAGTAGCGGTCAAATACGGGACAAGGGCGGTCCTGTACTCGACAAACCAAAATACGGGATGTCCCGGCTAATACGGGACAGTTGGCAACCCTACTGGTCAACTCACACGTCCAAGGGAAGGCGACGGCTGGAGGCCCTGCAGAAGCCTGGGGCTCGCCTGGATCGGGCACTGCTCATAATACCTAACGTGTGGACTGGACTCTGAAAATGGCGCCCAAACATGCACGCAGGCTCAGCGGACGATTTCTGTACAATTTACTAATCGGGGATGTGCTTAGGTACGGCAATACTCTACTGGACTTCTCTGTGCGTTTGCACTTTGCACATGTGACTATAAAAACATCTGTGTACCAAACTTTTCCGAAGGAACTGCAGATGCTGGTTTAAATCGAAGATGGAAACAAAAACCTGGAGTAACTCAGCGGGACAGGCAGCATCTCTGGAGAAGGAATGGGTGACGTTTCGGGTCGAGACCATTCTTCAGACCATTGAACGAATCCGTCTTGTTAGTCATGTTTCATTAGTAAGGGCGTCGGGGTAATGGGGAGAAGGCAGGAGAATGGGGAGGAATTTCTTAAGCCAGAGGGTGGTGAATCTGTGGAATTCATTGCCACAGACGGCTGTGGAGGTCAAGTCAACGGATATTTTTAAGGCAGAGATCAGTAAATTCTTGATTACTATGGGTGCCAAGGGTTATGGGGAGAAGGCAGGAGAATGGGGTTAGGAGGGAGAGATAGATCTAGCCCCGCTAGATGCAGGAAGATTGTTCCCGATGTTGGGGAAGTCCAGAACAAGGGGTCACAGTTTAAGGATAAGGGGGAAATCTTTTAGGACCGAGATGAGAAAATCATTTTTCACACAGAGAGTGGTGAATCTCTGGAATTCTCTGCCACAGAAGATAGTTGAGACCACTTCATTGGCTATATTTAAGAGGGAGTTAGATGTGGCCCTTGTGGCTAAAGGGATCAGGGGTATGGAGAGAAAGCAGGTACAGGATACTGAGTTGGATGATCAGCCATGATCATATCGAAGGGACGAATGGCCTACTCCTTCACCTATTTTCTATGTTTCTATGATTGAATGGCGAAGTAGACTTGATGGGCCGAATGGCCTACTTCTGCTGGTGTGGTGCACTGAAGGAAATATTGTCTTCAAGCAGGATTTTAAATGAACAACATGCCCAAGGGAGATATAATAAACTGGATATTTACCTTTTTGAATCCCTCCAGGACCCCTTTCATGTTCTCGTACCTCCGGAAGAGGTCGGATAAGGACCTCTCGACAGAGTTGAGGTCAGACAGGGCTTGGTCCTTCTCTGCCATCAGCTGCTGCATGGACGTCTGGGAAGCCATTTTGTTCTTCTGTTCGTCGTCTGGCGGCGAGAAGGGGATGAGTTACGGAGGAGCCGGCGTGGGGGGAGCGCCGTGGGGGGGGGTTTGTAACTGTGCCAGCACCGTAGGTAGCCACTATGTGTATACGTTGAGTCTCCAAGCAAAGAATTTCACTGTGCCTCGCCACATGTGACAATAAAGTGTTCCATTCCATCCCAAATGCACGACGTTCCCTGATCCTCAGCTACCAGGGCCCAAGGTACAGCGGGGACACTCTACAGCCCCTGGGCGAGAGGAACGAAGAGCAGTATAGCACAGGACAGGCCCTTCGGCCCGCGATGTCCGTGCTGAACAATACCCCAAGTTAAACTCATCTCCTTCCAAAGACGTGCAGGTTTGTAGGTTAATTTGCTTCCGTGAACTGTAAAGTGTCTCTAGCCTAGAGTGATGGAAACAGGCCCTTCGGCCCAACTTGCCCACTCCGGCCAACTTGTCCCAGGTACACTGGTCCCACCTGCCTGTGCTTGGGTCCATATCCCTCCAAACCTGTCCTATCCATGTAACCGAGGGTCTCGACCCAAAACGTCTCCCATTCCTTCTCTCCAGAGATTCTGCCTCACCCGCTGATTTACTCCAGCATTTTGTGTCTACCTTCAATTTAAACCTGCATCTGCAGTTCTTTCTTGAACCTAAACTGCAACTGATATGATGGTACAATTCAAGAGACTTCCTGATAAGGTTTTGACTGTCAGTCGTGGATATGGAGGGATGTGATATATGCAAGAAGCTAACAGTTCATGTCAGAGGAGTAGAATTAGGCCCTTCGGCCCATTGATTCTACCCCACCATTCGATCATATCTGATCTATCTTTCCCTCCAAACCCCATTCTCCTGCCCTCTCCCCAAATCCTTTCCAAGTCTCCCTCAACCCTTATGGAAAATCAAAGACAGAGCTCGCCCTACACAGCTCCGAGCCCCACCCTGCCCGCCCACCCTCACAGGGCATCTTAGTTTAGAGATACGGAACAGAAACAGGCCCTTCGGCCCACCATGTCTGCACTGACCAACAATCCCCGCACATTAACAATATCCTACGGGACAATTTCTACATTTACACCAAGCTAATGAACCTACCTACCTGTACGTCTTTGGAGTGTGGGATGAAACCGAAGATCTCGGAGAAAACCCACGCAGGTCACGGGGAGAACGTGCAAACTCCGTACAAACAGCACCTGTAGTCGAGATCACCTGTAGGTTGGATTGCCCCTGTAGGGACATGTGGAGGACACAGGCCTGCGTAGCCCATCCCTCACACCTGACGGACAGAGTGCTTTGTTCCCTCAATGGTCTGAGGTGCCATCAAGAGTCTACCACGTTGGTGGCTCTGGAATCCCATGCAGCCCAGACTGGGTAAGGACACCAGATCTCCTTGCCTTGAGGACATTCGTGAACCCACCATCTGCACATTACTGGACCAGGTAGGTTTCCCCACAATAACTCAATGCTAGAGGTTTGCAGCATAAATTGCACTCACTCAGCTGCCATGCCTCGGGTTCAAAGTCGACATAACATAATGGCCATGAACTACCATGTTGTCGGAGAAACCCACTCGGTTCACTCATGGAGAGGTTCAATCTGACCTCTGGGCAATGCCCCAGTTAGTCCCCTTCAAGGTTAGACTGCACGGTGGCGCAGCGCTAGAGTTGCTGCCTCACAGCGCCAGAGACCCAGGTTCCATCCTGACGGCGGGTGCTCTCTGTACAGAGTTTGCACGGTCTCTCTGTGACCGCGTGGGTTTTCTCTGGGTGCTCTGGATTCCTCCCACACTCCAAAGGTGTGCAGGTTTGTAGGTTAAAAAGTGCACATTGTCCCTGTGTGCTGGATAGTGCTAGTGTATGGGGTGATCGCTGGTTGGCACGGACCCGGTGGGCTGAAGGGCCTGTTTTTGCGCTGTATCTCTAAAGTTGAAAGTGAAGTCTAAAGTCAATGGGCCTCAGCCTGACATTTAGGGAGAAATAAGACCCCTTCAACACGGCCTCTACTAGTTCTTGCCCCTTCCTGCCAACACCTCATACACAACTGCTTTTACTGCTTTCACAGCAGGGACATGAGTGCAGACAGTGAGCCACTGGCTTTGCCTGGGTGCCTCGACTAGTCACTTACCGATCATCTGGGCAATGGTGTTCTCATACTCTGCGACAATCTTCCTGCAAAATGAATCAAAATATCAATTAATAAATTCACAATGAGCAAGTACGCAGGCACAGTGTTGAATAGTTCAAGGGCATGTCCCACTTGGCGATTTGTTCGTCGACTGCCAGCATCATTGACTGACGTATTAGGTCATTGGAAAATTTGTGGCGTGATGCAGCGTGATGACGTATGTTTTTTCAAGTGTCGCAACACTTTTTTTGTCACCTCTGGATTTTGAAATGTTCAAAATCTTTTGGCGACACTGAAAATCGCCAAGTGGGACAGGCCCTTTAGTATATACTGTAGGTAAACACACGGCACGGTGGCACAGCGGTAGAGTTGATTCCTCACAGTACCAGAGACCAAGTGAGAGAAAGATCGGGGTCGCTGAAAGATTTTGAACATTTCAAAATCCAGCGGCGACAAAACAAATGTTGCGACACTTGAGGGAACACCGCGCGTCAACACGTCGTCACGCCGCGTCACGGCTTTTCCGGTGACCATCTACGTCAGTCAATGATGCCGACAGTCGCTGAAACAAAATCGCCACGTGGAACAGGCCATTTATTCAACGTAGGATCAGATGCGCAGAAAACATAAACTATTCCCATCTCAAATTTCGCTTGGGCAGCTTACAGCCCAGTGGTGTGAATATTGATTTCTCTCACTTCAGGTAGCCCCGGCATTCCCCCTCTCTCTATCCTGACCCCCCCACCCCACCCAAGTCGCACCAGCTTCTCGTTTTCACCCAACGAACAGCTAACAATGGCCCGTTTCCTTCATCATCGTTACCTTTTTGCATATCTTTCATTCATTGTTCTTTATCTCTCTACATCATCGTCTACACCTCTCTTTCGTGTTAATTTTCTAGGTCTGCACAAAACTTGAGTCTTTAATTTACAAGAGAAGTCTTTAATACTTTATTCAATGCTGGCAGCAAGACAACTCAAAATGGCTGCACACACACACAGATAGGAAAAACTATATACAAAACATCTCCCTTTGTCCTGTGCAGCGCCACCTGCTGCATGGGAGGAGCAATGGGTCCTCCCACCCTACAGTCCACCAAACATCACATTCCCTCTTTCCAGTTTGGACGTCTCCATTTAGCTGGACCTCGCTTCCCTCTTTTTTTCCAGCCTTTTTTGTGTTTCACAACTCTTGCTAAAGGCTCAGAATCATCAGTTTTCGTCAGTGTTCTCTTTTGAAGAGATATCAGTATTTGCTTTATCTGTGTGCTGTTCTTTCTGCACTTGGCCATAGTTTTTCTCGGCGGTTGTCAACGTTTTGGATGTGAACGCGATTGGATCTTCCTTGCCGTTCGGCGCTGTTTGCGAGATTACAGCTCCATGACCATACGGCGGTACATCGGCGGCCAGTGAAATCGGCATTCGATGGGACATTGTGGACCAAACACGTCTTCTGGACGAGCATCTCCTTCAACCTGGTGAATGCATGGTCAAACTCTCTGGACCAGTGCCATTCGACGTCCTGTTTTCGCACTTGCTGACCATGTTGCAATCCGTGGTCGATGACAATGCCATAGTTGATAGAAACATAGAAACATAGATGCAGGAGTAGGCCATTCGGCCCTTCAAGCCTGCACCGCCATTCAATGTGATCATGGCTGATCATCCAACTCAGTATCCCGTACCTGCCTTCTCTCCATAACCCCTGATCCCTTTAGCCACAAGTGCCACATCTAACGCCCTCTTAAATATAGCCAATGAACTGGCCTCAACTACTTTCTGTGGCAGAGAATTCCAGAGACCCACCACTCTCTGTGTAAAGAATGTTTTCCTCATCTCATTCCTAAAGGAATTCCCCCTTATCCTTAGACTGGGACCCCTTGTTCTGGACTCCTCCAACATCGGGAACAATCTTCCAGCATCTAGCTTGTCCAACCCCTTAAGAATTTTGTAAGTTTCTATAAGATCCCCCCTCAATCTTCTAAATTCCAGCGAGTACAAGCCGAATCTATCCAGTCTTTCCTCATATGAAAGTCCTGACATCCCAGGAATCAGTCTGGTTCATCGTAGATCAAGGCGTTCATGTCAAGCTTGAAAGTATGGATCCAGTCAATGGCGCACAGGGATTTACCTTCTTTGCCAACGCCGATCAGCGGCAACATCTGTGTCAGACCAGTACAGGAAACGGCGACAGTGCGTTTGCCTTTCGTGGGAATGGGCTGTCGTCCGTATCCGAAAAGGCGGATGCTGGCCGGTTTCAGTTTTGGCGATCCGATCCTCTCCCAGATGTCCTGACCCACTGGCGACACAGCCGCACCAGTGTCCACCTGGAACTGTAGCTCGACGTTCGAGACCCGCAGCGAAACCCTCGGATTGTCGGTGATCGTGGACACACCGAGCACTTCGATACAAATGGTCTCCGCGATTTGGCCGACTGCGTTTTGCGTTTTCTTGCTCTTTCTCAGCTTTCCTACGGATTGACACACTGCCTGGAGATGACCTTTTCGGTAACAGGCATAACAAACGGACGTGATATACGGGCACTCACGCTGATGATGAGCTGTCGAGCCGCACCGGTAGCAGGGTTTCGATCCTCTGCCCACAGGGGAACGGCTCTTCTGAAACTCTCCCACCTTCTGCTGATTTGCTCTGGGTCGATCAACATGTTTTTGGCGTTGCGGACGAGTCTGACGAACTGTATGCACCTCCTGAGGGAGCTTCGACGCTGTTTCGCCGGCCATTTTGTGCAGTTCTTTACTCAGCAGCTCGGCCATCTTTGCACATTGAAGCACATTCTTCAATGAGGCGTCCGATTCCTTGCGAATCGCCTGCTGGATGAATGCGTGCCTGCAGCCCATGACCAGTCCATCCTGCAGCGCATTGTCTTGGCACTTTTCGCAGCATTGAGTTTTAAAATCACACGCCTTTGCCTCGGTGCGAAGTTCGGCAAGAAATTTGGTAATCGATTGCCGTTCCTGTTGCACCGTCCGGTATAAATCAAAGCGAGCTGCGAGGGAATGTCGACTTTCTTCGAAATGCAGCTGCAAAGCCGTTGTGATTTCAGCAGATGAGGCTTCAGTTACTTCTTCTGTCAGTAATTTTTGAAGCAGTGCAAAAGTTTCTGGAGACATCGACGAACACAAGAGAGCCATCTTCCTCTGGTCAGTCGTAATTGCCATACTTTTGAACTAAAACTCAGCGCGCATTATATACGACGACCACCTTTCTCGCTCGGGATTGAAATGATCGAATTGCCGAGACATGTTAGTTAGTTCTTTAAAATGAAAAAATAGGCTCTTATATGTGTCTCTGGACGCAACCCAAAGTATCCCACATCTGGCACCACTTTCGTGTTTGTTTTCTAGGTCTGCACATAACTTGAGTCTTCAATTTACAACAGAAGTCATTACTCAAATGTCTTTGCTCAATGCTGGCAGCAAGGCAACTCAAAATGGCTGCACACACCCTGTCTACAGACAGGATAAACTATATACAAAACATCTCCCATGGTCCTGTGCAGCGCCACCTGCTGCACGGGAGGAGCAACGGGTCCTCCCACCCCACCAAACATCACACTCTCGTTTCCCTTATCCCTAACCAGGGTCTCGACTCAAAAATGGCACCCATTCCTTCTCTCTAGAGATGCTGCCTGTCCCGCTGAGTTACTCCAGCTTTTTGTGTCTATCTTCTGTTTAAACAAGCACCTGCAGTTCCTTCTTACACATAAACTATTTTGTTTTTGTGAAGCACATGAACAATCATTCTGCAAGACTTCATTTTGCTACAAAGTATAGCATACATCCGTGATCCGTCACAGCGAGGGTTTACTGTATTCTCATTCCACCGTGAGTTGCCCCTCACCTACCTCATTTCGATGACTTCTTGCCGACTGTCTTCATATTTTTGTTTCCACTCATTTACTTCTATCTCCTTCCCAAGAATCTGTAACATGGAGAAACGTCATTAGAGAAACATTGTTAAAACACTTTTCGTTTTAGAGGCACAACGCGGAGATACGGTCGAGTCCGCGCCGACCAGCGATCCCCGCACATTAACACTCATCTACATATATTAGCGCCAGTTTGGCATTTGCTTCAGCCAATTATAATGTTTTTTAAAAATTAAATTAATTTCCAACACAAAGAGGTTATTACAAATATTAAAGTGTTTAAACAATTTCATTGGACTATTCCCATGCAGTATCAAAATGTAGTGAGGGCTAGAACGTTACGCCAGAGATGGCGGTGGAGGCGCACATGATAGTTGTTTACTTTAGTTTAGTTTAGTGCAGAGATACAGCGCGGAAACAGGCCCTTCGGCCCAACAAGTCCGCACTGACCGGAGTTGCCCTTACATTAACACAATCCTACACACACACTGGACACAGTTTACACTTACACCAAGCCAATCAACCTACAAACCTGCACGGCTTTGGAGTGTGGGTGGAAGCCAAAGATCTCGGACAAAACCCAAGCAGGTCACGGGGAGAACGTACAAACTCAGTACAGGCAGCACCCGTAGTCGGGAGTGACCCCGAGTCTCTGGCGCTGTGAGGCAGCAACTCTACCTGCGTTAAGAAGCTTATGGATAGATACGGGGAATGGTCAGGGAAGGCAGATAAGAATCGGTCTTGGCAACATGTTGGGCCCGGACACTGTAGACCGAAGAGACTGTTCCTCTTCTATGTTGTTCAATGTTCCAAGAATTGGGTAATTTTGTTCAATTTAACACAGCCATCAACCCGTCACCAGTCCTGGCCAGAGGGCAGTGAATCTGTGGATTTCATTGCCACAGATGACGGTGGAGGCCAAGTCATTGGGTATTTTGAAAGTGGATATGGACATGTCCTTGATCAGTGTGGGGGTTAATGGTTTACAGGGAGAAGGCAGGAGAATGTGGTTGCTGGTGATAAATCAATCAGTTATGATTGAATGACAGAACATGGCGGCACGGTGGCGCAGCGGTGGACTTGCTGCCTCACAGCGCCATAGACCCGGGTTCAATCCCGGCTACAGGTGCTGTCTGTACAGAGTTTGTACGTTCCCCCCGTGACCGCGTGGGTTTTTTTCGAGATCTTCAGCTTCCTCCCACACTCCAAAGATGTGCAGGTTTGTAAGCTAATTGGCTTGGTACAAAATGTAAATTGTCCTGAATGTGTATAGGATAGTGATGTGTGGGAATCGCTGGTCGGCGCGGAATACACTGGAATTTAGAAGGATGAGAGGGGATCTTATTGAAACATATAAGATTATTAAGGGTTTGGACACGCTAGAGGCAGGAAACGTGTTTCCGATGTTGGGGGAGTCCAGATCCAGGGGCCACAGTTTAAGAATAAGGGGTCGGGCATTTAGAACAGAGATGAGGAAAAACATTTTCACCCAGAGAGTTGTGAATCTGTGGAATTCCCTGCCTCAGAGGGCGGTGGAGGCCAATTCTCTGGATGCTTTCAAGAGAGAGCTAGATAGGGCTCTTAAAAATAATGGAGTCAAGGGATATGGGGAGAAGGCAGGAACGGGATACTGATTGGGGATGATCAGCCAGGATCACAGTGAATGGTGGTGCTGGCTCGATGGGCCGAATGGCCTACTCCTGCACCTATTGTCTATTGTGGGTGTTGTGGGTTCTGCCCTGTGACCGAAGTGAGAGGGGACAGGGCCACTGGGCCGAGGGAGGGGGGGGGGGGGGGGGGGAGAGGGAGGGTGATGGGGAAGGCAGCAGATTACCTCTTCTCTGATTAAGCTCAGCACCTCCGTCTTGTCCGCCTGAAGGCTGATCAGCTCGTTGCCCAGGGAACCTTCCATCTCACTCAGGAGAGCTTTGAAGGACAGGATGCTCTCACTGCTGCTCATCTCGACCGCTGGCATGTGCTGAAGGCAGAAGAACAGTTACCATAAGGTGGACACAAAATGCTGGACGAGACGTCACCCAATCCTTCTCTCCAGAGAAGCTCCCTGGCCCGCTGAGTTGCCCCAGCATTTTGTGTCTACCTTCGATTTAAACCAGCATCTGCAGTTCCTTCCAACACAGAACTATAGATTCCCAGAATTCCCAGAATTAGTATAGATTCCCAGAATTTCCGATTTAATCGATCCTCTATCGGAAGGATGTGATAGAAACATCGCAACATAGAAAATAGGTGCAGCAGTAGGCCATTCGGCCCTTCGAGCCAGTACCGCCATTCAATATGATCATGGCTGATCGTCCAAAATCAGTACCCCGTACCTGCTTTCTCCCCATATCCCTTGATTCCTTTAGCCCTAAGAGCTAAATCTAACTCTCTCTTGAAAGCATCCAGTGAATTGGCCTCCAATGGCAGAGAATTCCACAGATTCACAACTCTCTGGGTGAAAAAGGTTTTCCTCATCTCAGTCCTAAATGGCCGACCCCTTATTCTTAAACTGTGACCCCTGCTTCTGGACTCCCCCAACATGGGGAACAATTTTCCTGCAACTAGCCTGTCCAATCCCTGAAAATTTTTATATGTTTCTATAAGATCCCCTCTCATCCTTCTAAATTCCAGTGAATACAAGCCCAGCCGACCCATTCATCCATCATATGTCGTATGTTCAATGGTTCAACAGGTGTCGGAAGGAACGGCAGATGCTGCTTTCAACTGAAGATAGGCAAAAAGCCGGAGTAACTCAGCGGGTCATATCTTGCATATCTTTCATTCAGTTGTTCTATATCTCTCTATCACCGTCTATATCTCTCGTTCCCCTCTCCCCTGACTCTCAGTCTGAAGAAATGTCTCGACCCCAAACATCACCCATTCCTTTTCTCTGCCTGACCTGCTGAGTTACTCCAGCTTTGTGTCCATCCTCAATGGTTCAATAGTTCTTTTTATGATCACGTGCACCAAGGTGCAGTGACACAGATCAGTACAATTATTGCCAGACATATTAAGTACAATCCCCAATTAAGTACCAGATGCATAGAAACAGCTGTTTCAGAAAGAACTGCAGATGCTGGAAAAATCGAAGGTAGACAAAAATGCAGGAGGAACTCAGCGGGTGAGGCAGCATCTATAGAGGAAAGGTATAGGTGATGTTTCGGGTCGAGACCCTTCCTCAAACTGATGTGGAGGTGGGGTGGGGGGGCTATTCCTTTGCTCTGATGCAATTATAAAGAAAGCACATCAGCGCCTCTACTTCCTGAGAAGATTACGGAGAGTCGGTTTGTCAAAGAGGACTCTCTCGAACCTCTACAGGTGCACGGTAGAGAGCATGCTGACCGGTTGCATCGTGGCTTGGTGCGGCAACTTGAGCGTCCAGGAGCGGAAAAGGATGCAGAAAGTTGTGACCACTGCCCAGTCCATCATCGGCTCTGACCTCCCCACCATTGAAGGGATCTATCGCAGTCGCTGCCTCAAAGAGGCTGCCAACATCATCAAGGACCCACACCATCCTGGCCACACACTCATCTCTCTGCTACCTTCAGGCAGAAGGTACAGGAGCCTGAAATCTGTTACATCCAGGTTCAGGAATAGCTGCTTCCCCACAGCCATCAGACTATTAAACTCCCCAACAAACAGACTCTGAACTGTAACAGCCTATTGCACTTTATCTGCTTATTTATGTGTAAATTGAACTGAACTGTTCTGTATTTATGTTTACAATATTCTGTTGTGCTGCAGCAAGCAAGAATCTCATTGTTCTATCTGGGACACATGACAATAAACTCTCTTGACTTGGCTTGGCTTGGCTTGGCTTGGCACCCGCTGAGTTTCTCCAGCATTTTTGTCAAGCATAGAAACAGCTGCTCAGCCTGCAAGATTCGCCAGGTTTTGGCAAGTGCAGAGCAGATTTACAATGATGTTGCCAGGACTCCAGGGTCCGTGCTACAGGGAGAAGATGGGCAGTCTCAGACTTTATTCCTTGCGAGTGCAGGAGGCTGAGGGGGTGATCTTGTAGAGGTGTATAAAGCCAAGAGGGGAACAGATGGAGTGAATGCACAGATCCTTTTACCCAGGGTCAGGGAATCCAGAACCAGAGGAGATAGGTTTAAGGTAAGAGGGGAAATATTTAATAGGAACCTGAGTAGCAATGATTTCACTTAGAGGTTGGTGGGTGTATGGAACGAGCTGCCCAAGAAGGTAGTTGAAGCCTGAGCAATAATCACATCTAAAAGACACTTGGACAGGTACATGGATAGGAAAGGTTTAGAGGCATATGGACCGAACGTGGGTAAATGGGACCTGCTTAGGTGGGGAATCTTGGACAGCATGGATGAGTTGGGCCGAAGGGCCTATTTACGTCCTGTATGATCCTGTGACTGTTCTAGACCCTCTTTCGCACACTGCCAGTTTGAAGTTTCCTCTCTTCTTCCGGGAGATTCAGGGTTTATTCATGCCCACTGACGTACCATTCTCTCACCTGCCCAAAGCCCAAAGTGACAGGGAGATACAGCTGAGAACCAGACCCTTCGGCCCAGCGAGCTGACACCGCCCACCACGACCATCAAGCATTGGACGGCCCAGCAGCTCAGCACGTGAAGCCGCTGCCTCACAGCTCCAGAGACCCCGGTTCGATCCCGACCTCGGGTGCTGCCTGTCTAACGTTGAGTTTCATTTAGAAATACAGAGCGGAAACAGGCCCTTTGTCCCACCGAGCCCGTGCCGACCAGCGATCACCCCGTACACTAACACTATCCTACACACTCTAGGGACGATTTACAATTTTACCAAAGCCAATTAACCTACAAACCCGCACGTCTTTGGAGTGTGGGAGGAAACTGGAGCACCCGGGGAAAACCCATGGGGTCATTGGGAGAACGTGCAAACTCCGTACAGGCAGCACCCGTGGTCAGGATAGAACCGGGTCTCTGGCGCTGTGAGGCAGCAACTCTACCGCTGCGCCACCGTGCCAGCATCTGCCCACTCTGTTTGACTGAGCACTGCGTCCTATATCTGCAACGTTTAAGCAGGAGAGCTGGCTTACAAGAATAACATTCCAGCTCTGATTTCAGGCTTTGATTGCCTGTGTGGGCCGGACAGCATCTCCACTTGAAGCTTTGTCCTGCAGCTAACCTTGTGCAGATTAAAGCAGTTTCAGACACAACCTTCATAATCTTGAGTTAATCACTGATTCATCCTCCCAAGAGAAGCACCTGTGCAAGCAATGTCTGAAGAAGGGTCTCGACCCGAAGCGTCACCCATTCCTTCTCTCCAGAGACGCTGCCTGTCCCGCTGAGTTACTCCAGCATTGTATGTCCATCAAGCAAAGTCTGCAGATTCCCACCACTGTGCATCGTTCTGCCCAATGCTCACCGTTCAATCGCTGTCACTAAACAAGCTATCTGGACATTGTTGATTCGCTGAATAGACTGTTCGTTGGTTCGACGTGGTGCTGGCACTGGGAGTCATAGAGTCATCGAGTGATACAGCGAGGAATCAGGCCCTTCGGCCCATCTTGCCCGCACCGGCCAACATGTCCCAGCTGCACTAGTCCCACCTGCCTGCGTTTGGTCCATATCCCCCCAAACCTGCCCTATCCATGTACCTGTCTAACTGTTTCTTAAACGTTGGGATAGTCCCAGCCTCATCTACCTCCTCTGGCAGCTTGTTCCGTACACCCACCACCCTTTGTGTAAAAATGGGTGAGAAAATTAATATTGTCCTACTGTGATGCCCAGAACTCCCATAGTGCGGAACGCTAGGTCGAAACCTATTCTAAATACTTCAGTCACACTGCACGGAAACAGACCCTTCTGCCCAACGTGTCCATACCAACCAAGCTACCCCTTCTATACTTGTCCCACCCGCCTGCGTTTGGCCATTATCCCTCTAAACTATTGGCATTAAATCTTTTCCCCGTCACCTTAAGCCTATATCCTCTGGACCTCGATTCGCCTACTCTAGGCAAGAGACTCTGTGCGTCAACCCGATCTATTCCTCTCATGATTGTATACACCTCTCACCCCTCATCCCCCTGCGCTCCAAGGGATAGATAAGTCCCAGCTTACTCGACCTCTCCCCATAGCTCAGACCCGCTAGTCCTGGCAACATCCTCGTAATATTAGAAAAGAGTTAATGGAGCTCCAAATATCATTCAAGCTGCTCCAGAAATCAAACGAGGAAGAAAATTGCCTCTGATGGTGGGAGCAAACTGTGTGTATTAGGTTGCCCCATTTCCTGCACAGGTAGTCCTACTATCACATGTACTTCCATAAAGCACAAACGTTATAATGTGAACATTGAATTGGAGAACACTATTTGTATTATGCGGACCAAATTGGTTATAATACGATTACAATTGAGATTATTTACCTAGAAAAGCATTTTAAAGTCACTTCGGAAAATTAACAAGCAGAGAAAAGGCTGTTTTGGATATAAACAGAATAGAAGGTGAAAACTGTTTCCATGTAACCTCCCCGCAGTAATTAGACACAGTTGTCTATTAAGCTTGATCAATGGTGTTTTATCATTAATGTTTTATTATTATTAATGTTTAGAATTTTCTGAGTAATTTGTAACTGTCACTGTATGTCATGTTGTTACTTGCGGGCGGAGCACCAAGGCAAGTTCCTTGTATGTGAATACTTGGCCAATAAACTTACTTACTTATTAAGCTGCTACTTTAACCATGGGTAGAAATTGATAAGCAAACACTTCAATTGATCCCACAGCCAGTAATGGACCATTGTGCCTGATTCTGATTTGCTCTGAATTCTCACCTTCCCCCTGACTCTCAATCTGAAGAAGGGTCTTGACCCGAAACATCACCTATTCCTTTTCTCCAGAGATGCTGCCTGACCCGTTGAGTTACTCCAGCATTTCGCGATTATCAACGGTGTAAGCCAGCATCTGCAGTTCCTTCCTACAATTCAATTAATACTTATTCAATGATATTCTATTTAGCAATGTAAAATACAGCCTTTAGCATTTTTAATTATTTAAAAGATCTTTAGTTTTGAAAATTCTGCAGGAAAGTTAACTCTGTTATTGCAATTCTGAAACCCTCGAGTTTTAGCTTAGTTTGGAGAAACAGTGTGGAACAGGCTCTTCGGCCCACCGAGTCCGCGCCGACCAGCGATCCCCACACATTAGCACCATCCTACACACATTTTACTTATACCAGGCCTATTCAACTCCAAACCTGCACGTCTTTGGAGCGTGGGAGGAAACCGGAGATCTCGGAGAAAACCCACGCAGTCACAGGGGAGAACGTACAAACTCCGTACAGACAGCACCCGTGGTCAGGATCGAACATGAGTCTCTGGCGCTGCAAGCGCTGTGAGGCAGAAACTCTACCGCTGCGCCACCGTGCTGACCTCTTTGGAAAGATGCTCAGGATTTGACAGTTCAAACCTCAAAAATGGAATTCCCAGTTGCAACATTTCTGTTTACATTCCCACAAGCTTGTGTACTCTTGATAAAGATCTTTCAGATAGAAACAGTAAGATTTTTCAGAAACTACTTACTCCTGCTATGGCATGTGGTTCCAAGTGTTCCAGTGCTTTTGAACTATTTAAACCTAAAATTGAAGCAAAGACCTGTGTTATTTTGGTGTTCCGGTTTCCTCTCCCATCCCAAAGACGTGTGGGTTTGTCCGTTAATCGGCCCTCTGTGAATGGCTCCTTGTGTGTAGGGAGTGGATGAGATGGTGGGATAACATAGAACTAGTGTAGGCCGCTGTTTAGACTAGTTCAGGGACCTAAACTAGGTCTGACCGATTCCGCGCCGACCAGCAATCCCCGCACACTAACACGGTCCTACACACACTAGGGACAATTTACAATCATACCACGCCTATTAACCTACAAACCTGCACGTCTTTGGGGTGTGGGAGGAAACCGGAGATCCCGGAGAAAACCCACGCAGGTCACGGAGAGAACATTCAGACAGCGCCCGTAGTCAGGATCGAACCCGGGTCTCTGGCGCTGTAACTTTACCGCGGCCGGGAAGCTGAGCAGGGACGGTCTCCGCGGAAGGGGGAAAGGGGAGGAGATGGGAAGATGTGGCTCGTGGTGGGATCCCCGTTGTAGGTGGCGAAAATGGCAGATGATTACATGCTGCATGCGACGGCTGACAGGGTGAAAGGTGAGGACTGGGGGGGGGACTAGTCCCTAGTTGCCACTGGGGGGAGGGGGAGCAAGGGCGGAGCTGCGGGATATCGAGGAGACCCTCATGAGTTTGAGGTGCAACTCCACAACTCCCTCCGCAGGGCACCCCTCCCCATCTCTCTAACCCCCCCCCCCCATCTCTCTAACACCCCCCCACCTCTTTAACCCCCTCCCCGCCTCTCTAACCCCCCCCCCCCCACCTCCGTAACCCCCTCCCCACCTCTCTAACCCCCTCCCCACCTCCGTAACACCTCTGGTCTCAGCCGTCTGAGAGGACAGGCTGGGATTGCCCCGACTCTCCCAGCCCGAGGCCAGGGTGGGGGGTAGTTTTCCCGGCATCCCTACCTTCAGTGGGGGCAGCGAGCTCCGGCTTCAATGGGCAGGCCGGGAGGTTGGAGCATTCAAAGTACTCGGTGTCGTCCTCCAGCTCCCTCCTGCCCTCGGCACCACCGGACTTTGGGATGACCGAGGTGGAAGCCAGCTTCTCCTCGTCGGTGGCATGGCCCTCCCTCTGGCCAATGTTCCCTCCACAAGACACCTCCAGCGGCTCGTCATCCTGAAACAATGGACGCGAGGTTCGGCCTTACCCAACGGCAACAATCTCTGCGCGACCCAAGTGAAGTGCAGGCGCTGGTTTACACAAAATGCCGGAGTAACTCTGCGGGACGGGCTCCATCGCTGGAGGGAAGCAACGGGTGACGTTTATATTGTGTCGAGTTTATGGGCGCTATGTTGTCACGCTGGAAATGGGTGGATGTTGGTTGGCGTGGGGTTGTTGGGCTAAAGGGCCAGTTACCATGCCGTACAACTACATGATTAGTGTCAATAGATGCTTGAAGCTCAGTGTGAACTGACAACGCCTGTTTCTGTGCCCTGCGGGTCTATGAAAGGCTCGATGCGAAGGCATTGAATCATCTGGAACCATTGAAATTGTTCCACTTTCATAACGTGATGCTGTTCATTTGAGGAGAAGCGCTGACAAAGGGAAGGAGCCCCCCTTTTCCGGGGTTACGTCCGCGCCCGGGTGGTACTACGGGACTAGGCGCTGTCCGCTGGCACCCTGGGGGATTTCCAGGACCGCTGGGCACGGCGGGGGGTTGAATGCTTCCTGGACAAGGAGTGCAATATAGTTGTTTAATAGTTTACTAAAGGGCGTGACCCACTTACGTGATTTTTTTTGGCGACTGCCGACACCCGTCATTGTCGCGACAGGTCTCCGAAAAGTTTCAACGTGTTGAAAATCCAGCGGCGACCAGAACAAGGTACGACTCTTTGGGCAACCATACAGGCTTCACCCCGCGACATGGTCACCGGGGTGTCGCCTGTACGGTCGTGAGTCGCCTCCTCAGATGGCCAAAGAGTCGTAGCGTCTTTCTGGTCGCCGCTGGATTTTCAACATGTTGAAAACTTTCGGAGACCTATGACGCCTGTCGGCAGTCGGCGAAAAAGTCGCGTGAGTGGGACAGGCCCTTTAGTATATTTGTTTGTCTTGCATTGTGGTGGCGGGTTCTGTTTTGTTTTATTGTATTGTAAATGCTATTTTAATATTTGAATAAATAAATAAATAAATAAATCGATAAAGGGGAAGGAGCCCTTGCCCGTCCCCTCGAGCTGGTTGTTAGAGCAGGTAAGGGGAGTGGAAGAAGGGTCCCGACCCGAAAGATCACCCTTTCATTCTCTCCAGCATTTCGTGTCTCACGACATACGATATGATGGAACACTATTGATCCCAGGAAGGAAATTGGTCCGCCAACAGGCATAAAAACACAACATACATGAAACATGAAATGAAAGTGAGGAGTGGAAAGGAGGGGAGTCAGTCTCAGTCTACCCCAGGACAGAATGGGGAGGAGTTGTACAGTTTGATAGCCACGGGGAAGAAAGATCTCCTGTGGCGTTCCGTCCTGCATCGTGGAGGAACCAGTCTGTTGCTGAAGGTGCTCTGGCCCTACTGTTCTGGGAGCAAAGGAGCACCCGGCGTGGGGGGGGGGGGGCTTTGAGGGGGATGGGAGGGTGTGGGAGGAGACTTTATCCGCGCCCCAACACTATCTAAATGGCGTCAAGTGGGGAAAAGGGGAAGTACAACGGGATCTGGGGATCCTTGTTCATCAGTCTATGAAAGTAAGCATGCAGGTACAGCAGGCAGTGAAGAAAGCGAATGGCATGTTGCCCTTTATAACAAGAGGAGTCAAGTATAGGAGCAAAGAGGTCCTTCTGCAGTTGTACAGGGCCCTAGTGAGCTCACACCTGGAGTGTTGTGTGCAGTTTTGGTCTCCTAATTTGAGGAAGGACATTCTTGCTATTGAGGGAGTGCAGCGTAGGTTTACAAGGTTAATTCCCGGGATGGCAGGACTGTCATATGCTGAGAGAGTGGAGCGGCTGGGCTTGTACACTCTGGAGTCTAGAAGGATGAGAGGGGATGTTATTGAAACATATAAGATTGTTAAGGGTTTGGACACGCTAGAGGCAGGAAACGAAAAGTTCAATAGTTAACAAATATAGTGATACAGGTGAACTCAGAAATATTATATTTGAAATATTTCTGTTGTGTAGCTGGCAAAATGGCGCCATCTTAGATATTGAAACATATAAGATTATTAAGGGTTTGGACACATTAGAGGCAGGAAACATGTTCCCGATGTTGGGGGAGTCCAGAACCAGTGCACAGTTTAAGAATAAGAGTTAAGCCATTTAGAACGGAGACGAGGAAACACTTTTTCTCACAGAGAGTTGTGAGTCTGTGGAATTCTCTGCCTCAGAGGGCGGTGGAGGCCGGTTCTCTGGATACTTTCAAGAGAGAGCTAGATAGGGCTTAAAAATAGTGGAGTCAGGAGATATGGGGAGAAGGCAGGAACGGGGTACTGATTGGGGATGATCAGCCACGATCACATTGAATGGCGGTGCTGGCTCGAAGGGCCGAATGGCCTCCTCCTGCAAATATTGTTTATGGTCTATTACGTGGCGACTCTTTGCATCCCTTGGGTATGCAAAACAAGGTATGCAAAACAGTATGCAAAACAGTTTCACTGTGACTTGTCACATGTGACAATTAATTATTCATCCATCCATTCCTTCATTCGCCCTTCACTCAGCCGGCCCTATTCTGCCTCTGTGTCGGCAAGAAACTGCAGAGAGTTGTGGACGCAGCCCAGTCCATCACGCAGACCAACCACCCTTCCAGTGACCCCCCATCTACGCTTCACCCTGCCTCGGCACTGCCAGCAGCATAATCAAGAACCCTCTCTCAGCCCCAGACTAAAAGGACATGTTCTTAGAAAGGAGATGAGGAGGAATTTCTTTAGTCAGAGGGTGGTGAATCTGTGGAATTCATTGCCACAGACGGCTGGTGGAGGCCAAGTCAGTGGGTATTCTGTAAATGGAGATTGATAGGTTTTTCATTAGTAAATGTGTCGCAAAGGGTGATGGGTGTATGAAATGAGCTGTCAGAGGAGCTAGTTGAGGCTGAGACTATCCCAATGCTTAAGAAACAGGTACATAGATAGGACAGGTTTGGAGGGATATGGGCCAAATGCAGGCAGGTGGGACTGGTGTAGATGGGACTTGTTGGCCGGTGTGGGCAAGTTGGGCCGAAGATCCTGTTTCCACACTGTATCACTCTATGTTTCAAAGGTTATGGGTAGAAGGCAGGAGAATGGGGTTGGGATGGGAAGTTAGATCAGCCATGATTGAATGGTGGAGTAGACTCAATGGTCCGATGACATGAACTCTCCACAGGTGCTGCCTGGCCTGCTGAGCAGTGTCCGTGAGTTGGGCGATTCTATCGTTATTTTCCTTTAAGTTTTGTCAACCTCCTCGTCTTCGATCAGACGGCCGGCAGAGCAGTTTTCTAGAAACTTCTGCTTGCCAGTGGTGTTTGAGCTGAGAGAAGGCAGAGGGCCCTTTATCTGAGTGACTAGGCAGGATGTGGTCTCTGTGTTTGGAGATGGCTCCACGGCGGGGCGGGGCGGAGCTGCCTGAGGTGGACGTGGCCTCATTCATCTGTGGAGTCCTCACTAAGAATCAAAGGGTGTGGGGGAGGATGGAGTGGGTGGGGGGTGGGGAATATTGTGGCCCTCGTACTTAACAAAGCCTGCAGCAAGAGCTCATCCAACATACCCAAGGTTCTTCATTAGTACGGGTGCCAAGGAGAGAAGGCGGGAGAGTCGGCTTAGGAGGGCGCGATAGAGCAGCCATGATTGAGTGGCGGAGTGGACTTGATGGGCCCAATGGCCTAATTCTACCCCTATCACTTACAATCTGGTGTGAAAGGGTGATCGATAGTTGCCGCGGGCTAGGACAAGAGTCAAGAGGGTTTTATTGTCGTGTGGCCCAGATAGAACAATGACATTCTTACTTGCTGCAGCACAACACAATATATAAACTTAATACACTGTAAACAATATAATAAACAAGAGAAAAAAAAGTGCAGTGTGTGTCTATACACATACTCACAAATATACACATGTATATATATATATATACACATTTCCTGTACATATATATATACATATTCACATACACACAAAAAACAAACGATAGTAATGCAATAACAATAATAATAATATTAATATTAATAATAGTCTATTGTAGTTCAGAGATTATTTGAGGTTGTATTTTAAAACTGTAGGGAAGAAGCTGTTCCTGTGGGCTGAAGGGCCTGCTTTCATGCTGTATTTCTAAACTAAACCTAACCCTGTTTGGGTCACATTGATACCGATCACTCATGATCTTATGATCCACCTGTGACTTCCATTCAGTTTAGTTTATTGTCACGTGTAGCGAGGTACAGTGAAAAGCTTCTGTTGCGAGCTAACCAGCCAGCAGAAAGACAACGCATGATGACAGAGAGATATATGGTAAGGGAATAACCTTTAGTGCAAGGTAAAGCCAGCAAAGTCCAGCCAAGGATAGTCCAAGGGTCACCAAAGAGGTAGATAGTAGTTCAGGACCGCTCTCTGGTTGTGGTAGGATGATTCGGTTGCCTGATAACAGCTGGGAAGAAACTGCCCCTCAATCTTGAGGTGTGCGTTTTCACACCTCTATACCTCTTGCCTGATGGCAGAGGGGAGAAGAGGGAGTGGCCAGGGTGCGACTCGTCCTTGATTATGCTGCTGGCCTTGAGGTGTAGATGGAATGAATATGAAACCTATACAAGACATTTGGACAGGTACATGGATAGGAAAGATTTAGAGGGACATGGGCCAAATGCGGGCAGGTGGGACCAGTGTAGATGGGGCATCTTGATCAGCATGGGCAAGCTGGGCCGAAGGGCCTGTTTCCAGGCGGTTTGACTGTATGACTAACAGCATTGTGGGAGTGCCCTTACTACAGCGATGCTTTAAGATGCCAGAACACGGGGTTGTGATGGGAAATGGATGATGCATTGCCTGCAACACTCGACAAAGAACGGAGCGAGATTGGTGCCGTGGAGGGCCCCGGGGAGTTCCTCTGATGGAGGGGGGTCTGCATTTTGCCAAGAAGCTCCATTGGTCAGTGTCAGCAGTGTTTGCTAAAGGGCCTGTCCCACATAGGCGACCCCTGGCGACATGTCGCCGGTGACCTCTCACGACCATAGGAGACCTCTCACGACCATGGTCGTAAGAGGTCTCCTTTGGTTGTGAGAGGTCTCCAAAGAGTTGTAGCGTCTTACTGGTCGCCGCTGAATTTTCAACATGTTGAAAATTTCGGTGACCTATCACAGGTGCCGGTGGTCGCCTGTAAAGAGCCCTGGTGAGACCGCACCTGGAGTATTGTGTGCAGTTTTGGTCCCCTAATTTGAGGAAGGACATTCTTGCTATTGAGGGAGTGCAGCGTAGGTTTACAAGGTTAATTCCCAGGATGGCGGGACTGTCATATGCTGAGAGAATGGAGTGGCTGGGCATGTGCACTCTGGAGTTTAGAAGGATGAGAGGGGATCTCATTGAAACATATAAGATTATTAAGGGTTTGGACACACTAGAGGCAGGAAACATGTTCCCAACGTTGGGTGAGTCCAGAACCAGGGGCCACAGTTTAAGAATATGGACTAAGCCATTTAGAACGGAGACAAGGAAACACTTTTTCTCACAGAGAGTGGTGAGTCTGTGGAATTCTCTGCCTCAGAGGGAGGTGGAGGCCGGTTCTCTGGATACTTTCAAGAGAGCTGGATAGGGCTCTTAAAAATAACAGAGTCAGGGGATATGGGGAGAAGGCAGGAACGGGGTACTGATTGGGGATGATCAGCCATGATCACATTGAATGGCGGTGCTGGCTCGAAGGGCCGAATGGCCTACTCCTGCACCTATTGTCTATTCTAAGTGGGACAGGCCCTTAATTCAGCCGACAGACACAAACTTCAAAGACGTACAGCTTTGTAGATTAATAGGCTTGGTATAAATATAAATTGTCCCCAGTGTGTGTGTAGGATTCCGTTAATGTACGGGGATCGCTGGTTGGAGCTGAGTCGCGCTGTATCTCCAAACTAAACTAAAAATATCCCAAAGAAAGCAAGGACCGACATTAAACTGCTCCTGGGAGGAGAGCAATGATGTGGCTGAGTGTCAGGGACAGAATCCCACCGTTACCAAAGCAAGGCATTCTGAAACTAAATAATGACAAGGCTAAAGATATCTCACTGAAATGATATAAGCCTGGGTTGTTGGAGCTTTGGAGGCAGCAGTTCTACTAACTTGAGTCATAGAGTGATACAGCGTGGAAACAGACCTTTCAGCCCAACAAGGGCCAACATGTCCCAGCTACACCAGACCCACCTGCCCGCGTTTGGTCCATTATCCCTCTAAACCTGTCCTGTCCATGTACCTGTCTAACTGTTTCTCAAACATTGGGATGCAACCTGCCTCAACGACCTCCTCCGGCAGCTCGACCCATACACCCACCACCCTCTGTGTGAAATAGGTTGAGAAAATTAATACTCCGTATTAAATTGCGGCAATGTGGTGCCCAGAACTCTTGTGGTGCAGAATGCAAGGTAAAAATCTATTCTAAATACTCCATAGAGTCAAACAGCACGGAAACAGGCCCTTCAGCCCAACTTGCCCATTCTGATCAAGGTGCCCCATCGACACTGGTCCCACCTGTCCGCCTTTGGCCATGATCCCTCTAAACTATTCCTACCCATGTACCTGGCCAAAGTCTTTTCAATGTTGTGATAGTACCTGCCTCAACTACTTCCTCTGGTAGCCCGCTCAGCCATGATCACAGTGAATGGCGGTGCTGGCTCGAAGGGCCGAATGGCCCACTCCTGCACCTATTGTCTATTGTTCCACTTTCCACCATTTGTGTGAAAAAGTTGCCCCTCGGGTTCCCATTAAATCTTTCCCCCCTCACCTTAATCTCATGTCCTCTGGTTCTTGGTTCCCCCACTCTGGGTAAGAGACTCTGTGCATTCAATATACAACAGACAATAGGTGCAGGAGTAGGCCATTCGGCCCTTCGAACCGGCACCGCCATTCAATGTGATCATGACTGATCATCCCCAATCAGTACCCCGTTCCTGCATTTCCCCATATCCCCTGACTCCACTATCTTTAAGAGCCCTATCTAGCTCTCTCTTGAAAGTATCCAGAGAACCTGCCTCCACCGCCCTCTGATGCAGAGAATTCCACAGACTGACCACTCTCTGTGAGAAAAAGTGTTTCCTCGTCTCCGTTCCAAATGGCTTACTCCTTATTCTTAACCAGGGTGCCCCCTGGTTCTGGTCTCCCCGAATATCGGGAACATGTTTCCGGCCTGTAGTGTGTCCAAACCCTTAACAATCTTATATGTTTCAATGAGATTCCCTCTCATCCTTCTAAAATCCAGAGTGTACAAGCCCAGCTGCTCCTTTCACCCTATCTAGTCCCCTCATGGTTTTATACACCTTTATTTGATGACCGCCTCAGCCTCCTACATAGTATAGGACTCCACAACAGGCCGTCTCTCTCTCTGTTGCCAGATTGCTGAAGCATTTCTACAGCTTTACAGCAGAGGGCAGCAAGAAGCCAAGATATTCCTTCTCCATGTGTCACAGAGTCATGGTGATACAGTGCGCTAACAGGCCCTTCGGCCCAACTTACTCACAGCCCGGCCAACATGTCCCAGCTACACTAGTCCCATATTTGGTCCATATCCCTCCAAACCTGTCCTATCAATGTACCTGCTATCTGTCTCTTAAACGTTGGGATAGTCCCAGCCTCAACAACCTCCTCTGGCAGCTCGTTCCATACACCCACCACCCTCTGTGTAAAACTGGTACCCATCAGACTCCTTTCCCCTTCACCTTGAAACTATGTCCTCTGGTCCTCGATTCCTCTACTCTGGAGACTCTGCATCTACCCTGTCTATTCCTCTCATGATTTTATGCACAGCTCCTGTTCCCCCGCCCTCCCACACTCCAAAGACGTACAGGTTTGTAGGTTAATTGGCTTCTATAAATTGAACATTGTCCTGAGTGTTCAGGATAGTGCTAGTGTACGGGTTGATCACTGGTTGGCGCGGACTCGGTGAGCCGACGAGCCTGTTTCCACACTGTGTCTCGAAAGTCTAACGACTGAATGGGCTGCAATGCTGGACTCTGCAGTAACAATACTACACTCCTGCAGGAACTCAGCAGGCTAAGCAGCATCTGTGGAGGCAGAGGGATAGTCTGTGTTTGAGGTGGAGACCCTGCAAGGCACGCAGATGGAAGGGCAGTCATTGGTGAACCGGCAGCATTGCGAGCTGTAAAAGCTAGCTGCCGTGGTAAAAGCCAGCTTCTTCCAGCTTCGGACAACAGCTAAAATAAAACAATTCCTCCAGTTTGTCGACCTCGAAAAGATCATCCACACATTTATCTCCTCCCGCCTAGATTACTGCAACTCCCTCTATACTGGCATCAGCCGATCTTCCCTGTCCCGCCTGCAACTGGTCCAAAACGCCGCAGCGAGACTCCTGATGGGCACCCGAAAAAGGGACCACATCACCCCGATCCTGGCCTCTCCCCACTGGCTCCCTGTGCGGTTCCGAATATATTTCAAGACCCTCCTTTATGTCTACAAAGCCCTCAATGGGCTTGCCCCCACCTACATGAGAAGTCTGCTCACCCACCACACCACCTCCAGGTCCCTCAGATCGGCCGGCTTGGGGTTGCTGAATGTCCCGCGGTCTAGGCATAAGCTCAGGGGCGACCGCGCCTTTGTGGTCACAGCTCCTAGACTGTGGAACAGCATCCCTCTTCCCATTAGAACTGCCCCCTCCATCGACTCCTTTAAGTCTAGTCTAAAAACGTATCTGTTCTCCCAAGCCTTTCCTGACGTCCTCTGAGCGAGGGCTATTTGTATATACGTATGTAGCCTGCTTGTGTATACTACTCTTATAACAAATGTAAAGCACTTTGGTCAACGAGAGTTGCTTTGTAAATGTGCTATATAAATAAATGTGACTTGACTTGACTTGACTGCTGCCTTGCAGCGCCAGAGACTTGGGTTTAATCCTGACTACGGCTGCTGTCTGTACGGAGTTTGCACGTTCTCCCCATGACCGCGTGGGTTTTCTCCGGGTGCTGCGGTTTCCACCCACACTCCAAAGATGTACAGCTTTGTCGATTAATACTCGACATGTGGCCGCACCAACATCTTATATAACTGCAACGTGACCTCCCAACGTAGCCTGGGCTCCCGCGATTCCCTCTCTAGTTTCCCGCAGAGCCCTTGGATATATCGGATCCGGCCTGGGAGATATGTCTACCTTCATAATAATAGTTATCAGGTTGGATTTGACTGCTAGTGTTGGAGCGAAGGAATAGGTGACATTTCGGGTCGAGACACTTCTTCGACAGATAGTTAGGTGTGATCTCCTCGGCCTTTTTCTTGATTGTATCTTGTACAGTAGAGAACATATTGACTGGTTACATCATGGCCCGGTTCCTCAACTCAAGCGCCCAGAAACGAAGAAGACTGCAACAAGCTGTGAACACTGCCCGTTCCATCACGGGTACTGACCTCCCCTCCATCGAATGCATCTACAGGAGTCGCTGCCTCAAAAAGGCAGCCAGCATCATCAGAGACCCACACCACCCTGGCCACGCACTCATCTCACTCCTGCCATTGGGAAGAAGGTACAGGAGCCTGAATACTGTAACGTCCAGGTTCAGGAACAGCTTCTTCCCTACAGCCATCAGGCTATTAAACACTACAACCTCCAAATAGGCTCCAAAATCTCTCCTGCTGTGCCCTTGCCTCCGATAAAACACCAAAGGAGCTGCTGTTGGGTAACAAAAATAAACTCTGCACAATGCATGAAAGTAACTGGCAGCAACTTCAAGCCTGTGGCCGCCTCGACCACAGGTAATGATGTGTAAACGTTCTACTGGAACTTGCCGAGTGTGTGTAACACGCCTGCTGCCAACACTCTCTCTCTCTCCTCACTCACAGGCATCAGAGGAAAATAATGGGGATGAGAGGGAAAAATAGATCAGCTAACGCAAACAAGGGGATATGGGGAGAAGGCAGGAACGGGCTACTGATTTAGGATGATCAGCCATGATCATATTGAATGGTGGTGCTGGCACGAAGGGCCGAATGGCCCACACCTGCACCTATTTTCTATGTTTCTATGATCGAATGGCGGAGTTGACACGACAGGCCGAATGGCCTGATTGTGCCGTCAACAGACAATAGGTGCAGGAGTAGGCCATTCGGCCCTTCTAGCCAGCACCGCCATTCAATGTGACCATGGCTGATCCTCCCCAATCAGTACCCCGTTCCTGCCTTCTCCCCATATCCACTGACTCCACTATCTTTAAGAGCCCAATCTAGCTCTCTCCTGAAAGTATCCAGAGAACCGGCCTCTGAGGCAGAGAATTCCACAGACTCACCACTCTCTGTGAGAAAAAGTGTTTCCTCGTCTCCGTTCTAAATGGCCGACCCCTTATTCTTAAAATGCCCTCGTGAGGGTGGAGCAGTGAAACATGTCCGTTTACCCGCTGTGTTACCGCAGAGATAGTTAAACAAGTGGGTAAACATTACCTGCGAGCATACATCCAACACCAGCGACTGGCTCTCGTACTTCTTCACCCGGCAGGCGTTCCTTCGGAGAGAGGGATGGGGAGAGAGAGCGAGAGAGAGAGAGAGAGAGAGAGAGAGAGAGAGAGAGAAACACAGGAGCACAGTCAAACCTCATTGTTCTGTATTACGGACAGAGAGTCTACTTCACTTTAGGACAGAAGCAGCATGCGGGCAAAGTAGCATGAAGCGGTGGCGTGAAATGGGAGAGACGAAAGATAAAGCTACGACATCATTGCATGCCGGCACAGTTCCAGCCTCCCGATGACTGCAGGTTACGCCAGGCACAGGTTGGTTTGATGAATGTAACCTCCCTTGCCCCAGTGGAGAGACCATCCCTCCATGCTGACTGTGAGGGAGGGCATTGGGCACGTCTCGGTCATGGCCCCTTAATACCAGAGAACAGACTCCCCGTGCATTAAAGCTGAATGATCGGTGCTGGATATCGGCAAAGGTTACGAATAAAGTGTATTTTGTGTAAAACCCCGTAGAGCTATTCACCTGTAACGTGTCCAATCTCCTCTCCCTAAGTTTAGTTTAGAGACACAACATGGAAACAGTCCCTTCGGCCCACCGGGTTCACGCCGACCAATACGCCCATGCGCTCGTTCTATCCCACACACGAGGGACATTTTACAATTTACAATCAGGGCGGCACGGTGGCACTGTGGTAGAGTTGCTGCCTCACAGCGCCAGAGACCCAGGTTCGATCCGGACTACAGGTGCTGTCTGTACGGAGTTTGTACGTTCTCCCGGTGAAACTGCATGGATTTCCCCCGCACACTCCAAAGACGTACAGGTTTGTCAGCTAATTGGCTCGGTAAAATCGTTAATTGTCCCAAGTGTGTGTAGGGTAGTGTCAGCTGGTTGGCGTGGGCTCGATGGGGCGAAGGGCCTGTTTCCGCGTTGTATCCCTAAACAAAATTTACAGACGCCAATTAACCTACAAACCCGCACGTCTTTGGAGTGTGGGAGGAAACCGGTGCACCTGGAGAAAACCCACGCAGGTCACGGGGAGAACGTACAAACTCTGTACAGACAGCGCCCGTAGTCAGGATGGAAACCGGGTCTCTGGTGCCGTGAGGCAGTAACTCTACCGCTGCACCGCCCTGATCTCCCTTATTTTCCCCTCACCTAATTCCAGGCTCTGGGACTTGCATGCCGTGAGATATTTAACTCCCAGCAAGAGATACTGACTTTTTCCAGGGACTTTTTCGCCAAGGAGCGTTGACTTGGTCGTTTGGGTGAGAGGTCAAACTGCAGCAGGAAGACGTGGCTTTTGGGGAATTATCTTGAAGGAAAGGAGGGATATTTTGCCTGCAGGGAATGTTTGTTCATAAGTGATTGGGGCAGAATTAGGATATTCGGCCCATCAAGTCTACTGTACCATTCAACCATGGCTGATCTATCTCTCCCTCCTAACCCCATTCTCCTGCCTTCTCCCCATAACCCCTGACACCTGTACTAATCAAGAATCTGTCAATTGACTTCACAGTCCTTCTGTGGCAAAGAATTCCACAGATTCACCACCTTCTTAGTCAGGGAATGTTTGTTCTTGCACGGATGGACCTCACCAAGAAGATGGTGTCGGAGTGCTTGTGGGAGCAGGCACTGCAAATTGAATATGGTGTGGTGCCACCTGGTGGTTGGGCCATTAACTGAGCGAACCCTCGGCATGAGGACTGGCAGGTTGACGTGACTGTGCTTAGTGGGAAGAAGTTGTCATGGGGTTGAGGGGTGTGCCCTGGTAGTTAGTCAGAACTCGGGGAGAAGCCTCCCCAGTCGCGTGTGTGCTGTTCACTGTATTACTTAATAAAGATCCCCACATTTGATTTATAACGCGTGGCTCGCTATAATGATGGTGTGGGCTCACGGATACGTTTACCCACGGATCTGGACAACCACAGGGGCAATGCACCGCGGTAACTAGGAGACCCAATTGCTCCACATGTAGACTATATGTGGAAACAGACCCTTCGGCCCACCGTGTCCGCGCCAACCAGCGACCCTCGTACACTAGCCTATACAAACTAGGTACAATTTTACAACGTACAGAAGCCAATTAACCCACAAACCTGCACGTCTTTGGAGTGTGGGAGGAAACCAGAGCTCCCGGAGAAAACCCACGCGGTAAAGGGGAGAACGTGCAAACTGGGTGCAGACAGCACCCATAGTCAGGATTGAACCCGGGTCTCTGGCGCTGTAAGGCAGTAACATTGCCACCAATGCCAAATATGGCTAATTAACGATAAACTCCTGCAGTCGGATTAAACTGTCTCAGACCACAGTCTAGGGTCCTTGTGCTGCTGGACATTGAGAGGCAGGGTCTGGTGGGACACCCCTCCAACAAGGGAAGGGATATCACCCCAGGGGCCACATGAGTGGCAAGGGTGCTTGGTTTAAAGACCAACTCTAACCTATTGTGAATAACACTACTGAATGTATAGACACCGAGATTGTAGGAAGAGTTTTTGCACAGTTTTTATTTTGTGTACATCTTTTCATTGTGAATAAAGTTTAGGTTGGAATTCTTTTTTTAAAAACCTGAAAATAAACCCTTCCAAAAAAAAAAAATTAAAATAAGATCTGAAAAAGGCAACCGTGTATTGTACGCAGAGGAGGTCTTGGCATCATGTTCGGCACAGACATTGTGGGCCGAAGGGCCTGTTCTTGTGCTGTTCCGTTCTATATAAATGGCTGGTGATTTAAGGCAATTAAGTGCAAGTGCGCTGCCTGATGAGATAGATTGTCCTGGCTTTGAGTGCTTCAATTGCCTTGACAATGTTCCCTCTGAGCAGGAGCTGTTTCACGAGAAGAAAAAGCTATTCAGGCCAACAGCAACACAGTGCACGCTATGTATGTTCTGGCGAGGATTCGGGGCTATGAGTAAGCAGGAGTGATGGCGACATTATTGCAGCATCATTTATTTGGCATCTGTATTGTGGAGTGTATTAAGTTCCAATTGACATAAGTGAGACACTAACTGATTGAAATTGGTGATTAATCTACATAGACAAGGAACTGCAAGTGCCGTTCTCCTGCAAAGAACCAAAGTCCTGGAGTAACGCGGCAGGTCAGGGAGTATCTCAGGACGACGTGGACAATAGACAATAGGTGCAGGAGTAGAGGCCATTCAGCCCTTCGAGCCAGCACCGCCATTCAATGCGATCATAGCTGATCATCCCCAATCAGTACCCCGTTCCTGCCTTCTCCACATATCCCCTGACTCCGCTATTTTTAAGAGCCCTATCTAGCTCTCTCTTGAAAGCATCCAGAGCACCGGCCTCCACCGGCCTCTGAGGCAGAGAATTCCACAGACAGGTTGGCACAGGGTTTGATCCTGACTAAAGGAGCTGCTTGTACGGAGTTTGCACGTCCTCCCTGTGACCGTGTGGGTTTTCCCCGGGTGCTCCAGCTTCCTCCCACACTCCAAAGATGTACAGGTTTGTAGGTTAATTGTAACTTGTCCCAAGTGTGTAGGATAGTGTTAGTGTACGGGATGGTTGCTGGTCAGCACACACTCGGTGGGCCGAAGGGCCTGTTTCCATGCTGTATCTCCAAAGTCTAAAGTAAAGTCTAATTAATATACCCTTCCTGTGTGTAGAGTAGATCCCCAGTGCTTAGCAAATACTAGAGCACATATGTGCCCCAATTTGGAGGCATAGACAGGATCTATACACAGCATTCACTGAATCTATCAAAACTCACTGGGTTGCTCTGCAAAGGGCAACATGGAATCAATGGGCTGAATGGCCTCCCTTTGTTCTGTGTCAATTTTATAATCTTATTCTATTGCTCCTGTAAAAAACCTTGTGGAAGTTACACAAGTCAGCGGGACAACTGGGTGGAAGAGACTTTAGTCTGGCCGGGCGGAACAAATGATCACATGACTTTATCAGAACTGAGAAAGTGAAGGAGGGTATGCTGTCCATACGGAGTTTGCATGTTCTACCTGTGACCACGTGTGGGTTTGTGGGTTAATTGGCCTTTGTGTGTGGGGAGCGGATGAGAAAGTGGGATAGGATAGAACCAGCGTGAATCGGTGCTCGATGGTTAGCATGGACTCTGTGGGCCGAAGAGCCTGTTTCCACATTGCATCTCTAAACTAATCTAAATTGTCCATCCAAAATTAACTATCTACACATTATCATGGCAATTAGAGCCCCGTGTAATATCTAACATTAGAAGGCATAGGTTGAAGGTGAGAGGGGAGAGCTTTGAGAGGAACCTCAGCGGCGACCTTTTCACTCAGAGCGTAGTCCTTATCTGGAACGAGCTAAAGACTAAAGACTTAAGAGACAGAGCTAGGAAACAGGCTCTTCAGCCACCGAGTCCAAGCCAACCAGCGATCACCCCGTACACTAACACTATCCTACACACTAGGGACAATTTACAATTTTACTGAAGCCAATTGGCCTACAAACCTGCATGTCTCTGGCGTGTGGGAAGAAAGGGAAGTTCTCAGAGAAAGCCCACGTAGGTCACGGGGAGAACGTGCAAACTCCACACTGACAACAGCCTTAGTCAGGATTGAACCTGGGTCCCCGGCGTTGTAAGGCAGCGACTCTACCGCTGCGCCAACCCCGAGCTTCTCGAGGAAGCTATGCCAGCAGAGACAATTATGACATTCAGAAAAACATTTGGGCAGCTGTATGGGCAGGGGGGGTTTAGAGGGCAGCACGATTGTTGCCGGCACACAGTTCCAGAGACACGGGTTCGATCCTAACCACGAGTGCTGCCAGTAGGGAGGTTGTACGTTCTCCCCGTCACCCGCGAGGGTTTCCTCCGGGTCCCGGGATCAAAGTCGGAAATTTAACGTTGTGGTTGGATCTGTGAAGAACTGGCGATGCTCTTGGACCTGGGGACGGAGATTTGCGTGGACATGGTCTTGCTTCACTGAAACCCTTGGAAAACCAGGAATCTGGGAATGGCAGCCCACCATTCATCCTGCTGCCATTCCATAATACCACTGATATTATGAAGAAGGGTCTCGACCTGAAACGTCACCTATTCCTTCGCTCCATAGATGCTGCCTCACCTGCTGAGTTTCTCCAGCATTTTTGTCTACCTTCCATAATATCACAGTGAATCTGCTCTCCATCCCCATTTAGTTAGTTAGTTAATTAGCTTAGTTCATTATCACATGTACTGATGTACAATGAAAATCTTTTGTTGCGTGCTATCCAGTCAGCGAAAAGACTATATATTATTACAATTGAGCCGTCCACAGTGGACATATATATGATAAGGGGAATAAGATACAGTCTAATAAAGTTCGATGAAAGATAATCTGAGGGTCACCAATGAGGTAGATGGCAGGTCAGGACCACTCTCTAGTTGTTAAGCGGATGGTTCAGTTGCCTGATAACAGCTGAGAAGAAACTATCCCTTGTTAAAGAAAGAACTGTAGATGCTGGAAAAATCGAAGGTTGACAAAAATGCTGGAGAAACATCAGCGGGTGAGGCAGCATCTATGGAGCGAAGGAATGGGTAACGTCTCCAGTAACTATCCCCGATCATGGAGTTATCAGGCAACTGAACATTTTTCACACAGAGAGTGGTGAATCTGTGGAACTCTCTGCCACAGAAGGTAGTTGAGGTCAGTTCATTGGCTATATTTAAGAGGGAGTTAGATGTGGCCCTTGTGGCTCAAGGGATCAGGGGGTATGGAGAGAAGGCAGGTACAGGATACTGAGTTGGATGATCAGCCATGATCATATTGAATGGCGGTGCAGGCTCGAAGGGCCGAATGGCCTACTCCTGCAGCTATTTTCTATGTTTCTATGGAGAATGTCGCAGAGCAGAGGGTTCCAGGAGTGCAGGTACATAGTTCCATGAAGGTGGAGTCGCAGGGGGATAGGCTTTGGGCACATTGGCCTTCATGGAACAAGCTGCCAGAGGAGGTAGTGGTGACAGGGACTATCTCAACGTTTCAGAAATAGTTGGACAAGTTTGGAGGGGTATGGGCCAAATGCGGGCTGATGGGACTGATGTAGCTGGGACAAGTTGGCCAGCATGGGCAAGTTGGGCTGAAGGGCCTGTTTCCATTTTGTATCGCTCAATGACTATTTCTCTCTCCGTTTCATCCCTTCCCCTAATTTCTAAGGTTCAAATTTCTCAATGGATTTGGAACCGAAACAGACATGAGACTCGTTCCTGACTCAATGGACAAGAGACAATAGGTGCAGGAGTAGGCCATTCTGTGAGAAGCAGATGACACGGGGCGTGCTTTCCCTGAACAGCATTTGACTGGCCCACCTTTATTCCGTTTCAGTGGAATCAGATCCAGATTTCGTCCCATCAATTTAATCTCAAGATAATAGTTTATTTCTGTGTAATTTATTGCCCGTGGATGAATAAATGCCTGTGTCAGTGAAATTATTTTTTACTGACGGGGATTTGCTTTTGGTGGTTCAGTGGTTTGGATCAGTCAGCAGCCAGAGGGATTGTCTCTTTGGAAAGTATTAACGGTATAATCACAGGCACAGCAGCATCTTTAGGGGCGAGTTAGGAAACCGGTATTTATCGAAACATAAAGATGGCACAAAAAATGTTTGGAAGGCATAAAATATTCAGCAAAGCTCACTCCCGGGATAATCGCTTTGGTGGAGAAATTCAGTTGCATGCAGTTGCCACTGGATCTGTCACACTGTTCACTGGATCCACTGGTTCTATGCCATTGTTCACTGGATCCAGTGCATATGACTCTCCACCACTGGAGGGGAGGGGGGGGGGGAAGGGGCGACACTCCCAGAGGCAGACGCTGCCCTTTTCATTGCTTCCACTGTGGGATATCTCCGCAATTTATCGCCGGTCGTAACTGCGACTTTCCCCCCAAATTTGCGCTTTGAGTTTGATTTTATACCTTGCCTAAGGAGGGGCTTGGGGGGGGGGGGGGGTCAGCAAAGCACTTCACAGAATACGTTTTGTACCTCCATCAAATCGAAAGCTGCAGTGCCCCCAGCGTTGTGTAAATAGACGTCTCGAAGTGCTCTCTCCGCGTCGCGCTACAGGTCCTCCGTTCCCCGCACGGGCCGGTACAAATCTCTCTTTGTACCGCCAGCACGGGTGGGGGATCGATTTGCGAAATTTGAAAAATGTGTATAGACTGTATGGAACAATTTGTATAGCCTCCGAAAATGTCGGATGGATTTTTCACACGGTTGATGTATTGTAAATATTTATTACTTGAATAAAGTCTATTTTGAAATTAAAAAAAAGCTATGCTGTGGCCCCATCTCCCTACCTGCCCATATCCCGGTGATTATTGAGGGCAAAGCTTCGCTGTTCTCCCTGTGGTCTCCAGGGGTCTCCTCCCCCCCCCCCCCCCCCCCCCCCTGCTCCCCGCTCCCCGCTCCAGAGCTACTGATGCCCTCGGTAAAAAAAACCCCGCCCCAATATCGGTTCCTTACAACCAGTTGGCACTTCAGGGTCGTGTCCAAAGTTCCACAATGCCAGCCGCGTTGCAGACTAAAGTAAGGAACCATAGAGGGCGTAGCTTTTAGTACATGACAGGAGATGTGCGCTGCAAATTCTTTACATAGAGGGTGGTGTTGGCCTGGAACACGCGGCTTGGAAAGGTGGTGGAGGCACGGAAATGAAAGTAGCATTAAATAGGTCGTTGGAGAGGTCGACAGTCAGAACTAGGTGGAAATGTCAAAGACTAGAGGGCATAAATCTAAGGTCAGAGGGGCGAAGTTTAATGAGATCTGGGGGGCAAGGTTTCTTTACACAGAGGGGGGTGGGTGCCTGGAACATACAGATGGGGTCGACAGTGGTGGCATTTACAAAGCCTTTGGACAGATGCGTGGATTTGCAGGGAATGGAGGGCTATTGATCATTTGGAGGCTGATAGGAGTTGATCATGGCATCATGTTTTGCAAAGACAGTGTGGGCCAAAGGGCTCTCCCTGTTTAATGTTCTAACTAGTTTATAATGGGTATAGGGGCCTCTGGCACAGCTCGAGCTTGGTGGTTGCTGCTGTTTGTGGGGAGATGTGTGGACTCCACAAACAAGCTAGATATCACGTCCCTTCTCCCCACAGATGCTGCCTGTCCCGCTGAGTTACTGCAGCATTTTTGTATCTCTCTCACGGGCCTGTCCCACGTAGGCGATGTTCTAGGCAACTGCAGGCGACTAGTCTGTCGCCACATGGTCGTCGGGAGTAGTCTCCTCAGTCGCGCAAAACGTCGTAGCGTCATTCTGGTCGCCGCTAAATTTCCAACATGTTGAAAATTTTTCTGCGACAGTGGATTTGACGCCAATGAGCGTAGCTTGACGTAGGTGCTGTCGTAGGTTGTCGCCGGTTTTTCGGCGACCTGCTACGACTATGACAGTTTCCTAAAAAATCTGCAAGTGGGACAGGCCCACAGATATCCTGCTAACCAGATGTGCGCTAGAATGCTCTGCCATTATGACATAAGCAACCTCTTAGCAAGATGCAGACCCCTCCATCAAAGGAACTCCGAGAGGTCTTCCATGGCTCCAATGTCACTGCGTTCTTTTCTGTCCTTTTTCAGGAGTCTGCTGTTGAAGGCGATACATCATCCACTGCCCATCATAACCCCATGTCCTGGCATCTTAAAGCATCGCTGTAGTAAAGGTACTCCTACAATGCTGTTAGTCATTGAGTTACACAGCCTGGAAACAGGCCCTTCAACCCAGCTTGCCCACACTGACCAAGATGCCCCATCTACACTAGTCCCACCTGCCCACACTTGGCCCATATCCCTCTAAACCTTTCCTATCCATGTGCCTGTCCAAATGTCTTTTATATGTTATCATAGTACCTGCCCCAACTACCTCCTCTGGCGGCCCATTCCAATATACCCACCACCCTCTGTGTGAAAAAGTTGCCCCCCATGAAAAATAGGCTTAAACCTCTATCTTCCGGTTCTCAATTCCCCCCACTGTGGGGTACAATCTATTCCCACCATGATCTGGTACACCACTTATAAGATCACCACCCCTCATCCTCCCGCGCTCCAAGACATAATGTCCTAGCCTGCCCTGCCTCTCCCTATAACTCAGGCCCTCAAGTCCTGGCAACATCCTCATAAATCTTCCCAGATTAACACCATCGTTCCCATGGTAGGGAAACCACAACTCCAATTGTGGCCTCACCGACGTCTTGCACAACTAGGTGTGACTTGGAAGGGAAGCTGCAGGTGGTGGTGAAGGTCCCGGGAACCTCTGACGTTGACCCTCTTGATGGTGGAGAGACGTGGTTTTGAGAGATGCTGTCGGACTAGCCTAGGCAAGGGTTTTGTAGATAGTGCACGCTTTAGCAAGGGGATGCATGGTTAGGGTAGTGGGTGGGTCCCTGTCAAGTGGCCTCCTTCATCCTGGATGCTATGGAGCATCTGAAGTACTCTTGGTATCCATTTGCCCACTGGTCCATTACATTGTTGACTTGTGGCTTGTAGACAGTTGGTCATTAGTTGCAGGACCCCCAGTCTCTGACCCGTACAGACTCAGCCCAGCTTCTAGCTACACTCTTCCCCACAGAGGCAGCTTAAGGGAAGTATCCTCATGGACTGTACTTCACCTGGGATGGCTCCAATCATCCACCTCCCGGCTTATGCACACAAGTACCGTAATATCTCAAAAGCAGAAGATCACAGAACATTCACGTGGCAACTTTGGAGTTAGTTTAGAGTTCAGAGATACTGCATGGAAACAGGTCCTTTGACCCATCGAGTCCATCCCGACCCGTTCACACAGGTTCTCTGGCATCCCTCCTTTTGCACCCAACTCCCTACATGCTCAGGGGCAATTTTACAGAGGGCCAATTAACCGACAGACCGGCACATCTTTAGGATGTGGGAGGAAGCCCGCGTGCTCAGAGGGAGGATGTGCAAACTCCCCATAGGTCAGAATTGAACCTGGGTCTCTGGCGCTGTGAGGCAGCTGCACTACCCGCCGCATCTCCTGATGTTTAGGGGCACTGCAGTTTTTACGATATCACTGCCATTGAACACATGGTCAGCCAGGAACTGTGCGGCGCATGCAACGAGCTCGCACTGGTAGAGGAGCAGACAGACCGTGCAAAAGCCGGGCCCTGTACTTACATCAGGAAACAGAGGAACTTCATTTGTTCAATTGTCCTGGTGTACACACAAGAAAAACAGAGAAGACAAGAAAGAGACGGGACGACGGACACAAACGGACGGAGAGCCAAAGGGTCCACGGGGACAAAGGGAGAAAATAACGACAAAAAGACGAATAGGTGCAGAAACAAGTATTAATCTCAGGAAGCTGCAGCAGAGGACTTTGTGCACTAGGCCTGTGCAGTAAGACCACTTGGCACTGAGGTCTTGGCACTGAGGTCTTGGCACTGTGATCTATGCCCACTGGCCAGTGTATTCATCACTTTGCATTCACCCCTTTTATTCCCTTCCTAGGACTTTATTCAATCATTGCATTATACAGTGTACCAGAGGATCACAATCTGCCACTATAGGTACAACAGCTTTCAGTAGTCACATCGCATCAGGCGATCTTTATAAAACTTCAATGGTATCAACAGTGCACTCGCCTCCCCCGCGGCCACCAGCGTTCACGGAAGGCCTCTAGGGTCCCCGTGGACGCCGCGTATGTGTGTGCCCTCTCCGGGGACAGGCGAGCACGGATTTAGGCCCGGAGGAGGGGCAGGCAGCCAACTCTGGTGTGACCATCGACCGCCCGCTGCCTGGATCCAGGGATGGCCATCTTGGCCAGGCCCGGGACAGACAAAACAGGGAGATCCCGCCCTCCCGATCGGCCCTCCCCACTCCCTGCCTCATGCCCAAACACCAAAACCATGGGACTAAAATGCAACCAACGCTTGAGGAGCAGCCCCTTCAGATATTTGTACAGGGGCAGCAACCTGACACACTCCATACACACGTGGAACATGGTCTCTTCCTCGCCGCAGTCCGTGACCGACTCAAATATTTATTCACACCACGGCTCTGTGCAACACTCTCCACCCCAGGTAAAGGTGAAGGACTCCCTTGTAGAGAGAACTCCACTGGGGACCTCATTCACCCCTTTATGCACAGTGGGCTCTGCATTGTGGTCTTTGTGCTCTGCGCACAGACCATTTTGTACTGTGCACTGACCCGGCAGTTTGACAGCACTGGGCCTCGACTCGCTGGAGTTTAGAAGGCTAAGGTGAGGGGACCTCAATGAAACTTACAGAATAATGAAAGCATAGATAGAGTGGATGTGGAGAAGATGTTTCCACTGGTGGGAGAGTCTAGGAACAGAGGTCACAGCCTCAGAATTAAAGGGCGCTCTTTTAGAAAGGAGGTGAGGAGGAACATCTTTAGTCAGAGGGTAGTTAATCTGTGGAACAAGGCTGATCATCCCCAAGTGGATTTCAGACAGAGATAGACAAATTCTTGATTAGAACGTGTGTCAAGGGTCCTTCTGCAGTCCCTCTACAGAGCCCTAGTAAGATCACACCTGGAGTATTGTGCGCAGTTTTGGTCCCCTAATTTGAGGAAGGGCATTCTTGCTATTAAGGGAGTGCAGCGTGGGTTTACAAGATTAATTCCCGGGATGGCGGGACAGTCATATGCTGAGAGAATGGAGCAGCTGGGCTTGTACACTCTGGAGTTTAGAAGGATGAGAGGGGATCTCATTGAAACATATAAGATTGTTAAGGGCTTGGACACACTAAAGACAGGAAACATGTTCCCAATGTTGGGGGAGTCCAGAACCGGGGGTCACAGTTTAAGAATAAGGAGTAAGCCATTTAGAACGGAGACGAGGAAACACTTTTTCTCACAGAGAGTGGTTACTCTGTGGAATTCTCTCCCTCAGAGGGTGGTGGAGGCAGGTTCTCTGGATGGTTTCAAGAGAGAGCTAGATGGAGCTCTTAAAGATAGTGGAGTCAGGGGATATGGGGAGAAGGCAGGAACGGGGTACTGATTGAGGATGATCAGCCATGATCACACTGAATGGCGGTGCTGGCACGAAGGGCCGAATGGCCTACTCCTGCACCTATTGTGTATTGTCTATTGTGGGGAAAATGCAGAAAAATGGGATGAGGAGGCAGAGACCAGCCATGATTGGAATGGCGGCGTAGACTCGATGGGCCAAATGGCCTAACTCCTATAACGTTTGAGCCTTTGTGCACTGTGGTCTTTGCGATTTTCAATCTGGGGGAAGCTGTAGCCTGGTGTAGTGGTCTCTGCATTGATTTGCTTCTAGGGAGATGGGAGTTGCAGGGTTCCACAGCCCATCCACAGCCCATCGCTGTGGAGTTTTGGCAGGGCGTCCAATCTTTTATTCTCAGTGCGTGCCAGTCTAATCAATCAACTCCGATCTTTAACGCCATTAACACACCCTTCCGTGCAGGCCAAAGGCAGAAACCCTGACTCACAGAGTGTGCACAGCGCCTTCCCGATCAAAGATAAAACACAATGTTTAAGAAAGAACTGCAGATGCTGGAAAAATCGAAGGTAGACAAAAATGCTGGAGGAACTCAGCAGGTGAGGCAGCATCTATGGAGCGAAGGAATGGGTGACATTTCGGGTCGAGACCCTTCTTCAGACTGATGTGGGGGGGGGGGGGGGGGGGGCGGGAAGGAGAAAAAAAAGACGTGCAGGTTTGGAGGTTAATTGGCTTCTGTAAGTTGTCACCTGCTGTGCAGGATAAAACAAGTGTGAACGGGTGATCGCTGGTCAGCACGGACTCAGTGGGCCGAAGGGCCTGTTTCCACACTGTATTCTCTAATCTAAACTAAACTAAACTTAATGAAATGAAACTAAACTAGATACATTCCCCGACCGTGAAGGATGCCTGTAACTAAATGATTTTTCCTGCAATTCAATAGTTCGTGGTCAACTTAAATGATGCTGAACAATTTAATGAAGAGAACTCAATTTCCTTAAGTGCCGGCGCGGGATTCGAACAGGTCTCTCTGGGTCAAGGACTCAGTCCTCTTGGTTGTTGTCCCAGTAATTTAACCACTGGAACCTACAGAGACAGTGCTGGGATCAGACAGAGGGCTTCCAGGATCCCACTAATCAGTGAAGGGGTAGGCCATTTGGCCCTTCAGGGCTGTTCCGTCAATTTAATCAATGGTTGCTTTGTCATCACGTGTACCAAGGTACAGTGTTATTCTTTGTTTACATACAGATCAGTGAGACTATTGTCCAATAACAGCACAATCCCTGCTTAACCACATCATGCATAGAAACAGGCCACTGAGTCTATAAGCAATAGTCACCAGGTTTTGGTGGCATTTCACAATCCCAACTGCAGCTGAGTGGACGATCGTAATAAAATCATAAGTGATAGGAGCAGAATTAGGCCATTCGGCCCATCAAGTCTACTCCGCCATTCAATCGTGGCTGATCTATCTCTCCCTCCTAACCCCATTCTCCTGCCTTCTCCCCATAACCTCTGACACCCGTACTTAAGGATAAGGGGGAAATCCTTTAGGACCGAGATGAGAAGGACTTTTTTCACGCAGAGAGTGGTGAGTCTCTGGAACTCTCTGCCACAGAGGGTAGCTGAGGCCAGTTCATTGGCTGTATTTAAGAGGGAGTTAGATGTGGCCCTTGTGGCTAAGGGGATCAGAGGGTATGGAGAGAAGGCAGGTACGGGATACTGAGTTGGATGATCAGCCATGATCATATTGAATGGCGGTGCAGGCTCGAACGGCCGAATGGCCTACTCCTGCACCTAATTTCTATGTTTCTATGTACTAATCTTCTTCTTGTTGCGAATGGCGTGCACAGCCTAAAGTTGTAGGTCAACTTGTTCTATTTGATCTTATTTGATTGTGCACGCCAGGTTGATTGCTTTCGTCGAAACAGGGCGGACCACGTGAAGGTTGCAGTCTCCCCACCCCCCATACTAATCAAGAATCTATCAATCTCTGCCTTAAAAATATCCATTGGCCTCCACGGCCGTCTGTGACAATGAATTCCGCAGATTCACCACCCTCTGACTAAAGAAATTCCTCCTCATCTCCTTCCTAAAAGAACGTCCTTTAATTCTGAGGCTGTGACCTCTAGTCCTAGACTCTCCCACTAGTGGAAACATCCTCTCTACATCCACTCTGTCCTTTCACTATTCGGTAAGTGTCAATGAGGTTCCCCCTTCAAAAACTCCAGTGATTGCTCAACACCCATCCCCACGTTGAACTTCCTGTCCTGGGCCTCCTCCATTGGCAGAGTGAGGCCCAGCACTAATCGGAGGAACAGCACCTCATATTTCGCTTGGGCAGCCTACGCACCAGCGGTATGAACATTGACTTCTCTAACTTCAAATAGCCCTTGTTTTCCCTCTCCCTCCATCCTATCTCCCTTTCCAGTTCTCCGACCACTCTCACTGTCTCCGACTACATTTTACCTCTGTACAGCCCACTCTCCTGACATCAGTCTGAAGAAGGGTCCCGACCCGAAACGTCACCCATTCCTGCTCTCCAGAGATGCTGCCTGTCCCGCTGAGTTACTCCAGCATTTTGTGTCTTTCTTCGATTGAAACCAGCATCTGCAGTTCTTTCCTACACATTTTATAGACTCCAGTGAGTACCTGTCCCTTGCCATCTAACACTCATCATATTTAAAGGATGATCTAATGGTGAGGTCTTCTCCCCTATCCCACCTCCAACTTGGCGATATCGTTCCTGCACAACCCGCTGGCAAGTGAAGGCACACATCTGTGTTTCAGGTTGTCCAAACAAGAGGGTGACGTTGTGGAGATAGTTAACCATCACTCTTCCTGTCTCAGTTTATTTAACGGATACGTCATCCAATGGCTCACAAAGGTGGGTCTGTCTGGAAATCATCCCTGCTGCCCCTGCAGATGAGTACACATCATCAGGGACCTCGATCTTCTTGGAGTGAGGGAAGACTGGATGTGATGGGTGGGCTCACAACCCTCGAGGAGGCAGCAACACCTTCCAGTCCCAGTCTCTTGAGTTTAGAGATACAGCAGGGCAACAGGCCCTTCAGCCCACCGAGTCCACACCGACCACCCATTCACTAATTCTATGATTAGTTTAGTTTAGAGGTACAGCGCAGAAACAGGCCCTTCGGCCCACCGAGTCCGCGCCGAACATCGATCTCCCGTTCACGCTGGTTCTATGTTTAGTTTAGTTTAGAAATACAGCGCAGAAACAGGCCCTTCGGCCCATCGAGTCCTCACCGACCACCCATTCACTAATCCTATGATTAGTTTAGTTTAGTTTAGAGATACAGCATGGGAACAGGCCCTTCGGCCCAGGGAATCCGTGCCGACCAACAATCCCTGCACACTAGCACTATCCTACACACACTACACACTATTTACAAATATGCCATGCCAATGAGCCTACGAACCTGTACGTCTCTGGAGTGTGGGAGGAAACTGGAGATCCCGGAGAAAACCCACGCAGGTCACGGGGAGAACGTACAAACTCCGTACAGACAGCACCCCTAGTCAGGATCGAACCCACAGTGTTGCCCTGTCCAGCTAACTTCTGCACTAAATAGAAAGGATCAGTGCGGTGCTGTTCAGGGGTTCAGGTTTGTGATCTCTACCCCATGAGGGATAGTGGAATGGAAGACTCCACGAGGGGTCTGAACCCCACTCGGCCCTGACCACGTGGATGGGGGGGGGGGTGAGTTCAGGGGGCCGATACACTTGGTAGTTGCCGGTCAGTGGGGTCACTGAGCCAGCTGTCGGAGGTTACTAGTGGTCCAGGATCAGGGGTGGGACCTCAGTTCCATCACCTATGGCCAACTCACTGCTCACAAGCTCAGCTAATGCAGCTGGGTAAGGTCTGAAGGTCAGAAGGAATAGTAGCATTAGGCCATTCGGCCCATCAAGTCTACTCCGACATTTCATCATGGCTGATCTATCTCTCTACCCTAACCCTATTCTCCTGCCTTCTCGACAGGATTTGAGTACAGGAGTAAAGAGGTCCCTCTGCAGCTGTACAGGGCCCTGGTGAGACCACATCTGGAGTATTGTGTGCAGTTTTGGTCCCCTAATTTGAGGAAGGACATTCTTGCTATTGAGGCAGTGCAGCGTAGGTTCGCAATGTTAATCCGTGGGATGGCGGGACTGTCATATGAGGAAAGATTGGAAAGACTGGGCTTGGATTCACTGGAATTTAGAAGGATGAGAGGATATGTTATAAAAATGTATAAAAGGATAAAAGGACTGGACAAGCTAGGTGCAGGAAAAATGCTCCCAATGTTGGGGGAGTCTGGAACCAGGGGCCACAGTCTAAGAATAAAGGGAAGGCCATTGAAAACTGAGATGAGAAAAAACTTTTTCACCCAGAGTTGTGAATTTGTGGAATTCTCTGCCACAGAGGGCAGTGGAGGCCAATTCACTGGATGAATTTAAAAGAGAGTTAGATAGAGCTCTTGGGGTTAGTGGAATCAAGGGATATGGGAAGAAGACAGGCACGGGTTACTGATTGTGGATGATCAGCAAAGATCACAATGAATGGCGGTGCTGGTTCGAAGGGCCAAATGGCCTCCTCCTGCACCTATTTTCTATGTTTCTAGTTTCCCTGTAACCTCTGACACCTGCACAGTGGGTAGAGCTACTGCCTTACAGCGTCCGAGACCCCAGTTCGATCCTGACTACAGGTGCTGTCTGTATGGTGTTTGCACGTTCTCCCTCAGACCTCCATGGGTTTTCTCTAAGACCACCGGTTTACTCCCGCTCCCCAAAGACGTGCAGGTTTGCTGGTTAATTGGCTTAGTGTATGTGTAAATTGTCCCTAATGTGTAGAGGATAGTGTTTGTGTGCGGGGATCGTTGGTCAGTCCAGACTCGATGGGCAGAAGGGCCTGTTTCCGCGCTGTATCTCTAAACTAAACTCAACTAGAGAAAGGTTAGTGGAGCTGTAGGGACCAGGGGACAACAAGCACAGGACAAGTGTGAACAATTCAGTCCGTTAAACAAACTTTGAAACAAGACACAAGGAGGTTAGAGCAGGTGCAGGTGAACCTCTGCCTCACCTGGAAAGGTTCAGGGGTACCTGGATTGGTGTGAGGCAGGAGGTGTAAGGAGAGTTGTTACATCTCCTGCGCTGTTGGGACTTACATGGGTAATGTGGAATCGAGAACCAGAGGGCATAGGCCGAAGGTGAGGAAATCAAGAACCAAAGGGCATAGGTTAAAGGTGAGGTAATCGTGAACCAGAGGTCATAGGTTGAAGGTGAGGAAATCAAGAACCAAAGGGCATAGGTTGAAGGTGAGGCAATCAAGAACCAAAGGTCATAGGTTGAAGGTGAGGAAATCAAGAACCAAAGGGCATAGGTTAAAGGTGAGGAAATCAAGAACCAGAGGTCATAGGTTGAAGGTGAGGCAATCAAGAACCAGAGGTCATAGGTTGAAGGTGAGGCAATCAAGAACCAGAGGTCATAGGTTGGAGGTGAGGCAATCAAGAACCAGAGGTCATAGGTTGAAGGTGAGGCAATCAAGAACCAGAGGTCATAGGTTGAAGGTGAGGAAATTGAGAACCAGAGGTCATAGGCTAAAGGTGAGGGAATCAAGAACAAGAAGGCATAGGTTAAAGGTGAGGAAATCCAGAGGTCATAGTTTGAAGGTGAGGGCTGAAAGATTTAATAGGAACCTGAGGGGCAACCTCTTTACACAAAGGGTGGCGGGTATATGAACAATGCTGCCAAAGGAGGTAGCTGAGGCAAAACATATGGACAGGTCCCTGGATAGGATGTTTAGAGGGATATGGGTCAAACGCGGGCAGGTGGAACGTGTGTAGATAGGGCACGTTGGTCGGGCTGAAGGGCCTGTTTCCGCACCGTATATCTCCATAACTATGACAGGTGCACAGCAAGAGGACTTCAGGTTATATAGAAAGCGGAGAGAAAGAGGCGAGACGGGGAATGAGGTAACACTCACGTTATCAACCGAGGTTTGGCCTTGGCCTCCACCTCGCCGTCCTCCTCTCCCTCAGCCGTGACCTCCAGTTCCCCTCGCTCAGTCGCCTCAGTGCCCCTCTCCAGAGGGCCGAGGGGGCTGTCCTCGTTGGGCAAGCTCTTCGAGGGCTTGAAAGGGTCGACGCCATCCAGACGTTCTGGGGGGAATGCGTAAGACCCAGTGGGGGAGCTCTGCAAGGCAGAGTTGCCCCCGAAGGGGTTGAAGTTGGGATCGTCCCACTGGCTGGAATCCACGTTGTAGGCCCGTTTGGGAATGGGAACGTCGTCGAGAGTGGCGCTGGGGCAGACGGGTTCCTTGGCCGCCGGGGTGGTGGGTTTGGGGACGGAGGATCGCTGCTTCTTGCCGGTCCGGCCGCCGGGCTTCCTTCCCGCTTTCTTGGCCGGGGGCGGGAACATCTCCGTGTTCTCCTTGTCCTCCGAGAAGTCAAACTCCAGCTTCAGCGCCGGGCCCTTGGCTCCCGCCTCGCCCTCCGCCCCCGCCCCCGCCGGACCCCCTCCTGGGGGGGAGTCTTGGAGCCGGCAGCCCCCTGAGGTGAAAGGGTTCCGAGCCGCGTCAAAGTTGTCCGGGTAGGCTGGTTTCGGTGAGGCCGCATCCCCGTCTCCGGCCCCCCCTAGATCCAGCGAGGGAGGGGGTGCCTTGGTGCGCTCGCCCGTCCCGCCCGGACTCCGGTCCTCCACTCCCTCTGCCGCCTGCTGCTCGCCAGCCGGCACCGTCATGCCTCCTCCCTGCTCACCGGGGCCCGAATTGGCACACCGAGGCGATGCCGATCTCCGAGAGTCCCCGTCCCTCAGAGTCTCGGGCGCACGCACCTCGATCCTCGGCGAGTTCCTCCGGTGGGAAGCCTCGTCTGCAGTGCACGCGGTGTCCTCGACGGCCGTGTCGAGCGTCGTCTCACCGGACTCCAACCGCGGCACGTCCGCAGCCTCCAACGATAACTGCTTGTCCTCTGTTCGCCAGCCTGCAGGGGGCAATGCAGCACAGTTAACGGCAAAGAAAACCACAGCGTATAGATAGAGTAGACAGCCAGAACCTTTATCCCCAGGGTGGTAATGTCAAAGGCAAGAGGGCATCGCTTCAAGGGAAGAGGAGACTAAAGTTTAAAGCATCCGAGTACAACAACTTCCGAAATATGCCAGGGTTTATCACCTGCCCTGATTAACCCTTGAGCCACGCAGCATCTCCGTGGGTTACAAGGGCAGTCACGGTGGTGCAGCGGTAGAGTTGCTGCCTCGCAGCGCTAGAGACCCGGGTTCGATCCCGACTACGGGTGCTGTTTGTACGGAGTTTGCACGTTCGCCCCGTGACCTGCGTGGGTTTTCTAAGTGATCTTCGGTTTCCTCCCACACCCCAGAGACGTACAGGTTTGTAGGTTAATTGTCTTGGTATAAATGTAAATTATCTCTAGTGTGTGTAGGATAGTGTTAATGTGCGGGGATCGCTGGTCAGTGCGGGCTCGCTGGGCCGAAGGGCCTGTTTCCGCGCTGCGTCACTAGACTAAACTGAACCAAACTAAAGGTCTTTACACCGTTTCCCACACTGACCTTTCTGTCCTGGGCCTCCTCCACTTCCAGAGTGAGGACGCATGCAAACCGGAGGAACACCACCTCATATTCCACTTGGGTAGCTTAGAACCCAACGGTTTGAACGCTGATAGATACAAAGTCTACTATTGTCGATAGCCTAAGGTGGACAAAAATGCTGGAGAAACTCAGCGGGTGAGGCAGCCTCAATGGAGCAAAGGAATAGCTCTCCCACAGCCTACTGTCCCGGCTCTTCCCCCTCCCCCCCCCCATCAGTCTGAAGAAAGGGCTCGACCCGGAACGTCACCTATTCCTTCGCTCCATAGATGCTGCCTCACCCGCTGGGTTTCTCCAGCATTTTTGTCTACCTTTGATTTTTCCAGCATCTGCAGTTCCTTCTTAAACATTGTAGATAGCCTCGTCTGAAGAAGGGTTCCGGCCCAAAACGGGTATAAAGAAGCACCTGCAGTTCCCTCCTATCCCTCCAATTTTAGGTAACTTCTATCAACCCTTCCCCCCTCCCCCACACCCCTCCTTGCCAGTATCCCAATTGGACTCGCAACTCGCTCTCCCCTCCGCCTCCTCCACCCACATTCCATCCTCTGGCTTCACAATTCACAACTCTTCAATCCTTTTGTCTCACACATTCTGCTTGTTCATCTCTGGCTTTTGTCCAACCTACGAGACCCTTCTTGACCCGAAACGCCACCCATTCCTTCGCTCCAGAGACGCTGCCTGTCCCGCTGAGTTACTCCAGCATTTTGTGTCTACCCTCGATTTAAAGCAGCATCTACACACATATATACTGGACTTTTTGTTTTACCAACCACTATGTTTACATGTCTGCTGTACTGCTGCAAGTAAGAATTTCATTGTTCCGTTCCGGGACCTCGGACAATAAAACACCATAGAGTGGACTCTTGAAATTCTTCCCCTTCTTCCCCACGACCCATGCAGCTTGTGTGATGCAGAAACAATGCTTTGCAGAAATGGCCACCCGTAGATTATGTACGTTGCAGGAAATATATGATGCAGAAATCGCAACCTGATTACTGCATGAAATGCGTGTCGCAGAAGCTGACCCTGGGGTATTGCGATCGTTGCACGTAGATCGAAGCTTCTCGAGGCACTTCCTCACTACATTGTGTGTGTTAGAAACATATAAAACTCTTAAGGGATTGGACAGGGTAGATGCAGGAAAAGTGTTTCCCGATGTTGGGGGAGTCCAGAACCAGGGGTCACAGTTTAAGAATAAGGGGTAGGCCATTTAGGTCTGTGATGAGGAAAAACATTTTCACCCAGAGAGTTGTGAATCTGTGGAATTCTCTGCCACAGAAGGCAGTGGAGGCCAATTCACTGGATGTTTTCAAGAGAGAGTTAGATTTAGCTCTTAGGGTTAAAGGAATCAAGGGATATGGGGAATAAGCAGGAACGGGGTACTGATTCTGGATGATCAGCCATGATCATTTAGACTGGTGGTGCTGGCTCGAGGGGCTGAATGGCATACTCCTGCATCTATTTTCTGTTTCTATGTATATCGCCACGTGTAGATTATGTACGTTGCAGGAAATAAATGATGCAGAAAACCGCAACCTGATCACTGCATGAAATGCATGTCACAGAAGCTGCTGTTGGCGGATTGTGATTGTTTTACGCAGATCAAAACGTCTCGAGGCACTTCCTCACTGCAATGTGTTTGTTAAAAGATCCAGAGACCTCAAAGGTGAAAGGGTTTCGATGCCTTAATGAGCCAAGTAATGTCACGGGAATCAGCGGCAGCGACAACAGGAAGCTTGTCACAGAAGACGCAACGCCTTGTGCTTTGTCTATGTGAGTCTCAGCTTCTCAGTGTCAGTCTCTGAATCAAACCTCTTGTAGTCTCCCGTCATAAGGCTCTGCAATGGGTGGAAATGGGTAAAAATATTCTCACCAGCACTTGCCACTAACACAGCCTAAAGGGCCTGTCCCACCAGCATGCAACTCCATGCGATGAGCGCGATCAAACTAGAAGCGGGGGACGCGCGGAGGTCGGGTGATCCCCTGTACAGGGCCGTTCCCACCAGCATGCGCCTGCATGCGGCTAGCGCGCCCAAACCGGCAGCGTGGGCCGCGCGGAGGTCGGGTGAGTGGCGCAACGCGACGCAAAGTGAGGCGAACTTGGAGCGAAATCTTAAGGTAAGTTCGCCAGGACAGAGAGGGGCACACAGAGAGGGGCACAGAGGCACACACACAGAGGGCCACGGAGCCACACACATAGAGGGTCACGGAGGCACCTACAGAGAAGGTTACGGAGGCACGATGTCGAGGCGGTGTGCAATGCGTCGAGGCGACTGCGAGCCGACAAGCCGTTGCCGCGCGGAATTTTTGAACAGTCAGTTTTTCGGAGCCCCGCGCGGTGTCGGGACGAACTCCGCACAATTCCGCACGGCTCCTGCGATCGAAGTGGGACCGGCCCCGCGACGCCGGACGGCTCAAGCAACCACGTTAGGTCGCGCTCATCGAATGGAGTTGCATGCTGGTGGGACAGGCCGTTAAAGGTCGTATCCAACTTACGCGACATGTCGGGGGGTGAAGCCTGTATGGTCGTGAGTAGTCGCCCAAACAGTCGTGCCTTTTTCTGGTCGCCGGTGGATTTTCAACATGTTGAAAATTTTCGGCAACCTGCTGCAACTGTGACGGGTGCCGACAGTCGCTGAAAAAAATTGCGTAGGTGACACAGGCCCTTAACGACACCATTGTGGGTTCCTCTCCCAGCTACTTGTTGTGCCTCTATTTAAGAAAGGCTGCATGGAAAAGCCTGGGAGCTGCATCAGTGGTAGGTATGTTACTGGAGGGAACACTAAATCCTGGAGTAACTCAGCGGGACAGGCGGCATCTATGGCGGGAAGGAAAGGGTGATGTTTCGGGTCGGGACCCTTCTTCAGACTGGTTAGGGAAAAGGGAAACGAGAGGGATAGACGATAGTGTAGAGAGATAAAGACCGATGGATGCAAAAAAGTGACGATGATAAAGGAAACAGGCCATTGTAAGCTGTTTGTTGGGTGTAAAGGGGAAGCTGGTGCCACTTGGGTGGGGGAGGGATAGAGAGAGAGGGAATGCCGGGGCTACCTGATGTGAGAGAATTCAATATTCATACCACTGGGCTGTAAGCTGCCCAAGCTAAATGTGAGATGCTGTTCCTCCGATTTGCGTTTGGCCTCACTCTGACATTGGAGGAGACCGAGGACGGAAAGGTCTGTGTGGGAATGGGAAGGAGAATTAAAGTGTCCGGCAACCGGGATATCAGGTCGGTTCAGGAGAGCTGAATGTCAATCTGTGGGCTGGGCGATTCAATGTGAAGACTCCATCTATGATGGCCATGCCCTTTATTCCACTCTGAATTAAACTGCATTGACTACACATCAAGCATCTGTCCCGGACTTCAAAGTTATAAATAACAAAGTCTGGTACACCGACGACCACAGAACTGGATCATAATTTGCCCAAAAAAAGCCTGGCGTTCAGTTAATTGCACAGATGGAGAGACATAGACTAAAAATAGAAAGTGGCACACCGACTGTTTAGTCTTCAGTGCTGGGAATCTTCAAGCTTACATCTTAGTGTAGTTTAGGGATACAGCGTTGAATCAGGCCCTTCGGCCCACCGGGTACGTGCACCAACCAGCGATCCCCGCACACCAACACTATCCTACACACACTGGGGACAATTTTACATTTAGAACCAAGCCAATTAACCTACAAGCCTGTACGTCTTTGGAGTGTGGGAGGAAAGGGAAGATCTCAGAGAAAACCCACTCGGGTCACGGGGAGAACGTGCAAACTCCGTACAGTCAGGATCGAACCCGGGTCTCTGGCGCTGCAAGGCAGCAACTCTACCGCTGTGCCACCGTGCCGCAAACCTCTTTTGATCAAAGTTTGCACTGATATATTTCCACATTACCCTCTCTGTGGAGTCTTCTTCACGTAGCGGAGGCAGCATCTAATTTGTGTATAAACCACTCTGACGATGACCGCATTTCCCAATCAGTGACGCTAACTGGTGGGGAACGACAGGCCAGGACATTGGGGAGAATATAGAATTCATAGCATCGGCCCTGCAGTTCAGTGGATAGTGTGTGGGAAGGAACTGCAGATGCTGGTTTAAACCGAAGATAGACACAAACCATTCACACGTTACAGGAGCAGAATTAGGCCATTCAGCCCATCGAGTCCACTCCGCCATTCAATCCCATTTCCCTGCCTTCTCCCCTGTTCTTGACACCCGTTCTAATCAAGAATTTGTCTACCTCGGCCTTAAAAAATATCCACTGACTTGGCCTCTGTGGTGATGAGTTCCACAGATTAACTACCCTCTGACTATTGAACGCCCTCCTCACGCAAAGCTGGAGTAACTCAGCGGGTCAGACAGCATCTCTGGAGAAAAGGAATAGGTGACGTTACGGGTCGAGGCGTTTCGGGTCTGAAGAAGGGTCTCGACCCGAAATGTCACAGTTTTCCTTTCCTCCAGGGATGCTGTCTGACCCGCTGAGTTACCCCAGCTTCTTTGTGTCTACAATGGATAGCGTGTTTGACTTCCACTGATCTTTAATGTTGGATTAATATAGATAGGTGGTTGGTGATTGGGCTAGGCACAATGGGCTGAAGGAACTGTGTCTGTGCTCTCAGACTCCATGTAATTTGTTTACATTCATTTAGAGATACAGCTTGGAAACAGGCCCTTCGGCCCACCCAGTCCCTGCCGACCCCCGTTCACACTCGCTCCATCCTGCACACCCAAGACAATTTGCACAAGCTAATTAACCTGCAAACCGGCACGTCTTTTTGGAATGTGGGAGGAATCCGGAGCACCCGGAGAAAACCCACGCGGTCACAGGGAGAACGTACAAACTCCGCACAGACAGTAGCCGAGGTCAGGATCGAACCGGGGCTCTGGCGCTGTGAGGCTGCGCCACCGTGCGCCCCTTTTGTGCAAGTTTCAGTGACAAGGCAACAAAACCACTCAGGCACGGTTGAACACTGTGTCGGAAGGAACTGCAGATGCCGGTTTAAACGGAAGACAGACACAGAATGCTGGAGTAAGTCCGTGGGTCAGACCGCATCTCTGGAGTAAAGGAATGGGTGATGTTTCGGGTCGACACCCTTTCAGACAGTGGAACATTGTTCATCTCAGTCAGGCAAAGCTTAGTTAGACATATTCTTCCCAGGGACGGATAATGCAGACAACACAACTCAGCAGGCAAAATGAACAGTCTGAGCATTGGTTTAATTTCATTATTATTATGAGGTACAGCATGGAAACAGGCCCTTTGACCCACTGTGTCCTTGCCAACCATCAATCACTCTAGTTCCCTGTTATGCCAGTTCCTCATCCACTCCCCACACACTAGGGCTGATTAACTCCAAACCCCCGTGCAGAGACGAGGAACTCCAGATGCTGATTTACAAAATAGGACCAAAAGTGTTCTCTGTGGGTCGGGCAGCCTAGCTGGAGAACATGGATAGGTGACGTTTCAAAATCTGGACCCTCCTTCAAGTAGGGTCCCGACCCAGAAACTTCACTAATCCATGTTCTCCAGAGTGGCCGAGTTACTCCAGCACATTTTAGCCAATTTGGCCAACGTACAAATCCGTACGTCTTTGGGGTGATGGAGGGAACACCGGAGCACCCGGAAAAAACCCATGCACAGGGAGTACGTGCAAACTCCACGCAGACAGCACATGGGGTCTGGATTGAACTGGGGTCTCTGGTGCTGTAAGGCAGCGGCTGTACTAGCTGCGCCACAATTCTTTGGTGCTGCCTTTTAGAACAGCCAGTGCTCTTACAAACTGCAAGATTGATTGTTGGATCGGGTCACTGCAAGAACAAACTGTCTCCTGTGGCCAATAGGGCGGCACGGTGGCGCAGCGGCAGAGTCGATGACAAACAGGCCCAGGTTCGATCCTGACTACGGGCGCTGTCTGTATGGAGTTTGCACGTTCTCCCCGTGACCTGCGTGGGTTTTCTCTGAGATCTTCGGTTTCCTCCCACACTCCAAAGACGTACAGGCTTGTAGGTTAATCGGCTTGGAACTAATGTAAATTGTCCCTGGTGTGTGGGGTAGTGTTAATGTGCGGGGATCGCTGGTCGGTGCGGACTCGGTGGGCCGAGGGACCTATTTCCGCGCTGTATCGCTAAACTACACTAAAACTGAGACACGTGGAAGAGAAACTTGCGTTACTCATTGTTGCTGAGCAGCAGAAGAGGAAGTTCACAATCACCAGTCCGCCTCTTGCATGAGAGAGAAAGAGGAACAGCAATTGGCGTTAAGCTTTCAGTTGAGAGAACCATTTCCAAGCTGCCTTTGGGAGGTTTGCTCCATTGCAAATCTTTCTCAATTTCCAAATCCCCCCCCCATGTCTAACCTTTCTCCATCTCTTTCTGCCCTACAATCTGTGAAGGGTTCAACTCTCCCCCTATTTCAGACTCTTGATCACCCCTTGATTTAGTCACTCCCGCTTTGGCAGGCTTTCGAAGGCCCATGCTTGTAAGTTTCCATCCCAGGCCTCCCCCACCTCTCGTTCCTCCTTGGCGAGTAGCCATCTCTCAGACCAAACCCCTCAAACTCCACGTGTGACGAGTAAGGGCGTCAGAAGGTTACGGGAAGCAGGCATGGGAATGGTGTTGAAAGGTCAGCCATGATCGAATGGCGGAGCAGGTTCAATCCTCACCACAGGTGCTGTCTGTGCGGAGTTTGCACGTTCTCCCTGTGACCGCGTGGGTTTTCTCCGGGAGCTCCAATTTTCTCCCACACTCCAAGGACGTACAGGTCTGTAGATTAAATGGCTTCAGTACAAAAATTGTAACTTGTCCCTAGTGTGTGTAGGATGGAGTTGGCGTACAGGGTAAACAGTGAGCGGTGTCAGTGGTCCAAAGACCACGTTTCTCTGCTGTATCTCTACAGCCTAAAGCAGACTCGATGGGCCGAATGGCCTAATTCTGCTCCCATGTCTTCTGGTCCAATATGATTTAGGAAGTTCTTTTGTTGCAGAGATATGGCAGTTCAGACCCCACTACTCCTAAACTATTGCTCCCGGAAAGATAATAATACATCTTAAAAAAGAACTGCAGGTGCTGATTTATACCGCAGACACAAAATGCTGGAATAACTCAGCGGGTCAGGCAGCATCTCTGGAGAAAATGGATGGGTGGCATTTCGGGTTAAGGCCCTTCTTCAGACTCTGTAAAAGATCTTTTTCTAAACCATTCTCAGCCACACCATAGGCCATTACAAAGGTTCCTTGCAGGCCTTTGTAATTGGAGAATCACGCTCCACCCTTTCTCTGCCTCACATCAGATTCGTGATATATTACTGGTGAAGTGTTCAACTTCCCACTTCCCTTTCAGAGGGGCCAGTTTCCACACTGCAGATGCAGCGAGTAACAGGCTCCCTGCCAAGTGCCTGAGTGGGGAACAAAGTCACCCTTGAAACTCAACGCAGCCAAGGAAACGGCCTCCAAGTCCCACTGCTCAACAGGGCGGCACGGTGGTGGGGGGTGGGTGGGGGTGTTATACCTACAATCGAAGAATACGGTGAATAGGATTGATGGGAAAGCCAGCATGGACTCGATGGGCTAAATGGCCTCCTCCAATGTCACTAACATCAGTAAAACACCAGTGTGTAGGAAGGAACTGCAGGTGCTGGTTTAAACCGAAGATAGACACAAATGCTGGAGTAACTCAGCGGGACAGGCAGCATCTCTGGAGAGAAGGAATGGGTGACGTCTCGGGTCGACACCCTTCTTCAGGGCTGCATCTCTGTGTCGATCTTCAGTAAAGAACCAGCACTGGAGAGACAAACCAGCGAAAGCTGACGGTTCCCAGAATCTATCGGGCTACCTCCTGCTGTTTTGAAAGAAGTTGCTATGGAGACGGCGAACACACTGGCTGTCATCTTCTATAATTCCACAGAATCTGGAACAGATCCTTCAAACTGAAAAGCATCAAATGCAACCCATCTATTGAGGAAGGAGGAAGAGAAATGTGGACAAGGCTGCCTTGTATCAGTGACAGGGAAATGCTGCAATCTGTTATAATGGACAACAAGGCACTTGAAAAATAATGATAAGGTTGGGCACAGTCGACGTCGATTTAGTTAAGGGTAATTACTGGCAGGAATTACCTGGCGTTGTTATTCATCGTAAATGGGCGGCGCAGTAACGCAGCAGTCTTAACCCCGGGTGCTGTCTGTGTGGAGTTTGCACCTTCTCCCCGTGACCCGCGTGGGTTCCGGTTTCCCTCCACGTCCCAAAGACGTGCGGGTTTGTAGGTTAATCGGCCTCTTTAAATAAAAATTGTCTCCCAACATGTAGGATGTGGATGAGAAAGTGGGATAACGCAGAACTATTGTGAACGGGTGATGGATAGTCGGCATGAACTCGATGGGCCGAAAGGCCTGTTTCCATGTTGTATCTCTAAAGATATATAGCTATTTACAAAGTGGCACAGTGGTAGAGTTGCTGCCTCACAGCAACAGAGACCTGGGTTCGATACTGACTACGGGTGCTGGCTGCACGGAGTTTGCACGTTCTCCCTGTGACCGCGTGGGTTTTCTCCAGGTGCTCCGGTTTCCCCCCACGTTTCAAAGACGTGCGGATTAATAGTAAGATTAAACGAGAACTTACCAGTTTGAAGTTTGATCTTTATTTTATGAGGAGTTACGATGAGGGATTACGTGAAGACCCCGCCAGCACGCATGCGCGACATTCTTCAAAGCAGTGGTGTGAAATCACAGACAGTCACAATGACTAATATAGTAAGATAAGAGAGAACTTTCATACCAGGTGATCTTTATAGTAGAGGGTTGGGAGCGGAGGGCACGTAATCCCTCATCGTAACTCCTCATAAATTAAAGATCAAACTTCAAACTGGTAAGTTCTCGTTTAATCTTACTATTTTACTTCGGAGTCACGTGAGTGACTACGTGAAGATTTCAAAGCTCTGTGATTTCATGCCCTGGAAGCTCCATGCTCACACACCGCTATGCTGGGATAAGAGGATGAACGTAATTCAGACATAACACTGGCTGAAAAACAAAGAAGGTATTTAATCATACCTAAATGATATGCCCCACATTGGGTAAATCATGTAATAGAAATTTAACATATTCCCCTGCAAACGTCTCAGGAGCGGCCACGGGTTTATAATAGAAGTGCTGAAAAGTCCGTTCACTGCTCCAACCCGCTGTAGCAAGGATGTGGTCCATAGGAACTCCCATCACCCTAGCCGCTGACGTGGATGCAGCCCTGGTGGAGTGAGATTTAATCATCAGTGTCCACTCCGCTGCACCCAATCCACCCTAACCAACTCGAAGTGGCTTGCACTGTGACCTTATGATGAGGGCGTTTGTGGCTTATGGGTAAAGTCCTCTCCGTGCCCCTAGGTTCTTGGTTCCTTCTATATCGTAAATATATGTCACAATGCAGAGACGACTATCTGCAGGGTAGGCCAGAATGATAATTCTAGGCCAGAGGAACTGGGTCGATATAGTTTGAGTAACCCCTGTATCAGAAAGGTTATCTACCATAGGTAAACACATGGCATCCATACTTAGCTTTATAAAGACTGGACCCGTTGTGCTGTTACAAGTGCCATAAACATAACCATATTATATGTAGTTATCCAGAGTGAGCCCCGATATTGGTGTCCATCCTCGAAGCATAGTAAATTCTATGCCTAAGTCCCATGTATGGGTGTATCTGGCCCTGGGGAAATAGAATTAATACCCCTCATCAGTTTGATACCAGAGGGTGTTATCCTATAGGCAGGTGATCACCCCCTCGGTCCAGGTTGGTAGGTAGGGCACTCCTTGCAAATTTAATGGCACTGTAGCTCAAACCTTCATGGAATGAAGGGTGGCCAGAACTCCAGCACTCCAGTGATGGTGGCCGAGTCATATGAAGTGTTTGTTCTGAAGCAGAAACACTCCCATCTTCTGACATATGTCAGTGCTGTCCCTGGTGGACTCCCTGCACGACGATGTGATGACATAGATCGTCCTGTCGGAGTATCCGAAGTCCAGAAATGGCCTGTTCAGAATCAGCATCAATAGGTTCATGCGATCATGGCACGGATGACTTACCCGTCACAGGGTGTGCCAACAGGCCCGGCCGTTAGAGGATCCGAAAGCAGTGTTCTGCGGCCATCTTTGTACTGCTGGGGACCATGGTTGGGTAGGCCAGTCGGGAAACCCGAAATACCCGTTGCGGAGTCTATTTAATTTTGTAAGACTCGACTGATGAGGCAGAAGGGGGGGAAATGCATAGCAAACAATCCCCCCAATGCAGCGAGAAACATCCATCGCTGCTGGCCCTGGTCCCGATCCAACATCCATTCAATGTTGTCGTTGAATTGCATGACCTGGTGTTCGCCACCGTATTTAGTTTACCTGAAAGGTAAGTGGCTGAGATCCAAATCTCTCTATCCAGACACCAGTGCCAGATGTAATAGGCAATTCATCACATGATATCGATTTTATTCCACACATATGATTAATATAGGCCACCACTGTGGTATTATAATTTGTAACCGTACATGCAACTGGTGCATATCTAAGCAGTAGGCCCGGAGTCCATGAAATGCTCCCAGTATTTCTAGATAATTAATCCCTAGTGCTCCCAACAGGGTAAATCTTGTGCACTCCATCTGCCACCACAACTAGTGGTGGTATTAGCTGCTCCCCACCTTTAACACTGGCATCAGTCTGTAATGTAACCGAGGGATTTATGATAGTGATGGGTTTGGAACAGAATTGAGCATTTCCCATCCACCAATTTAATTCAACTCTTGCCTTTTCTGATAACTTCATAGGCCTGTCGAAATGGCATGACTTTTGAGAGCTATAATTTTAGCTCTTTGTAGGTTTTGATAATGTAGTGGTCCGAATTGCGCTGCGGGAAAGCAGCCACTATCTTCCCAATTATCATGGCCACCTGCCGAATGGATGGATCCCTGATGCCAGTGAGGCTTCTGCCAAGTCCACCACCTTGTTTGGTGGTAAGGTGGTAGACATTTGCACCGAGTCAATGGTGAACCCCAAGTAATCCATGGTAGAAGAGGGTTCCAACTTTAATTTATCTGGATGTATGATGAACCCCAGCTTTTGAAAGAGATGTTTTGTGGCTAGAACTGCCAATGTAGCCGTTTCCAAATTCTCCCCGACAATGAGGATATCATCAAGATAGGCCATAACAGTATGATTTTGTTCCCTTAAATAGGCCAAAGCTGGTTTCAATAATTTGGTGAACAGCCTGGGTGCTGATGATAACCCATTGGGTAAGGCTTTATATTGCCATAATTGTCCCATCCAGATAAATTTAAGGTATTTCCTATGATCCTTGTGTATTGGTACTGAATAGCATGCATCTTTGAGGTCAATGCATACCATGTAGTACCCATTAGCTATTAGCTGTCTGGCTGTGACGAAAGTGTCCATTTTGAAATGAACATACTGAACAGAAGTATTCAGTTCGGTCAGGTCTATGATTAAGCGGCATCCGCCATCTTTTATTTTTGGTAAATATATTAGATACGAACTCCTGTGATTCCCTGGTGGTTCTCTCAATTACCCCTTTGCTAATTAGTCTTAATAGTTCAGCATGGCCCGCCGTTCTTTCTTTTTGTGAAAGTATAAACTTTCGGCTAGGCGAATGCTGGACCGGGGTAGGGAGTTCGTAAATTAATTCAATTTTATAGCCCTGAATACTTCCGAGTATGTAAGGATCAGAGGTAAAAGTGCGCCATACTTCATAAAACAAGTGCAACCGGCCTCCCCCATAAGATGAATTTAGACATATGATGTTCCTGGGGGAGGCAGACCCACCTACCTCCAAGGTATTGCCGGTGTTGCGGTCCAATACCACCGTTATATCTTCTGTTGAGTTGCTGCGTTGTAGGGGTTGCGCATTTTCCAAGAAGGCCGGGCTGGGCCATGGCCTAAAAAGGCTGTTGTGCAGGTGGGCCGGCCTTCGAGCTTTCACCACCGGACGATCTGTTGTGATATCGCTGTCCGGTGGGTGTGTAGGGGTGCTGTTGCTGTTGGTAGTGCGGTTTGGAGGTACTGGGTACCTTATCAGGCCTATGGCCTTGGCCTCTTTGTCCAGGTCTTTCACCTGTTTGGGGAGGTTATCTCCGCACAGCAGATTTGGTGGTTGAGCGTTACCTGGTTTGCATAACCCCGCATTTTTGGGGTTGAGTGCCGGTTTGATAATGCTCTTCCTGTAGTTATTATCTCAAACTGTGTTACACAGTAGGGCCAGAGCATCCTGTTTCTACCGGTAGCTCTATACCCACCGCAGTACTGGCCACTCTCGTAATTCCGGCGGTCTCCTTCCCTCTAATCGTAGGGCTCATGTACCCTCAAATAGGATTATTCACCGCGGGAACAATCAGCGAGTTACAATTTTCAGGAGCAAGATACTTATCAGCTGTAGCATTGATGGCTTGCTCCTGAAGCTGGTTTGTAGTCATATAATTGAACTAGCTGCCAGCTTAGGGTGGATAGGTAACCTTTTTGAGAAGGAACTGCATGTTTGCTTACCATATCCAGAAAAGTTCGTTCACTGCAACTCTTCTTGCACCCCTGACACTGTTGGTTGTTCAGCCAACTCCCCCTCTTCAGGGTCAGCCCAGTTCTGACCCCCAATGCTCCCCTGCGAAGAGGGTGAGACATTAGGCAGTCCATAATAGGATCCTGCCGTGGGCCTGCGAAGAGGCCCACCGTGACCCTGCCCCTGCAAAAGCAGGTCACGCTGGAGCAATTGCTCCACCATCCGCTCCATGCGGGTAAGACGACCTCCGTCGCTAACAGCGAACGGGGTGTCCTCGGGACTGGACCCAGCTGAGTCGGCAGTCCCGACCGGCTTCCGGGTGGATTTACCGCCTGTCCGTGGCGAACCAGCGGCCCTCCCGGGCGGGAAGTCGGGAGCTGCAGGTAGCACCTGCTACCTGCAGGTAGCACCTGCAGCTCAGGAAAAAACGGCACGCTGCTGGCTGCTCTCTATAGCAGCAGCTCTTGCCGCTGCTCTCGCCGCGCTCACCACTCTGGTGAGTCTTACCGTTCGTAAGTTTCGAACTTACGCTGGAGGAGCCCCGCTCCTCCCGACTGTCGCTTCCGCATGCGAACGATGATATGTCGCGCATGCGTGCTGGCGGGGTCTTCACGTAGTCACTCACGTGACTCCGAAGTAAAATTGGGGATTAATTGGCTTATGTTATTTGTCCCGAGTGCGTGGCACAGAACTAGTATTCGGGTGATCAATGGTAGATAAAGATGCTGGAGAAACTCAGCGGGTGAGTCAGCGTCCGTGGAGCGAAGGAATAGGTGACGTTTCAGGTCGAGACGGTCGGCGTGGAATCTCTGGGTCATTGGGCCTGTTTCTGTGCTGTATCTCATGTTCATTAGTTATAGGAGCAGAATTAGGCCATTCGGCCCATCGTCCACTCCACCTTTCAATCATGGCTGATCTATCTTGCCCTCTCAACCCCCATTCTCCTACCAAGAATCTGTCAGTATAGAAACTAAAGAAACTGTAACCAGGATCATGGTTAATCCAGCTGCTCCTTATGGCCTGGTTGCTTCCCAGCCCGCAGATTTCCTCTGGGACCCTTCATTGCCAGAGCGCCTGGCTCCTCCCTCACACTGACCACTCCACATCTGAAATATATTACATAGAGAAGAGGTGCAGGAGTAGGTCATTCGGCCCTTCGAGCCAGCATCGCCATTCGATACGATCATGGCTGATCGTCCAAAATGTGTACCCCGTTCCTGCTTTCTCACCATATTCCTCGATTCTGTTCGCCCTAAGAGCTCTATCTAACTCTCTCTCATGAATACACATATTGTGGGTAAACTACACAGTTGTAGTTCCAACTTCCCCTTTGGAAGCCAATGCTCAGCTGTAGATCTGGGCTGCAGGAACTAATGTTCCCACCGGCATCTATATTGAATAGGATTCTCCCCCCCCCCCATCCCTTAAAAGCAGCCAAGGAACCGCCCTTGAATTCCCTCTGCAACATAAGTGGGAAAGCTCCCGATATTTTTGATGGGGCTACGTTAAAAGATGTGGAACAGCCAAATAGAAATTTGGGCCGCATATCTGAGGAAGGATGCGCTGGCTCTGGAGAGGGTCCAGAGGAGGTTTACAAGAATGATTCCAGGAATGAGTGGGTTAGCATATGATGAGTGTTTGGCAGCACTGGGCCTGTGCTCGCTGGAGTTTAGAAGGTTGAGGGGGGACCTCATTGAAACTTACGGAATAATGAAAGGCTTGGATAGAGTGGATGTGGAGAGGATGTTTACACTGGTGGGAGAGTCCAGGACCAGAGGTCATAGCCTCAGAATTAAAGGACGTTCCTTTAGGAAGGAGATGAGGAGGAATCTCTTTTGTCAGAGGGTGGTGAATCTGTGGAATTATTTGCTACAGACGGCTGTGGAAGATGTCAATTGATATTTTTAAGGCAGAGATAGACAGGTTATTGATTAGTACGAGTGTCAGGGGTTATGGGGAGAAGGCAGGAGAACGGGGTTAGGAGGGAGAGACAGATCAGTCATGATTGAATGGCAGAGTAGACCTGATGGGCCGAATGGTCTAATTCTGCTCCTATCACTTATGACCTTATGAAGTCGCTGGTCTCAGCTGAGAGTCCAGCAGCAGGGTCAGAGGTCAGAGACTTGACCCCCCCCACCCATCTGCAACAGCTCATCTCGAACCTCTCTCCTTGACCACAAGTCTGCACGGACCCAAGTTTTGTTGACCAGTTCCCTCTGAACAAGCCAGCTTACGAAGGAACTCTCCATGTTCTCCAGATGCTCCCTGGCCCGCTGAGTTACACCAGCACTTTTTGTCCTGATTAGTAAATCAGCATCTGCAGTTCCTTGTTTCTACACCCAGGTTTGTAGGTTAATTGCAGAGCTGCCAACAATCGCGCATTGAGCGTGAGAATCACGCATTTCGCCAAATTCTCACGCTCTCACGATGATCACAGAATTTCTCACGCTCTGTCGTGAGGAATTCTGTGATCAACGAGAATTTCAAAACTAATATCAGCTGCATGGGCCGCAGGTGTTGGAGAGCCGGGGCTGAGGGAGGGATGGAACGGTGGAAAAAAATATGATTTTAATACATCAAATTGCAAAAAGTCCCTACCGTGGTAGGGCGACACACCATTTCCACACCCTCACCCCACTCGGTTGCTCCACTCCCTCGCCGGGTACCAAGGCTCAGCCTCCCCACTTTCAAAAACCCTCCGCAGCCCCAGGTTCAGACGGAGAACACTGTCAGATGTGAGCAAGGAACTGAGACCAGTTGTCCATGATGTTTGGATCCCAATGCTCAGCGCAGTTGGCTAATGTTATTGATTTGTAATTAGCCTGATTTGTAATTAGTTGACAAAACCTTAATTTATTAATCGGGAATATCCAGGGGGATGGGATAAGTGCAATATTAAAATGACATGCAAGGTGTCAGGCTGTCTGTCACAACAGACAGCCCCGATAACCCATTATTTCCTTCAGTTAAATATTGGGAAGGTAGCACTATTGTCATTTGCCACTCAACTATTACGTTTACCTCACTGGCTATTTCTTTTTTTTTTATATATGTATTTTATTAGAAGCAATTGTGCAAAAAAAGACTGGACAGTTCTACAACTCTATTTTTTTTTTAACATTTTACAAACAGAACATGAAGTTGAAAAGAGAAGAAAGAGAAGAGAAAGGAAAGAGAAAAATGAAAAGAAGAAAAAAGAGGAGATATGTCCGTCGACCCACATATGTGCCCGCTCACTCTGCCCTACAATCAATCTTGTATTGCTCAAGAAATTCAAAAGGGGACCATATTTTTAAAGATTGTTCCAGTTTGTCATTCAAGACAAACCTAATTCTTTCTAGCTGTAGAGTATCCATCATTTCTGTAATCCACATCTTCACTGGAGGAACTGCTGTCTTTTTCCAGAATTTAAGTATACGTTTTTTTTGCTGATATTAGACCGTAATCGAGAAAGCGTCGTTGAGAGACCGTTAGATTGCTACAAGCCTCTGATATTCCCAGTATTATCCATTTTGGATCGGGCTATAATGGGATTTTCAGCGTTTTGGAGGTGACGCTGAATACTTCCGTCCAAAAACGTTCTATTTTTGTACACAGTACAAAACTGTGGGTTAAGGTGGCTTCTTGAGATTGACATTTATCGCAAAGAGGGGAAACACTATGGAAAATCTTGCTCAATTTCTTTGACAGGTTGAATAAAAATGTCCCCAATCTCATTGTTTTAATAATTGAACATGTAGATGAACATTCTCAAGGAGTGTAATCAGATGGAAACTGATTCAGATGTGATGTTTAAGAGCTTGTTCAAAGAAGGGGCATATTTTAAAGGTGTGAGAGAGATACTTGCAGGGGAATGTGTGAGGAGGTTATTATTTGTCTTTAGTTTTAGCTTGACCCAGGACATCTGAAGATTCAAAGTTTAATATAGTCATTGTGCTGATACTGACTCCAACCAACCACGTAATGAATATCATCCATTCCGGAGGTTTTATTTTTCTGATGCCATTTAAACTTCACTTGGATTTCAATCACTTGAATGTAAAAGTAATTGGGATTGGGGAGCATTGGAAAAAAAACTGTAATATAATAATGTATGCATATTGTTAGGTGCAATCAAAACAAAAATATTTTTATCAATGTTTGTGTTATGAATACCACAGAAAATATTATGTACTCTCAAGACCACATTAAATAGAATATTATTGCTTAAATAAATAGTTATTTGACTTTGCATTTTGGAAAAGTCCCAGCTGAGAGGAAGACAGCAAATTACTGAAAATATTGAGAGTGAAACTGACCATGGCAGTTTGTTAGGAAAATGAAGAAAATGGTAACAGAATACTTATACAGCTGAGTGAGTATAATTTTATGGATGAGAAACTGTGCTCAACCAATTGATGACTTATTTGACAAAGTAACTAGCATGCTAGATAACAAGGAAGCCAATGGATGTAGCAAATTTTGTTATACAAAATTTGATCTGTGAAGTGCCCCATAAAAGATTACCATGTTAGATAAGCACCTGTGGACGTGAACGTAATAGGTTAAGTCCAGGGGGTCAGATATGGGGCTTTATGTGTGGGCCAGATATATTGTCAATGCAGAGGGGCTAGGAGCAAGGCCAAGTGTGCATCCAGAGTCAAGGTCTGGAATAGTACAAGGTGTGCAGTCAAAGCTGGGACCAGAGGTGTGTTCAGCACTGGGAACCTAAGCAGGTAAGCAGCTATGATCAGGGTAGAATATGGGGCCAGGTGTAAGGCTGGACTCAGGGACAGGAATGAGAGAAGGTATGCAACTAGAGTCAGGGGCAGGAGTAGTACCAGGGTGCAGTGAGACCCAGGTTGGTCAACATGGGCCAAGTGTTTGATTATAATCTGATTTCCATACATGAATACACTAAGATCATTCATGTGCTGCACCTGTTGATCAGAGCCTGGGCTCTACTGTGGAATGTAATTAGGAATGTACTTTAGCCTAATCTTATTCATAGCTAATCCAATTTAAAGCATAAATATTGCATTCAAGTGTAAGTTAAAAGACTCGCTACAGTATGCACCAGATTGCACAATATCAAGCTGAAAAATACAAAAGGACTGCACCAATGGGAGGGGGGACAGGGACACCACCACACCCCGGTCGCTACGCTCCCTCGGCCTTGGTCTCTCGTAATTTCTCACTCTCAACTCTCACCCAATGTTGGTAGTCCTGTAATTGGCCCTATTGTGTAGGGAGAGGATGAGAAAGTGGAATAAATAGAGCTCGAGTAACTCCAGCATCTCTGTGCCTGTTCAAGGTAAGCACATGGACTCATCAACAACATTCTAAACTACCTGTGGCAACCAGCTACTTGAGGAACTGCAAACGCCTGTTTACCAAAGAAAAACACAAAGTGCTGGAGTAACCAGGCAGGTCAGGCAGCATCTCTGGAGAACATGGATAGATGGCGTCTGTGGTCTTCAGAACATGGACAGGCGACATTAAGTACGGGGCCTTTCTTCTGACCCGAAACATCACCGATACATATCCTTTAATGGTGCTGCCTGATGGGCCTGTCCCACTTAGGTGACTTTTTAGGCGATTGCAGGAGACTATGCGGTCCCAACATGGTCGCCACATGTTCGCAGGTGGTTGCCGGGGAGTCGCCTTCATGAGTCGTCGGGAGCAGTTCCCGCATTCTGGGAATGCGGCCTCATTATGGTCGCTGCGGATTGTTCAATTTCGAAAAATTAGCGGCGACTAGAGTGAAGCTGCCTTGGAGTAGCGAGAATTCCCGAGCCGCAGGCCGCGACCTTCCTGTTCATCGTGGAGTGTGTCTGTTTCACCTTGGCTTTGCACTGTGTAAATGTTTTAGACAGCGATCCCCCAGCTTGCGCTGTCCCCCGCCTGCATAAAGTATTCGTAATAAGGTGGATAGTATTCGTAATAAGGTGGATGAGTTGAACGTGCAGATAGCTATTAATGAGTATGATATAGTTGGGATCACGGAGACATGGCTCCAGGGTGACCAAGGCTGGGAGCTGAACATCCAGGGATATTCAATATTCAGGAGGGATAGAGAGAAAGGAAAAGGAGGTGGGGTAGCGTTGCTGGTTAGGGAGGAGATTAACGCAATAGAAAGGAAGGACATTAGCTTGGAGGATGTGGAATCGGTATGGGTAGAGCTGCGAAACACTAAGGGGCAGAAAACGCTAGTGGGAGTTGTGTACAGGCCACCTAACAGTAGTAGTGAACTTTGGGATGGTATCAAACAGGAAATTAGAAATGCGTGCGACAAAGGCAAAACAGTTATAATGGGTGACTTCAATCTACATATAGATTGGGGGAATCAAATTGGCAGGGGTGCTGAGGAAGAGGATTTTTTGGAAAGTATGCGGGATAGTTATCTAAATCAACATGTAGCGGAACCAACGAGAGAGCAGGCTATTTTAGACTGGGTATTGAGTAATGAGGAAGGATTAGTTAGCAGTCTTATTGTGCGTGCCCCCTTCTTCATTAGGATGGAGAGTGACATTGTGAAAGGTAACTTTGAGGGTATGAGACGTGAATTGGCCAAGATTGACTGGCAATCAATTCTAAAAGGGTTGACGGTGGATACACAATGGAAGACATTTAAAGACTGCATGGATGAACTACAAAAATTGTTCATCCCAATTTGGCAAAAGAATAGATCTGGGAAGGTAGTGCATCCGTGGATAACAAGGGAAATCAGGGATAGTATCAAAGCAAAGGATGATGCGTACAAAGTAGCCAGAAAAAGCAGCATACCAGAGGACTTGGAGAAATTCAGAGACCAGCAGAGAAGGACAAAGGGCTTGATTAGGAAAGGAAAAATAGATTATAAAAGAAAACTGGCAGGGAACATAAAAACTGACTGCAAAAGTTTTTATAGATATGTGAAGAGAAAGAGATTAGTTAAAACAAATGTAGGTCCCTTGCAGTCAGAAACAGGTGAGTTGATCATGGGGAGCAAGGATATGGCGGACCAATAGAATAACTACTTTGGTTCCGTCTTCACTAAGGAAGACATAAATAATCTGCCGGAAATATCCGGGGACCGCGGGTCAAAGGAGTACTTGAGTGAAATCCAGGTTAGTCGGGAAGGGGTATTGGGTAAATTGAATGGATTAAAGGCCGATAAATCCCCAGGACCAGATAGGCTGCATCCCAGAGTACTTAAGGAAGTAGCTCCGGAAATAGTGGATGCATTAGTGATAATCTTTCAAAACTCTTTAGATTCTGGAGTAGTTCCTGAGGATTGGTGGGTAGCAAACGTAACCCCTCTTTTTAAGAAGGGGAGGAGAGAGAAAACGGGGAATTACAGACCAGTTAGTCTAACATCGGTAGTGGGGAAACTGCTAGAGTCAGTTATTCAAGATGGGATAGCAGCACATTTGGAAAGTGGTGAAATCATTGGACAAAGTCAGCATGGATTTACGAAAGGTAAACCATGTCTGACGAATCTTGTGGAATTTTTTGAGGATGTAACTAGTAGCGTGGATAGGGGAGAACCAGTGGATGTGGTGTATCTGGACTTCCAGAAGGCTTTCGACAAGGTCCCACATAAGAGATTAGTATTTAAACTTAAAGCATACGGCATTGGGGGTTCAGTATTGATGTAGATAGAGAACTGGCTGGCAAACAGGAAGCAAAGAGTAGGAGTAAACGGGTCGTTTTCACAATGGCAGGCAGTGACTAGTGGGGTACCGCAAGGCTCAGTGCTGGGACCCCAGCTATTTACAATATACATAAATGATCTGGATGAGGGAATTGAAGGCAATATCTCCAAGTTTGCGGATGACACTAAGCTGCGGGGCAGTGTTAGCTGTGAGGAGGATGCTAGGAGACTGCAAGGTGACTTGGATAGGCTGGGTGAGTGGGCAAATGTTTGGCAAATGCAGTATAATGTGGATAAATGTGAGGTTATCCACTTTGGTGGCAAAAATAGGAAAACAGACTATTATCTAAATGGAGGCCGATTAGGAAAAGGGGACATGCAGCGCGACCTGGGTGTAATGGTACACCAGTCATTGAAAGTAGGCATGCAGGTGCAGCAGGCAGTAAAGAAAGATAATGGTATGTTAGCTTTCATAGCAAAAGGATTTGAGTATAGGAGCAGGGAGGTTCTACTTCAGTTGTATAGGTTCTTGGTGAGGCCACACCTGGAATATTGCGTACAGTTCTGGTCTCCAAATCTGAGGAAGGACATTATTGCCATAGAGGGAGTGCAGAGAAGGTTCACCAGACTGATTCCTGGGATGTCAGGACTGTCTTATGAACAAAGACTGCATAGACTCGGTTTATACTCTCTAGAATTTAGGAGATTGAGAGGGGATCTTATAGATACTTACAAAATTCTTAAGGGGTTGGACAGGCTAGATGCAGGAAGATTGTTCCCGATGTTGGGGAGGTCCAGGACAAGGGGTCACAGCTTAAGGATAAGGGGGAAATCCTTTAGGACCGAGATGAGAAGGAATTTTTTCACACAGAGAGTGGTGGGTCTCTGGAACTCTCTGCCACAGAGGGTAGTTGAGGCCAGTTCATTGGCTATATTTAAGAGGGAGTTAGATGTGGCCCTTGTGGCTAAGAGGATCAGAGGGTATGGAGAGAAGGCAGGTACGGGATACTGAGTTGGATGATCAGCCATGATCATATTGAATGGCGGTGCAGGCTCGAAGGGCCGAATGGCCTACTCCTGCACCTAATTTCTATGTTTCTAAAGGGCTGGTGAAGGACAGAAGGGGTGTGTGTGCGTGTGTGCGTGTGCGCGTTCCACTCTGACAGTCGCCGTTCCAGTTGCCAGTTTTTCAGTCGACTACCGGCAACTTGACAGCGCCGGCAGCCAGGTGAAAAATCGGCTACGCAGGACATGCCCTTGACCCGCTGAGTTACTCCAGCACTTTGTGTCTTTATTTTCGTTTTTGGTTGCAACTTGCTGACTGACTGAGCAAAATACACTGCAGGTGTATTTACAATTGTACGAGTCACGGACACAGCAATTAGGATGATTTGAGTTGGTTTAGTACAGTTGTACGGGGATAAAAGGACTCGTGACTGTGGCAGTTTAGCCTGGTTAGGCGTGGCAATCTTCAGCTGTATATTCAATAGCAACAAGTCATTGACTTGGAGAGCCAGTGAACAGGCGGGCCAGTCCTGTGATTCTAACCGCAAGGCTGCTGAACAGCACTGACCGACTTACAAACAAAGTCCTGGCAAAGCTCAGCACCCGAGGAAAGAGGAACGGCATTAACTTTTTCACGTCCAAAACCAAGGGCCTTTAACCTGAACGTTAGCTGCGTTTCCCTCTCCATTGATGCTGCCCGACACACTGAGCGTTTTCTGTTTTTATCTCAGATTTCCGGCATCTTTAGACTTTAGAGATACGCGGAAACAGGCCCTTCGGCCCACCGAGCCTGCGCAAACTAGCGATCACCCCGTACACCAACACTATCCTACACACACACACACTGGGGACAATTAGACAACGTTACCAAAGACAATCAACGTGTATGTCTTTGGAATGCGGGAGGAAACCGGAGCGCCCGGAGAAAACCCACACGGTCACGGGGAGAACGTGCAAACTCCGTACAGACAGCACCCGTGGTCAGGATCGAACTCTTCCATTGCGCCTCAGTCTGCAGTTCGAAGAAGGGTCTTGGCCCGATACGTCGTCTATCCATGTTATCCGCAGATGCTGCCTGCCACACTGAGCTACTCCAGCACTCCGTTGCAACAATGAAGTTCCTCTACTAGTGGGCCTCTGCACTGCTTGTGTCGTTTACTTTTTAAATCTTCCATGCCAACTGACTGAGACCCAAGGAAAGGGGAAAGGTCTCGTGCAACATCATCATAAGATCATAAGTGATAGGAGCAGATTTAGGCCAAGCGACCCATCAAGTCTACCCTGCTATTCAATCACGGCTGGTCTATCTCTCCCTCCTATCCCCATAACCTCGAACACCCCAACTAATTAGCAATCTATCGATCTCTGCCTTGAATATATCCACTGACTTGGCTTCCACAGCCTTCTGTGGCAAAGAATTCCACAGATTCACCACCCTCTGAGTAAAGTAATTCCTCCTCACCTCCTTCCTAAACCCACATACTTTAATTCTGAGGCTGTGAGCTCTAGTCCTAGACTCTCCCACTACAGTAGGCCGAGGGTTCACCGTGGGAGGAACCGTGCCCTTACTTGATATCCTTCATTTGTCAGAGGCGCTAACGCCACCACACCGGTCCTTCCACAACGGGCTGTGAGCTCTAGTCCTAGACTCTCCCACTAGAGTAGGCCCACACCGGCCCTTCCACAACGGGCTGTGAGACGGTGGGGGTGAGCGATCCTCTCCAACCGCAGTCCATGTTGTGGAGATGTCACACTTGGCCTTTGTGGAGGCAGTTCCAGGGTTTGTACCAAGAAGAAGCAATGATGCATTTCCAAGTTCAGATGGCGTTCAACTTCAAAGGTTCAAAGGTTATTTTATTGGCCACGTACATCAATTGGTGTAGTGGAATGTTTCTTGCCAATGTCGGGCAACAGGCCCAACTTGCCCATGCCAACCAAGATGACCCATCTAAACTAGCCCCATTTGCCCACGTTTGGCCCAAATCCATCTGGACCCTTTCTATCCGTTCACCTGTCCTCTCTCCGCATCGCTTTGACAGATGAGAGGGGTGATAGCTTAAAGGAGATATGCGGGGCACTTTTTTTACATGGAGAGTGGTGGGTGGCTGGAACGCTCTGGCTGGGGGAGGCCGGGGGTGGTGGAAGCAGATACGATGGTAGAGTTGAAGAGGCGTTTAGATCGGCACATGGATATGCTGGGAAAACACAAAGTGCTGGAGTAACTCTGCAGGTCAGGCGGCATCACTGAGGAACATGGATAGGAGACATTTTCTCCAGAGGTACCACCTGACGCGCTGCGTTACTCCAACAGAAGAAGCTGCTCCTGGGTCTGGTGGCGCGCGTGCACCAACATTTTGTATTCTTACCCGACGGGAGAAGGGAGAAGGAGGAAGGACACCATGGGGTATTCAGAATACTCAAGGACATGATTCTAAATGCTGGAATCAATGGTGTTTTATCATTAGTGTTTTATTATTATTAATGTTTAGTGTTTTCTGAGTCATTCGTAACTGTATGTCATGTTGTTACTTGTGGGCAGAGCACCAAAGCAAATTCCTTGTATGTGAATACTTGGCCAATAAACTTGTGTGTGTGTGTGTGTGTGTGTGTGTGTGTGTGTGTGTGTGTGTGTGTGTGTGTGTGTGTGTGTGTGTGTGTGTGTGTGTGTGTGTGTGTGTGTGTGTGTGTGTGTGTGTGTGTGTGTGTGTGTGTGTGTGTGTGTGTGTGTGTGTGTGTGTGTGTGTTTTATTTGAAGATAGGCCACTGCATAGAAAGACTATGGGGCTCCATTCTAGGGGAGCTCCCCTCTTTCACTCTCCCACGCCGCCTCAGCTTTGAACGAGCAGTGCTTCTCTGATCCCGTGACCTCTGTGTGCTGCATCAAAGAGCAGCAGACGCCAGGAATGTTCAATAAAGAGCATCCCCTGCAGCTGCAGTGGGCTGCAACACCCCAGTCTCTGATGCAATGGTCAGCACCTGCAACACACAATCCCATCACATACAAATCTTAACTCTTAAGTAGACACCTAATAGCTCAGGCAGCATGCTGGAGTAACTCAGCGGGTCAGGCAGCATCTCTGGAGAACGTGGATGGGTGACATATAATATACCCGACAAATACAATTCTTAAGGGATTGGACAGGTTTGACGCAGAAAAAATGTTCCCCATGTTGGGGGAATTCCAGAACCAGGGATCACAGTTTAGGAATTAGGGGTAGGCCATTTAGGACTGAGATGAGGAAAAACATTTCCAGGCAGAAAATTGTGACTCTGTGGCGCACCGAGGCAGGGAGGCGGAGGGGGAAGGAGGCGGATATGTCCGTGGGTCGCGGTGTGGGCCTGTACGCGTGCGGCCTGCAGCGGTGGAGGTCACTGTCAGCATCGTCAGGCCAGGCCGACCCCTGGACTCTGACCCAGGGCCATCACCAGGGCAACGGGCCTTCAAGGCCAAGACAAGATGTAATAATTTTAAGAATGTGATACTTGAAAAGTACAAGTTGGCACCAGAAACATGGCAACACTTTGTGTACCGTCTCAGAAGAAATCTACTGTTTTTGTACTATAATCGTTGCCATGACAATAAACTAAACTAATTCCTGTATTTATGCATGGTTGCATCAGATTTATGTCGAGTATGATTTAACTGGATTGTACGCAAAACAAAGAATGTCACTGTATTCCATGGTCCATTAGTTTACTTTAGTTAGAGATACAGTATAGAAAGAAACAGGCCCTTCGGCCCGCAGAGTCCATGCCGACCATTGATCATCCATTCACACTAGTTACCCCACTGGGGGGCAATTTTACAGAGGGCCAATTAACCGACAAATCCGCACATCTTTGGGATGTGGAGCACCCGGAGGAAAGCGTCTCGGTCAAAGGCAGAACGTGCAATCTCCACAAAGACAGCTCCCGCAGTCAGCATTGAAACCGGGCATAGGGAAATGCAAGGAAGCAACGCTACCAGCTGCACCACTGCTGCACGTGTGGCAATAAAGTATCTTTGAACCATTAAAACAGTTAATATGTGCAAGAGTAGGCCATTCAGCCCGTCGAGCCAGCACCGCCATTCAATACGATCATGGCTAATCATCCAAGATCAGTACCCTGTTCCTGCTTTCTCCCCATATCCCTTGATTCCGTTCAGCCGTAAGAGCTATATCTAACCCTCTCTTGAATACATCCAGATTCACCACTCTCTGGATGAAAATGTTTAGTTGAATTAGTTGAACTTAGTGCCCTTCCATCCTCTGGGAATGGGTAGGTCTGCCGAGCCTGGACACCCAATGTCTTGCTCTCTGGTAGTGGACATCTTCTGACTCTCATGCCTGTCAATATATTCTGCCCTTAGTTGACCCAGCCTACTGAGGGCTCTTCCTCATCTGTCCAAGTTACCACAATATAATGGCTTCAAACTACAGGTGGCACCTAAAGGCAGCGGTAGAGTTGCTGCCTTACAGCACCAGAGACCCGGGTTCATAGAAACATAGAAATCAGTCCTTCGAGCCTGCACCGCCATTCAATATGATCATGGTTGATCATCCAACTCAGTATCCCGTACCTGCCTTCTCTCCATACCCTCTGATCCCCTTGGCCACAAGGGCCACATCTAACTCCCTCTTAAATATAGCCAATGAACTGGCCTCAACTACCCTCTGTGGCAGAGAGTTCCAGAGACCCACCACTCTCTGTGTCAAAAAAGTCCTTCTCATCTCGGTCCTAAAGGATTTCCCCCTTATCCTTAGGCTGTGACCCCTTGTCCTGGACCTCCCCAACATCGGGAACAATCTTCCTGCATCTAGCCTGTCCAACCCCTTAAGAATTTTGTAAGTTTCTATAAGATCGGTCCTGACTGTGGGTGCTGTTGTTTGTACATTCTCCCCATGACCTGCGTGGGTTTTTTTCCGGATGCCTCCCCCGCTTCAAGTAACGTACAGGTTTCTAGGTTAATTAGTATCTTGATATAATTGTAAAGATAGCCCCTAGTGTGTGTAAGATAGCGTTAGTGCGCGGATATTGCTGGCTGGCCCGGATTGGCTGGGCCCAAGGGCCTGTTTCTGCACTGTTTCTCTGAACTGAACTAAACTAAACTGTAGTTTTGTCAGCCACAGGGAAATAGAGCCTGTGGCAAGAATGTTGTGACCCTCCCTGTAAGCTGTATGTGTACACACAGATCTCCACAAACAATGTGAGCCCAACAACAGGAGCGAATCAGCTGCTTTAGTTTAGGGGCGGCACTGTTGTGCAGAGGTAGTAGCTGCTGCCAGAATCCTGGGTACAATAGACAATAGACAACAGGTGCAGGAGGAGGCCATTCGGCCCTTCGAGCCAGCACCGCCATTCAATGTGATCATGGCTGATCATCCCCAATCAGTACCCCGTTCCTGCCTTCTCCCCATATCCCCTGACTCCGCTATCTTTAAGAGCCCTATCTAGCTCTCTCTTGAAAGCATCCAGAGAACCTGCCTCCACCGCCCTCTGAGGCAGAGAATTCCACAGACTCACAACTCTCTGTGAGAAAAAGTGTTTCCCCGTCTCCGTTCTAAATGGCTTACTACTTATTCTTCAATCCTGACTACGGGTGCTGTCCGCACGGAGTTTGTACGTTCTCCCCGTGACCTCGTGGGTTTTCTCCAGGTGCTCCGGTTTCCTCCCGCATCACAAAGACTTGCAAGTTTGCAGGTTAATTGGCTTGTGTTAATCGTGAACTGTCCCTAGCGTGTAAGATAGTGCAAGTGTGCAAGGATATCACTGATCAGTACAGACTCAGTGGGCCGAAGGGCCTGTTTCCACCCTGTATCTCTAGTCCAGTCAGTGGAAAAACTACACATGGTAACAATCAAGCCGTCCACAGTGTACAGATACAGGATAAGGCAAGATAAAGTCCAGTAAGGATAGTCTGAGGGTCTCCTATGAGGTAGATGGGAGGTCAGGACCGCTCTCTAGTTGGTGGTGGGATGGTTCAGTTGCCTGATAACAGCTGGGAAGAAACTGTCCCTGAATCTGGGACGTGTGCGTTTTCACACTTCTGTACCTCCTGCCTGATGGGAGAGGGGAGAAGAGGGAGTGACCGGGGTGAGACTGGTCCTTGATGATGCTGATTATGAGCTGAAGGGTATTTATTGCTGAAGTTTACTGAAGGTGGAAACCACATCAGAAGCTTTAGTGAAGTTAGTGATGTGATCATTATGGGCCTTGGGCCTGTTTCAGTGACTCTACGATGGCTCTGTATTCTAAAACCTTGCACCAGGACATTGTTGCTGCCATGACTGTACGATGAGAGTGTTGCTATGACAATCTCCTCTCCACTGCACCTAACTCAACTCAGTCTGAAGAAGGGTCTCATCCCGAAATGTTGCCCATTCCTACTCTCCAGACATGCTGCCTCACCCGCTGAGTTACTCCAGCATTTTGTGTCTACCTTCGATTTAAACCAGCATCTGCAGCTCTTTCTCACGCACCCGACTCAACCAACTGGCTGTCACCACAAACAAACCTGTTCCTCTGGATCGGAGATAGACACAAAAGGCTGGAGTAACTCAGCGGGCCAGGCAGCATCTCTGGGGAGAAGGGATGGGTGACGTTTCGGGTTGAGACCCTTCTTCCTACACTGTTCCTCTGGGTTACAGGCGAGACCAAGCGCAGACTGGGCGATCGTGTGGCTGCACACCTCCGCTCAGCCCGCCTGAAACCTAACCTGATCTCCCGGTTGTCAAACACTTTAACTCCCCCTCCCATCCCAACACTGAGCTCTCTGCACTTGTATTCCCTCTGCAACATAAATGGGAAAGTTGTAAGACTACCCTACCACCACTAGGGTCAATGTTTACATTTATACCAAGCCAAATAACCTACAAGCCTGCACGTCTTTGAAGTGTGGGAGGAAACCAATGATCTCAGAGAAAACCCACGCAGGTCACGGGGAGAACGTACAAACTCCGTACAGACAGCACCTGGAGTCAGGATCGAACCTGGGTCTCTGGCGTGTTAAAGCCCTGTCCCACGGTACGAGTTCATTCCAAGAGTTCTCCCGAGTTTGCCCTGATTCGAACTCGGAGATTTACGGTAATGGCCACTCGTCGGTACTTGGGGCTCTCGTGGACTTTTTTCAACAAGTTGAAAAATCTTCACGCATCTTCCCGAGCTTACCTGCCGTTAGCGAGTCATCCCGAATACCTGCCGTTAGCGTTACGAGCCGCTAAGAGACGTCTCCGAGCTCCGACGTACCCGCTACGTACATTCTCCGTGCTTACCACGAGTTTGTTTTTTTAAAGTCGGGAGATCTCTTGGAATGAACTCGTACCGTGGGACAGGCGATGAGGCAGCAACTCTACCGCTGCGCCACCGTGCCGCCCCTGTCTATTACAAACCACCTAATTCATACAACTCACTATACTACACTTCCCCCAGCAGTATGAATATTGACTTCTCTAACATCAAGCAACCCTCTCTCTCTCTCCATCCCTCCCTCATCCTAGTTCTCCGACCAGTCTGACTGGTCTCCTGATAACATTTTATCTTTGTGTGCCTCGCCAACAGTCTGTCTGTCCTTTCTTCTTTTTGTTGTATTTAGTATGTGTTAAAAAGTATGTTTTAGTGTTCCTTGGTTTGTTTTATGTGGGGGGTGGAGTGTGAGGGGGAGACTTTTGTCAATGTCTTACCTCAACGGAGATGTGATTACTTTCCCTATCGTATCTCCGCCCCACTGCGGCCTAACACCGTGGAGTTGGCGGCCTTTCCTGGAGACCGACCCGGCGCTCCAAGCCGCGGGAGTCTGTGGGACTTCATCATCGCGGGGCTTGCGATCCCTTTGCCGGGGATCGAAGCTCCGACCGCGGGGCTGTGGACTTCAACATCGTGAAGCCCGCGGTCTCTGGGAAGAAGAGGCCGACTCGGGAGCTCCATGCCGCGGGGAGAGTTTCAACCGCCCCGACGCGGGAGTTTCGATCGGCAGTGGCGGGGGCTTGGATCGCCCCGACTGCGGATGGTTTAACTGCCCCGACCGCGGAAGAAGATTGAACTTCATTGCTTTCCGTCACAGTGAGGAATGGGGAATCCACTGTGGTGGATGTTTATGTTAACGTTGATGTGGTTGTGGGTCTTGTTGCTTTACACTTAGTATGGCCGTATGGTCACTCACGTTGCACTGTACCTTAACTGGTACATGTGACAATAAACTGACCTTGAAACCTTGTCACCTTCCCCTCGCTACTAACCTATTCTAGATTTTCCTTGCTCTTCGTCCCCCTTGATTTCTCATATTCACACCTTACTCTTCCATATCTCTGAGTCTCCCTCTACCCTAACCCTGTCTGAGGAAGGGTCTCGACCCGCAACGTCACACATTCCTTCTCTCCAGAGATGCTGCCTGTCCCACTGAGTTACTCCAGCATTTTGTGTCCATCTTTCTTCTCTTGAAGTTGCAGCAAACAGAATCGCGGGGGATTGTTAATGCCTCTACATGTTCAATCAGGTTTGTAGGTTAATTGGCTTGGTAAATTGAAAAATTGTCCCTAGTGGGTATAGGACAGTGTTAATGTGCGGGGATCGCCGGCCGGCGCGGACCCGGTGGGCCGAAGGGCCTGTTTCCGCGCTGCATATGTAAACTAAACCAAACTAAGATCATGAGGGGAGTAGATAGGATGAATGCACTGACTCTTTTGCCAAGGGTGCGGGAATCAAGTTCCAGAGGATGTACGTTTAAGGCGAGGTGGGGAAAGATTTAATAGGAACCTGAATGGCAGCTTTTTCACACAGAGGGTGGTGGGTGTGTGGAACGAGCTGCCAGAGGAGGTAGTTGGGGCAGGGACTATAACAGCCTTTAAAAGACATTTGAACAGGTACTTGGATAGGAAAGATTTGGTCGTTTGTAAATATGGCATCTCGTGCATTCGAGAGCAATGCAAAAAGAACATCACTGTGCAGTGCAAATGTGACAACAAAGACCCATTGAACCAGAGAGGGATGTGTGTCAAACGCGGGCAGGTGGGACTGGTGTCCAGGTGGGAGCAGGTGGGAATGTTGGTCGGCAGGGGCAAGTTGGGCCGAAGGGCCTGTTTGTGCGCTGTGAGACTCTAGGTGTAATGGGCAGCCCTCAGTCAAAACCTTATCTGAAGCAGCTGTTCCAGAACCCTGAAGATAGACACAAAAAGCTAGAGTAACTCAACGGGTCAGATAGCCTCTCTGGAGAGAAGGAATAGGTGACGTTTCGGGGGACCCTCCAGAGACGCTGCCTGACCCGCTGAGTAACTCCAGCATACTGCGTCCATCTTCAGTTTAAACCAGCATCTGCAGTTCCTTCCTACAACTCGGGCAGATTGCTAGCCAGGGCTAATAATAGGTCACTCACATCCACGCACATTCACAGTCTATACTCTGCACACGGTGCACAAGGTAACTCAGCGTCACAGGCAGTGATGCTGGGGAGAAGCGACCTGCAGGCATTAAACCCAAGAATAATTTGCAGCCAGCTAAAGTGATGATGAAAACCAGAGGGAGTCCAGTGAGAGAGCTTGTGGAGGACTGCAGCACGTTGCAATCTAGTCCACTGCAGCAGCCGGCTCCGTTAAATCTGCACACCATCCATTTATTTCCTAGCTGGGGCTGGGAACATAAGATGTGATAGGACTTTATTCATCCCAGGAGGGAAATAATTGGCCTGCCAACAGTCGTAAAAGACAACGAAACATGAAATTAAAGTGACGAGTGGAAAGTCCAGGATCGGGGATGTGCAAAGATTTTGGGGGGGGAGTCAGTCTCAGTCTACCCCACGACAGAAGGGGCAGGAGTTGTCCAGTTTGATAGCCACAGGGAAGAAGGATCTCCTGTGGCGTTCCGTGCTTCATTTTGGTGGAACCAGTCTGTTGCTGAAGGTGCTCCTCAGGTTGACCAGTGTGTGTCACGGAGGGGGTGAGCTGTATTGTCCAGGATGCTCCGCAGTTTGAGGAGCATCCCCCCCCCCCCCCCTCCCCCCCCAAGAGTCTACGCTGCCTCTACTTGCCGACCTGGGAGAGTTGGACAGGAGTACTTTCTCACAAATGAGATATCACGCAGAGGACCATCCCATTCTCTCAGGTGGAATATAGAACATAGAACAGATCCGGCAGCATCTCTGGAGAGAAAAAAAGTGTGGCGTTTCGGGTCGAGACCCTTCTTCATCACCTATTCCTTCCCTCCAGGGATGCTGCCTGTCCCACTGAGTTACTCCAGCATTTTATGTCTATTTTCCGTATAAACCAGCATCTGCAGTTCCTTCCTACTGAAAAGGGGGGACTATGTATAAACACAGCTGTAATTTCTACATGGTGAAACCAAAATGTATAAGTAAGTTTATTGGCCAAGTATTCACATACAAGGAATTTGCTTTGGTGCTCCGCCCACAAGTGACAACATGACATACAGTGACAGTTACGAATGACTCAGAAAACACTAAACATTAATAATAATAAGACATTAATGATAAAACACCATTGATCAAGCATGTGAACCAACAAAATACCAGATCAAAGGGAGGCTACAGATTTTTGGCTGTTGAGCAGAGCAACTACTCGTGGATAAAAACTGTTTTCATGTCTGGCTGTGGCAGCTTTGACAGTCCGGAGTCAGTTTCCAGAGGGAAGTGATTCAAAGAGTTTGTGGCCAGGGTGAGAGGGGTCAGAGACGATCTTGCCCGCTCACTTCCTGGCCCTTGCAGTGTACAGTTCATCAATGGAGGGAAGGTTGCAGCCAATAACCTTCCCAGCTGATCGGACGATTCGCTGCAGCCTCCAGGTGTCGTGCTTGGTGGCTGAGCCAAACCAGACCATGATGGAGAAGGTGAGCACAGACCCTACGATGGCCGTGTAGAATATTCTTTTAAATAAAATCTGACAGTGTGCACTTTAACTGCATGTGATTTTTTAAATTACAAATCTTAAATTGTGGAGTACAGAGGCAAATAAATAAAAGATGGGTCTTTGTCCCAAACATTACGGAGGGCACTGTGGAACAGTACAGCACAGGAACAGGCCATTCGGCCCACAATGTCTGTGCCGAACTGGATGCCAAGACCATCTCTGATCTATCTCAACATAATTCATATCCCGTCACATCAATGTACCTACCCTTTGAACCGTCACAACCAACCCTGGCAGTGTGTTTTAGGCACCAACCCCTCCTTGCAGCTAATACTGTCGAATCTGGGTATCAATCTGGTAAACCTCCTCTGATCCCTTCCAAAGCCTCTACAACATTTCTATAACAGGGCGACCAAAACTGCATACAATACAGGGTCTGACTGTCGAGGCTAACTATGCCTCATCTCATTTTATAAGCTTCTATCACCTCCTCTATCTTCGATCAGGTCAGCGGGAGATCCCCCCCGCCGCGGGTACCATGTAATCCCATGCTACCTGCCCCATGATCGGATAGTCAGCGACTAAACCGCCTCCCCCACCTGGTTTGCCAGGTGAGGAGGGGGCTGTGGACCCCCAGCAGGACCAAAAACAAGACCTGTCAAAGGGCGGATGAGCTCCTAGCAAGGCAACGGCCATCCACGCTACAGTGGAAGTTGCGATCACTGTCGTACACGGCATTGTAAGGAGTGATGATGAAGCACACACACGCCAAAATCCTACACTTCCAGCGGCGGAAGTCCGCAGGAACTGGAGGACGGAGATGTGCGGTGCGTCCGTCACCGTTCCCGTCGGAAACGAGCGCCACTGCGTCGCTAATGTTTTCAACGATGGTGAATAAATGAATGAGCTCCTCTCCGCTTCCGACGCTCCATGGGAAAGAATCCATGCTTGTTCAACACCCCCTGTAGCTCATACCTGCAGATTGGGCTCAACCTCTTCTGCTCCCTCTCCAACGCCACAACAACATTCTTGTCATGGGGGCAATCAAAACTGCACGCAAGGCTCCAAATGCGGCCTAACCGAAGAACCCACGAAAACTGCATCGTGACCTGTGACCCGTGACCCTTGCACTCCATCCCTCGACAAATGAGGCATAAAACCCTCACACAGTGACATAAAAGTAGAGTTGCTGCCTCACAGCTGCAGAGGTTCGATCCTGATTACGGGTGTTGTCTGGATGGAGTTTGCACGTTCTCCCTGTGACCGCGTGGGTTTTCTCCGGTTTCCTCCCAAATTCCAAGGACGTACAGGCTTGCAGGTTAATTGGCTTCCATAAATTGGCCCTGGTGTGTGGGACAGAGGTAGAGTATGGGTGATCGTTGGTCAGCACGGACTTGTTGGGCTGAAGGGCCTGTGTATCTCTAAACCAAAAAGGGGGGCAGAGTAGTACAGCTGCTTCAGCTGCTGTCTCACAGAGCCAGAGACCTAGGGTCGATTCCGATCCCCAGTGCGGTCTGTGTGGAGTTTGCACGATCTCCCTGTGACTGCGTGGGTTTTCTCTGGGTGCTCCGGTATCCTCCCACAGTCCAAAGACGTGCAGGTTTATTGGTCAATTGGCTTCTGTAAATAACCCCTTGTGAGTAGGATAGAACGAATGTACGGGCGATCGTTGGTCGGCGCGGACTTGGGGACTCGGGTGATGTCTGTGTGGAGTTTGCACGTTCTCCCTGTGACCGCGTGGGTTTGTAGGGTAATTGATCCTCTGTAAATTTCCCCCAGTGTGTAGGGAGTGGACGAGAAAGTGGGATAACATAGAATTAGTGTGTGTATGGGTGATCGATGGTGGGTGTGAATTCGATGGGCTGAAGGGCCTGTTTCCACGCTGTATTTCTATTCGAATCCACAAAACAAAATACTGCCTCTGCCAAGCTCTTAGAAGCCTACATCCTTTTCCTTGATGCTAAAGGCTGGCATGCAAATTATTCATTGATGATATTGGATAAACACACACATAATGCAGGTGACAATGGCTTAAACGAGAAAACAGACAGGATTCATAGCAGGCAAAGACGACAAGAATTGACTAGTTAAAAGGCCATCTCTGCCTGCAAGGCCCTGGCCTGACCCACCCTGCCCACCAACTTCAACACATGAGAGATACAAAATGCTGGAGTAACTCAGCGGGACAGGCAGCATCTCTGGAGAGAAGGAATGGGTGACGTTTCGGGTCGAGTCTGAAGAAAGGTCTCGACCTGAAACGTCACCCATTCCTTCTCTCCAGAGATGCTGCCTGACCCGCTGAGTTACTCCATCATTTTGTAACCATATTCGGTGTAAGCCAGCGTCCGCAGTTCATTCCAACCCCCTTCAACAGAGGAACCCTCTACAGAGCGTTGATAAATGCTGCCCGACAGGGAGGTTTTGTTTATTTCTCTTCACCGTGAAGTCTCAGTTGAGTTTAGTTCATCGTCACGTGTACCAAGGTACAGTGAACAGGTTTTGTTGCGTGCTAACCAGTCAGCAGAAAGACAACACATGATTACAATCGAGCCATTTACAGCATACAGATAGATACATGATAAGGGAATAACGTTTAGTGCAAGGTAAAGCCAGCAAAGTCCGGCCAAGGATAGTCCGAGGGTCACCGGCGAGATAGATAGTAGTCCAGCACTGCTCTCTGGTTGTGGCAGGATGATTCAGTTCCCTGATAACAGCCGGGAAGAAACTGTCTCAGATTCTCATTCAGGTTGAAGATAAACGCAAAAAGCTGGAGTAACTCAGTGGGACAGGCAGCATCTGTGGTGAGACGTTTCGGGTTGAGACCCTTCAGATTCAGGTCATTGGTCTTGGTTTATGCTCAGGTTCCGGGACCTGCTTGTTTCTCGTTCATACCAGGGCTGTGTCACATCTACAGGTTCGATACTGTCCACAGGTATCTAGTAACACCTGACCATCCAAGGCATTGCTCAATGGTGGAGTGCTTGTAGGCAGTGTCCTCTCTCCCAACCCATCCACGTCCTTCTGCAGCCTCCGTGGTTCCTCCACACTACCTCCCTCTCCACCTCTTTGCATCATCTGCAAATTTGGCCGCAAAGCAACCAATTCCATCAGCCTACATATCCTCAGCGGTAGCAGTGACCTGTTTAAGCTTTATGTAGGTCATCTACGGCCAGCTGACACGCACAACATCCACAAAATGGTGAGGATCAGTAATCTGTGTTTACTATAGAGATGCAGCATAGAAACAGAGTCTTCGGCCCACGAGTTTAGTTGGAGATACAGTGTGGAAACTGGCCCTCCAGCCCACTCCCACCATCAATCGCCCGTTCACACTAGTTCTATGTTATCCCATTCTCCCATCCAATCCCTGCACGCTGAGGGCAATTTATAGAGGGCCATTCAACCTACAAACCCGCACGTCTTTGGGATGTGGGAGGAAACCCACACGGTCACAGGGAGAACGTGCGAACACCTCACAGACAGCACCCGAGGTCAGGATCGAACCCGGGTCTCCGGCGCTGTGAGGCAGTAGCTCTACCCCGCCAGTCAGTCCGACCGCAGCGAGTACAGTCGGCGGCTGAAGGGTGAGAGAGCCGGGGCACAGGGAGAGGTGTTGGGGGGGAGAGAAATAGTGGGGGGGAGGGGGAGAGGGGGAGAGGGGGAGAGGGGGAGAGGGGGAGAGGGGGAGAGGGGGAGAGGGGGAGAGGGGGAGAGGGGGAGAGGGGGAGAGGGGGGGAGGGGGGGAGGGGGGAGGGGGAGGGGGAGGGGGAGGGGGAGGGGGAGGGGGAGGGGGAGGGGGAGGGGGAGGGGGAGGGGGAGGGGGAGGGGGAGGGGGAGGGGGAGGGGGAGGGGGAGGGGGAGGGGGAGGGAGAGGGAGAGGGAGAGGGAGAGGGAGAGGGAGAGGGAGAGGGAGAGGGAGAGGGAGGGGGAGGGGGAGGGGGAGGGAGAAGGGGAGGGAGAGGGAGAAGGGGAGGGAGAGGGGGAGAGGGAGAGGGGGAGGGGGAGGGGGAGGGGGAGAGGGGGAGAGAGAGGGAGGAGAGAGAAGGTGAGATGTGGGAGACAGGTGGGGGAGAGGGGGGAGAGAGACAGCCGGGGTCACAGGGAGAGGTGGGGTGGGGGAGAAATAGTGGGAGAGAGGGGGATGGGGAGAGGGGGATAGAGAGAGGGGGGGGAGAGAGAAGGAGAGAGGGGGGTAGGGAGTAGGGAGAGAGAAGGGGGAGGGAGCGATGGGGAGAGAGTGGGTGGGAGACAGGGACTAGGAGGGAGAGGGAGAGATGATCACATTGAATGGAGGTGCTGGCTCGAAGGGCCGAATGGCCTACTCCTGCTCCTAGTGTATGCCCGCTGCGCCACCGTGTGCGTGAGAGAGTTGCTGGCCCAAAATCAAAGAACGACCCACCCAAGTCCTTCTCCAGCCTCCGTGTTTCCTCTACACTACACTGATGCAGAAGCCATCAGTTGCTTCGAGGGTGGCTGTGAGACTGCAGCTGTCAGTATTAAAACATTATGCATCCACTGACTCTCTCAAACTTCTTCGATCACGCCCAAGAGGCATGGACTAGCCACAAAGCTACGGCTCAAACTGGTAGAGCTAATACATCACCGCTCCAGAGGCCCAGATTCGCTCCTGCCCTTGGTTGCTGTCTGTGTGGAGTTTGCACGGTCTCCCTGTGACCACATGGATTTCCTTCCACTGGGAGGTGCGGGTAGATCCGCGATGGTCTTGGCATCATGTTCAGCACGAACGTTGTGGGGCGAAGGGCCTGTTCCTGGGATGCACAGGTCTACGTTTTATGTGACACGAGGACCTGCAGATGCAGGAATCTCGAGTAAAACACAAAGGGGGGAACTCAGCGGGTCAGGCAGCCTCTGTGGAAGGTCCCGACCCGAAACATCACCTAACCATGTCCTTCAGAGAAGCTGCCTGACCCGCTGAGTTACTCCAGTACTTTTGCATTTTGAAAGGTAATTGCATCATCTTTCTCATTCAGAAAAAAGAAAAGATGGCATCATCCTCAAGGAAAGATATTAACTAGGGTTACACAAAAAGCTGGAGAAACTCAGCGGGTGCAGCAGCATCTAAGGGGCGAAGGAGATAGGCGACGTTTCGGGTCGAGACCCTTCTTCAGACCAAAGATATTAACTGTTGGTCTTCTTGAAGCAGGGTGCGACAGGCATTGAATGTAGCAATTTTCAGAAACTCCCAAAAGGCCTGTCCCATTCATGCGATTTTCCTCGGCGATTTGCCGGCGTCCGTCATAGTCTCAGCAGGTCGCCGAAAATTTTCAACATGTTGAAAAACTTTGGGCAACTACTCGCCACCAAACAGGCGTCAACCCCGCGACTTTTTCCGCCACCTGCTGCGACTATAACGGGTGCCGGCAAGTCGCCGAATAAAATCGCGTAAGTGGGACTGACCCTTTATGGAGATTAAAAAAATATAGATGCTTGGCATCTCAGTCAGAGGTGATGGGGAGAAGGCAGGAGAATGGGGTTAGGAGGGAGAGACAGATCAGCCATGATTGAATGGCAGAGTAGACTTGATGGACCAAATGGCCTAATTCTACTCCTATTCCTTATGACCAGACTGATTCCTGGGATGGCAGGACTTCCATATGAAGAAAGACTGGATAGACTCGGCTTGTACTCGCTGGAATTTAGAAGATTGAGGGGGGAATCTTATAGAGACTTACAAAATTCTTAAGGGGTTGGGCAGGCTAGATGCAGGAAGATTGTTCCCGATGTTGGGGAAGTCCAGAACAAGGGGTCACAGTTTAAGGATGAGGAGGAAGTCTTTTAGGACCGAGATGAGAAAATCATTTTTCACACAGAGAGTGGTGAATCTGTGGAATTCTCTGCCACAGAAGGTAGTTGAGGCCAGTTCGTTGGCTATATTTAAGAGGGAGTTAGATGTGGCCCTTGTGGCTAAAGGGATCAGGGGGTATGGAGAGAAGGCAGGTACAGGATACTGAGTTGGATGATCAGCCATGATCATATTGAATGGCGGTGCAGGCTCGAAGGGCCGAATGGCCTATTCCTGCACCTATTTCTATGTTTTTATGACCTCATCACCCCAGTGTAGTTACATATAGAAACATAGAAAATAGGTGCAGGTGTAGGCCATTTTGGCCCTTCGAGCCTGCACCGCCATTCAATATGATCATGGCTCATTATCCAGAATCAGTACCCTGTTTCTGCTTTTTTTCCCATAATCCCTTGATTCAGTTAGCCCCAAGAGCTAAATCTAACTCTCTCTTGAAAACATCCAGTGAATTGGCCTCCGATATAATTACAGCATCAGATGTTTTGTGAAGATCATGTCCCTTCATGAGGGCTGTTTGACACCATAATCAGCCTTTTGTTTTGACGTGGGGTTCATCATGGGTCACGGCGCATCAGTTGCGCTGTTTTTAACGTGGCGTTGCAAGTGAATCACACCATTGTGCTGTGTGTCTCCCACCCATCCGAACTGTCACACAGCCTCAGCACAATGCCGCATCCTGTGCAATACCTTGTGTTTACATCGCAGGGCTCATTAACCACTTCACGGCCAAGCTGGCGAGACTGAATACCAATAGTGTACCTTCTGTATGACGAGCGTTTGTCGGCACTCTGGGAGGATGAGGGGAGGGGGACCTCATTGAAACTTATCGATTAATGAAGGGGGGGTTGCGGGAGGAAGAAGAAAGGAAGAGGCGGAGACAGTGGGCTGTGGGAGAGCTGGGAAGGGGAGGGGAAAGATGGAGAAAGCAGGGACTACCTGAAATTGGAGAAGTCAATGTTCATACCACTGGGGTGTAAACTAGAAAGCGGTATGAACATTGACCTCAAATTTCAGGTAGTCCCTGCTTTCTCCCTCCTTCCCAGCTCTCCCACAGCCCACTGTCCCCACCTCTTCCGTTCTCCTTCTTCCCGCCCCCCCCCCCCACACACCAGTCTGAAGAAGGGTCTCGACCCGAAACGTCACCTATTCCTTCCCTCCATAGATGCTGCCTCACCCGCTGAGTTTCTCCAGCATTTTTGTCTGCCTTCGATTTTTCCAGCATCTGCAATTCTTTGTTAAAATAATAGTGAAGGGCCTGGATAGCGTGGATGTGGAGAGGATGCTTCCACTAGTGGGAGAGTCTAGGACTAGAGGGCACAGCCTCAGAATTAAAGGACGTTCCTTTAGGAAGGAGATGAGGAGGAATTTCTTTAGTCAGAGCGTGGTGAATCTGTGGAATTCTTTGCCACAGACGGCTGTGGAGGCCAAGTCAGTGGATATTTTTAAGGCAGAGATAGATAGATTCTTGAGTAGTACGGGGGTCAGGGGTTATGGGGAGAAGGCAGGAGAATGTGGTTAGGAGGGAGAGATAGATCAGCCATGATTGAATGGCAGAGTAGACCTGATGGGCCGAATGGCCTAATTCTGACCTGATGACATTGACTGGTTGCATCAGGGCCTGGGTCAGCAACTCGAACGTCCAGGAATGAAGGAGATCACAAGACAAGGAGGACACTGCCCAATCCATCACGGGTACTGACCAGCTGACCCGCCGTGCCACCCCCTCTCCACCATCACTCCTGGCACAGCTGGAAGAGCCACTGCCTCACAGTGCCAACCACTCGGGCTCCATCCCGACCTCAGGTGCTGCCCATGAGGAGTTTTCACGTTGTCTCCGAGACCGCGCGATTTATCTCCAGGCCCTCCGGTTTCCTCCCGCGTCTCAAAGGCGTGTGGGTTTGTTGGTTAATTGTGGGTCAATTGACCCAAGTCTGCAGGGAGTGGATGAGGCAGTGGGATAGCATAGAACTTGTGTGAATGGGTGATCACTGGTTGGCATGGTTAGTCGTACCTGGTATGTGAGTGGTAGGAGATTGGGGGAGGATGTGTTTGGTGGGCAGATGATGGGCGAGTGGATCATAGGCGAAGTAAGTGGGGGAAGGGTCTCGACCCGAAACGTCACCCATTCCTTCTCTCCAGAGATGCTGCCTGTCCCGCTGAGTTACTCCAGCATTTTGTATCTATCTTCAGGGAAGGCGATGGATGAGCCCCCCCCCCCCCCCCCCCCCCCCCCCCCCCAATAGTGTGACAGCCCTTAGTGCTCTCCAAACCAGCCAAGGATGAGGATGTTTCAAATTAGAAATTTCACATCCAGCAACATGCAGCAAAAAGATCAAGAACAAACGTCCTCTTACAGCTGGTCACCAGGGGTTTAAGCACTCCCACTCCTGAGGATGTGAATGTGAAATCTGTCCTCTCTGCTTGCAACTCGGGCGGACTGTGCCTTGAATTTAAATTGGCTCCATTCTTCCACCTCCATGAGCAACCCCCAATCATCAATGTTCGCAGGGAGCAGGACAGAGGAAGTGTCCTCCTCCTCCTCGTCTCACCCTTCCTCCACAGCTACGGTGTACGTTAGAGATACAGCGCGGAAACGGTCCACCCCGAGCCCACGCCGACCATCGGTCACCCGTACACTAGTTCTACCCAACACACTACAGGCAGCTCACAGAAGCTACAAGCCCGCGCGTCTGTGGAGTGCGGGAGGAAACCGGAGCACCCGGAGAAAACCCACCCGGTCACAGGGAGAACATTCTATCTTTGTCCCAAGCCCCTCCCCCCACATCAGTCTGAAGAAGGGTCTCGACCCGTAATGTCGCCCATTCCTTCCCCCCAGAGATGCTGCCTCACCCGCTGGGTTACTCCAGCATTTTGTGTCTGCCTTAGAACGTGCAAACTCCGCACAGACAGCACCCGTGGTCAGGATCGAACCCTGGTCTCTGGCGCTGTAAGGCAGCAACTCTACCGCTGCGCCACCATGCCACCCCCGGTGCAGTGACGCTATATTGTCTGAAGAAGGATCTTGACCCGAAACGCCACCCATTCCTTCCCTCCAGAGATGCTGCCTGTCCCGCTGAGTTTAGATCAGTTCGGAGATACAGCGCGGAAACAGGCCCTTCGGCCCACCGGGTCCACACCGACCGGCGATCCTAACACTAACCTACACACACTAGGGACAATTCACACATACACCAAGTCAATTAACCTACAAACCTGCACGTGTTTGGAGTGTGGGAGGAAAGCAAAGATGTCGGAGAAACCCCAACAAAGTCGGTGCGAGCAGCAGCTGTAGTCGGGATGGAACCGCTGGCTGCGCCACCGTGCTGAGTTACTCCAGCATTTTGTTTCTGCCCTCTGATTACTGATGGGGATTGGGGGGGTTTGTTACCGGGGATTGCTCCATGCTTCTAATTACACTGATCAATCGGCAGCCCAGTGTGGAGAACAGCAAAGAGGCAGAAGCAGCTGGCTGCTGCCTGCTCATCAAAACAGGAAGGAACATAAAACACTGTGGAAATGACTACTCAAAGGCAGATGTCTCCGGGATAGGATATTCATCTCTCTGGAATGTCTCTTACTTCTACAATGGTTACCATCAACTGAATATTCCTCCCGGTAGGAGACACGACATTGGCTAGCATGGACAAGCTGGGTCGAAGGGCCTGGTTTACTACTATATGACCAGGAGTGGGCAGAGGCAAGATACTGCTGACTGCGTCAATGGCAACATCGCTCCAGTAGACTTCAGAGGCTTTGAGATAGGCACAGATAGATAAGTGGGGAAAGTAGGGGGGTGCATCATGTTTAGGCTGAGGAGATTAGGCATAGACCTAGAAGTGTACAGCAGAGGACCAGGCCCTTCGGCCCACAATCTTTGTGCCAAACATAATGCCAAGTTAAACTGATATCATCTGCCGGCACATGACCATCTCTGACCCCTCTCACCCTGGCCACAAACTCATTGAATCACTTCCCTCTGGAAGGCGACTCCGGACTGTCAAAGCTGCCACAGCCAGACATAAAAACAGCTCCACGAGTAGTTGCTCTACTCAACAACCTCCTTTTGCTCCGGTATTTCATTTCATTCACATGTTTAAACTATAATGTTTTATTCTTAATGGCTTACTGTATGTCGCGTTGTTACTTGCGAGTGGAGCACCAAGGCAGATCCCTTGTATGTGTACATACTTGGACCAATAAACTTATTCATTCATTCCCTGCACTTCCATACGCCTTCCTAAAAGCCTCTTAAACACCGCTATTGTTCATGTTCATAAGTTCTAGGAGCAGAATTAGGCCATTCGGCCCATCAAGTCTACCCCGCCATTCAATCATGGCTGATCTATCATTCCCTCAACTCACTCTCCCCATAAACCGACACCCGTACCAATCAAGAATTTGTCAATCTCTACCGTAAAAATACGCGCTGACTTGGCCTCCACAGCCTCCTGTGGCAACGAATTCCACAGATTCACCACCCTCTGACTAAAGAAATTCCTCCTCATCTTTCTAAAAGTCATCCTTTAATTCTGAGGCTGTGCCCTCTTGTCTCTGGGCCTAGACTCTCCCACTGGTGGAAGCATCCTCTACACATACACTCTATCCAGGCTTTACACTATTCCGTAGGCCTCAATGACGTTTACCATGTTATCTACACCACCTCGTTCAGAACCCTGGGGTGCAGTCCAGCCAGGTGGCTGATCTACCTTCAGACCTTTCAGCTTCCTCCAGTACCTCCGTGGCTCCGTTACCTTAAACTCCCTGATCAAATCCAGTTCATTACATAATACCAAATCCAGAGCTGACACAAAGTGCTGGAGTAACTCAGTGGGTGGCATCTCTGGAGAGAAGGAATGGGCGACATTTCGGGTACTTGCTGTAGGCATTCTACAAATTCCTTCTCTAGGGTCCAGTACCAACCTGATTTTCCTGCATATTGAAATCCCCCATAACATTGCATTTCTTATTTGCCGATTGTATCTCCTGATACAATTTGTACCCTATATCCCGGCTACTGGGCAGAGGCCTGAAAATAACTCCCATCAGGGTATTTTTACCCTTGCAGTTTCTCAGCTCTACCCACAAGGATTCTACATCTCCTGTCACCCCTTGCGAAGGACCGAATTTCATTTCTTACCAGCAGAGCTACCCCACCACCTCTGCCCACCTTTCTGTCCTTCCGATAGGATGTGCAACCTTGGATATTCAGCTCCCAGCTCCGACCCTCTCTCAGCCAGGTCTCCGCCATGCCCACAACATCGTACCTTCCAATTTCTAGGCTCTACAGGCTCATCCACTTTGTTCTGTTAACAACGTGCATTCAAATGTAACACCGTTAGTCCGCTATTCATCACCCCTCTTCTTACATTGGTCCCGATTTAACCTGACCTTAGTATGGTTTAGAGAAACAGCGCAGAAACAGGCCCTTCGGCCCCACCGAGTCTGCGATGACCAGCGATCCCCACGCACTCGCACTACCCTACACACGCTAGGGCCAATTTACATTTATACCAAGCCAATTAACCAACAAACCTGTACGTCCTGGAGGCTTGCGAGGAATATCTCGGAGAAAGCCCCCACGGTCACGAGGAGAGCGCACAAACTCCGTACAGACAGCACCCGTAGTCGGGATCGAACCCGGTTCCCTGGCGCTGCAAGCGCTGTAAGGCAGCAACTCTACCGCTGCACCACCGTGCCGCACTAAAAAGCAGTCTCCTATAAGCTTCTTGTCCTATTACTCCTGGAGAATTCAGTCACCTCTCCTGCACTCTCTTTCCTATAACTTCATCCATACAGTTCCAAATTGTTAACCCCACACAATTTAGTTTAAAACCCAAACTACGTCCATGGTAATGCCAAGGGTTAAGCGGTTTGCCAGGAGCCTGGTCCTAGCCGGGACCAGTGGGGTTCATCCGTCAGAACAGTCCCCCCCCTTCCCCAATAACCGTGCCAATGTCCCACAAACTCAAACCCACAGCGATAGTTGAACCATGGTTCAACTCTTTAATCTTCTCGAGTCCATGCCAATTTGCACGTGGCTCAGTTGGAAATCCAGAGATTATTACAGTTTTTTATCAATTTAATGCCGAGCTGCTTTTCGTTACTCCAGCATTGTGTGTCTGTCTTTGGTGTACAGCACCGGAGACCCGTTCAATCCCGACAACGGGTGCTGTCTGTGCGGAGTTTGTATGTTCTCCCCGGGTTTGCTCCAAGATCTTCGTTTTCCTCCCACACTCCAAAGACGTACAGGCTTGTAGGTTACTTGGCTTGGTATAAATGTAAATTGTCCCTAGTGCGTGCAGGATAGTGTTAATGTGCGGGGATCGCTAGTCAGTGAGGACTCGGTGGGCCTGTTTTCCGGGCTGTATCTTGAAACTAAACACGAAAGCCAAGGTCTAGATATCACATCCTCTCAGACAGTGACATCAAACCCAACGACTGCTACATCCCAGACGCAACATTTCCCCGCATCTTGTCTATTTGGTTCCTTTCCAAACACGTGGGGGCAAGTCACAAAGAAATTAGTCATCTCAAAATATTTCAACATGAACTGAGCATTCAAAACAAGTTGCCATTACAGCAGTCACTCACTCACTCACTCACTCACAGCAAACAAAAGACAACAATCATTTTTGATCATCACATTGTAAAAGGGAAACCGTTTAATAATCTGCCTCTGGGCGAGGTATTGGAGTGGGACTATAGTTACTGCGCTTTCTCACAGTCATAAACTCGTAGAGTCACAGAGAGATACAGCATGGAAACAGGCCCCTTGGACCAACTTGCCCACACATGCCCCATCTACACTAGTCCCACCTGCCTGCGTTTGGCCCTTATCCCTCCAAACCTGTCCTGTCCATGCACCTCTCTGGAACGATATGTAGAGTTTCGGGCAGCACGGTGGCGCAGCGGCTAGAGCTGCCACCTCACAGAGCCAGGGAACCAGGTTCGATCCTGACCCCGGGTGCTGTCTGTGTGCGGAGTTTGCACGTTCTCCCCGTGACCGCGTGGGTTTCCTCTGGGCACTCCGGTTCCCTCCCACATCCCAAAGCTGTGCGGGTTTGCAGGTGAATCGGCCCTCTGTAAATTGCCCCCTAGTGTGTAGGGAGCGGATGAGAAAGCGGGCTAGCATAGAACCTGCGTGAACGGGTTGGTCAATATGCAGCATGGACTCGGTCGGCCTGTTTCCGTGCTGTACCTCCAAACTGAACATGTAGACAGCAGCCCGACACAAGGCGGCCTGGGGCAGCACTCACAAAAAGCTGGAGTAACACAGCGGGACAGGCAGCATCTCTGGAAAGGTCACCTATTCCTTCTCTCCAGAGATGCTGCCTGTCCCGCTGAGTTACTCCAGCTTTTTGTGTCTTATCTTCAGTTTAAACCAGCATCTGCAGTTCCTCCTTACACAACTCACCAGTAGCAGTCTGCTTTGGGCTCAGTTCACTTTCACTCAGGTCCAGGGTTCCTGGCACAGGTGTATCGGTGACAGGTGTATCAAAATTGGTGTCAGAGTCAGAGCTGGGGGAAGAAAGAAAGAGGGAGAGGCATGAAGGTGTGTGCTGGTGGAACTGAGCCTCTGCCTGTAGTTCACCTTGATCACACAGTGGCTGCACCTGCCCAGACGCTACGCACCACATCCATGCACCACTCACCTGATGCACACCTGTGCGTACACACACTCACCATAAAAACACACACCATACGCACACTCACACACAATATCATGCACTCATCATATACACACACTCTACAGACACACTAACCATACACGTACCATACACACGCGCCGTATACACACACACATACATATCACACACATATCCCTCACACACAATTCACATTCTCACACACACAAACCAACCGGGCACACACACACACATCATACAACCATTCTCATAGACAAATGCACTCTTTGCATATACATTAACACACTTCCCAGATAATTACATCTTGCACACAAACACCTTACATACAAACACATTCCATAGACAATTACTCCATATACACACACACTCCACACACACTCGACACACTACATCCAGAGACATTTTCGCACTATTCACACATCCACACCATGCAGACAATTGCACCTTACACACACACACACACACACCACAAAAACATGCCCACAGACACTTACACATGTCCACCGTACAGACATCCCCGTAATAGCACCTTATACACACACACACTCCATGCAGACAATTATACACACACCAGACAATAACACATAGAAACACAGAAAATAGGTGCAGGAACTTCGAGCCAGCGCCACCATTCAATATGATCATGGCTGATCATCTAAAATCAGTACCCCATTCCTGCCTTCTCCCCATACCCCTTGATTCCGTTATCCCTATCTTGAATACACTCTCTTGAATACACTTTACACTTGCACACCATACAGACATCCCCGCAATGACACCTTATACACACACACCAGACAATTGAACCTCATACATACACTCCATACAGACACCCCCACAATTACACTTCATACACACACACATTAGACTATTGCACCTTATATATACACACACACACATAAGACAATTGCACCTTGTATACATACATACATTAGACAATTGCACTTCATACATACACACTAGACAATTGCATCATATATATACACACACATAGATACAGTAGACAATTGCACGGTATACACACAAACACCCATGGACACACACACACCCATGGACACACACCCATGAACACACACACACCCATGGACACACACCCACACCCATGGACACACACCCACACCCATGGACACACACACACACACCCATGGACACACACACACACCCATGGACACACACACACACCCATGGACACACACACACACACACACCCATGGACACACACACACACACACCCATGGACACACACACACACCCATGGACACACACACACACACACCCGTGGACACACACACACACCCGTGGACACACACACCCGTGGACACACACACACACACACACACACCCGTGGACACACACACACACCCGTGGACACACACACACACACCCGTGGACACACACACACACACACCCGTGGACACACACACACACACACACACCCGTGGACACACACACACACACACCCGTGGACACACACACACACACCCGTGGACACACACACACCCGTGGACACACACACACACACCCATGGACACACAGACACACACCCATGAACACACACACCCATGGACACACACACACACCCATGGACACACACACCCATGGACACACACACACACCCATGGACACACACACACACACACACCCGTGGACACACACACACACACCCATGGACACACACACACACACACCCATGGACACACACACACACACACACCCGTGGACACACACACACACACCCATGGACACACACACACACACACACACACCCATGGACACACACACACACCCGTGGACACACACACACACCCGTGGACACACACACACACCCGTGGACACACACACACACCCGTGGACACACACACACCCGTGGACACACACACCCATGGACACACACACACACCCACGGACACACACACACACAGACAGACAGACAGACAGAGCCGGCCCGGCCGGAGCGAGTGCAGCAACTTGCCTGAAGCTGAACCTGGTGACGGTGGGCTGTACCAGCCCCAGCCCCTGGTCCTCTCCCTCCTCCCCAGCGCCGTCACCATCGCCCTCGCCTTCGCCCTCGCCGCCCCGCACCGCCGTCCACGTCCAGCGAGCCCACTGGAAGGGCGACAGGATCTGCCACGGACTGAATGCCATCCTCACTCACTCCCTCCTGCCCGCCCGCCTCCCACAAGATGGAGGGCTAGCCGGGCAGCAGCGGCCGGCACCGTGTGTGTGTGAGTGGGGAGAGTCTGCGCTTCTGCCCCGGTCCGCGGATGTGGTTACATGTGCAACACGCAGCAAGCTGCTGCCTCCTCCCTCTGTCAGTGTGTCTGCGCGGCCGCTGCTGCTACAGCTACAGCTACAGCCCACAGCCCGCTCCTCCCACCCTGCTCCCCGCTCCACACACTCACACTGTGTCTCTCATCTCTCACCCCCTCCCCTCTCTATCTCTGCCTCTCATCTCTCACCCCCTCCCCTCTCTATCTATCTATACATATATATCACTCTCATCCCTCTCCCTTTCTCACCCCTGTCTGTCACCCCTCTATCTCTCACCTCCTCTCTCGCACCCCCCTCTCTCTCCCCCCCTCTCTCTATCTCTCACCCCTCTCTCTCTATTCTTCTCCCAATCTCATCTGTCCCTCTCTCACTCACACACACCCCTTCCTATCTCACCCCTTTCCCTCTCTCTCGCCCTACCTTCCCTCTCTGTCCCCATCTCATCCCTCTCTCTCTCCCTCTCCCAATCTCACCCCTCTCACCCTACCTCTCCCACCCCTCTCGCTCTCTTCCAATCTCATCTCTCACACACTCCCCTCCCTATCTCACCCCTCTCCGCATCTTTCTCCCTCTTCCTGTTTCACCTCTCTCTCCCTCAGTCCCCATATCACCCCTCTCTATCTCACCCCTCTCTCTATCTCTTCCTTCTTGCCCGATCCTCTCTCCCTTTCACCCCCTCTCACCAACTTCCTCTCTCATCCCCTTCTCTCTCTTACCCCCTCTCACATTCCCTCTTCCTACCTCACTCTCTCTCCCTATCTCACCCCTCTCGTTATCTCACTCTCTCTCCCATCCCTCTCTATCCCACCTCTCTCTCCCTCTCCCAGCCTTCTCCCTATCCTATCCTTCTCTCCCTTTGTCCCACCTTTCTTCCTATCCAATTCCTGTACCTGACCGTCCCACCCACCGTTCTCCACCTCCCTCCCTCTCACACCATCCCATCCCTCTCCACCTGCCCCGCCTCTCTCCACCGCCCACCCAGGGTCGCTGCCAGAGACCCCCATCCTCTCCTCATTCAGCTGTGGAGGCTGAACCTTCCTCTCCGGGCAGCCCTGAAGATGGCTGGTTGTGTACCTCAGGTCTATTCCTGGAAGTGTCACTGCCCAGATCTCGCTAATGCCAGGTCATTAGCCCAGAGTCATCATTTCATACACTGGGACTTGCGCTACTTACATTTCATTGCCATGGAGTGATACATTGTTGAAACAGGCCCTTCGGCCCAACTTGGCCACACTGGCCAAAATGTCTCAGCTACACTAGTCCCACCTGCCACCATGTGGTCCATATCCCTCTAAACCTGTCCTATCCATGTGCCTGTCTAACTGTTTCTTAAATTTTGGGATAATCCCAGCCTCAACTACCTCCTCTGGCAGCTTGTTCCATACTCCCACCACCCTTTGTGTGAAAAATGTTACCCGTCGGAGTCCTATTAAGTCTTTTCCCCTTCACCGTGAACCTATGTCCACTGGTTCTTTCTTTCTAACTTCCTTAACAAGCCCTGTAAGAAGACGGCAATAATTTAGCCACTTATATTCCCAGCGTTTGTCAAATGTACAATGACTTGTTGTTTTAGAATGCGGCATGTCCTCTGGTCCTCGATTCACCTACTCTGGGCAAAAGACTCTGCATCGACCCGATCTATTCCCCTCATGATTTTGTACACCTCTATAAGATCACCCCTCATCCTCCTGCGCTCCATGGAATAGAGGCCCAGCAGACTCAACGTCTCCCTGTAGCTCACACCCTCTAGCCCTGGCAACATCCTCGTAAATCTTCTCTGTGCCCTTTCCAGCTTGACGACATCTTTCCTGTAACATGGTGCCCAGAACTGAACGCAGTTCTGCCTTTTTGTTTTTAAATTTTAGAAGATTATGGTGGCACGTTGGCGCAGCGGTAGAGTTGCTGCCTTAAGGGCCTGTCGCACTTTCCCGAGTTAGTCACGAATTCTCCCGAGTTATCAAACTCGCAGAATGTTTGTAACGGGTCCGTAGGAGTCCGTGGATATATGGTATCGGCTCGTTATGCCAGCGTAGGTACTTGGGGCTATTTTTTAACTTGTGGACATTTTTCACCATGCTGAAGAAAACGTCCCGACTTACCTGATGCCCCGAGTACCTCCGGCTGGCATAAAGAGCCGCTACGATATATCTACAGACTCGTCACGAACATTCTGCGAGTTTGAAAACACGGGGGAATTTGTGACTAACTCGGGAAAGTGGGACAAGCCCTTTACAGCGCTTGCAATGCCGTAGACCCAGGTTCGATCCTGACCACGGGTGCTGTCTGCACGGAGTTTGTTCGTTCTCCCCGTGACCGCATGGGTTTTCTCTGAGATCTTCGGTTTCCCCTCACTCTCCAAAGGTTGGTAGGTTAATTGGCTTGGTATCAGGCACGTGCCGTCAGGGTAGGCAAGGTAGGCACTGCCTACCCTGACTAAAATTATGAAATGGCAATTCTTAAATATAAATAGTAAAGGCATGGGAGAATTATGCCTGTCTAAGAGATCGATCTCCTAGGTAGGCATAATTCTCCGTGCCTTTCCTCCGCAGCGCTTGTGACACGGGAAGCTCTGTGCAGCCCACGTGCCGTCAGCGCTGCCTGAAGCCGTCAGTTTCAAGCGGGGCTGAAGGCAGCAGAAATTCTGCCTTTGCAGAACTGCGCAGGCGCATCAGTCTACTGCGCATGCACAGCGCAAGTTTCTTGGCGGGGTTTTCAACTATGGTTTGCCGTGTACCAATGATGTGGTAAGTACATTTTGTGTTTATGTTTTTAAATACCGTATTTCCCGGGGTGTGGGGGTGGGGGGAGAGCTCCTTTCACAGCGTTTGGGGAGTCTGGCCCGGGGTAAAGTTGTGGGGAGGGCACGAATATTATGAATGAGGGGTCGGGAGCATCCACTTGCGACGCTCCTTGCACGGAGGCGTGGAATGCCACCGCATTGAGGCCGGGGGGGGGGGGGGAGAGAGAAGTAGCTCGGGCGGCTGAGCAGCCGCTGGGCCGGACAGCGGAACCAGCCGCCACCTTAGCTCCTTCTGCCGGTCCCCGCTCACCTCCGGTAGCTCTCCGTCTAAAAACCTCTCTCCTGCCGCTCGCTGGCCTCACTCATGTCCTTAAATTCCGACAGCGCGATTGAGGTTACTCGGCTGTGGGAATTTAAGGATTTGCAGGAAGCCGCTGACATGAGCGAAGTCGGTGAACGGCAGGTGACAGGTGTTCCGACGGAGAGCACTGCCAAAGGTGAGCGGGCCAGCAGAAGGCGCTGAAGTGGCGGCCAGTTCTGCTGTCGGGCCCCGGTGGCCGCTCCCCAAGCTGATTCTATCCCCAGCTATAGTGGGTGGCTTCGCGCCCAGAGAGCTGCGGTAGCGGTGAATGAGTGAGTTACTGGCAGTATCCCCGACACCCTCCTTCTCAACACTCGTGCCCTCCCCACAACTTTACACCTGGCACAGACTCTCCACACGCTGTGAAAGGAACTGTTCCCCCAATTGGTCTATGACCAGGAAGCCTAGGAAGGGCAAATTGAAATGCCACTGTTTTTATTTGTTTGTTTATTTAACGAGGAGAACAATCTGCGCATGCGCGGTTTAATTTTTTTAAAGCGGACTGAGTGCCTACCCTGAGTAATTACTCACGGCACGTGCCTGCTTGGTATAAAGGTAAATTGTCCCTTAGTGTGTGTAGGATAGTGTTAGTGTGCGGGGGTCGCTGGTCGGTGCGGACTCGGTGGGCTGAAGGGTCTGTTTCCGCACTGTATCTCTAAACTAAAACTAAAATAATGTATAAGTCACTAGAGGTCATCTGTATATTTAGTTTGCTAATTACTGCCTCCTTCTAACTGTCTCACTGCCTCTGTGGATAGCAGGAGCACTACCAAGGGCTGATATAAATACTCCAGAAAGCCTGGCAGTGTTTTGAAAGATTAAATAAACAAGGGCGGGTTTCACTGGCGTCAATGATGAACTGATGTACAACAGGTTGCAGGAGACCAGCGGGACGCACAAAACGCTGCAGTAACTCAGTGGGACAGGCAGCATCTCTGGAGAGAAGGAGTGGGTGACGTTTCGGGTCGAGACCCTTCTTCAGACTGAGAGTCAGGGGAAAGGGGAAACGAGAGATATAGACGGTGATGTAGAGAGATAAAGAACAAGTGAATGAATGAAATGCAAGACAGTAACTATGATCAAGGAAACAGGCCATTGTTAGCAGTGGGCTAGGTGAAAACGAGTTACAGACAACGAGACGACAGTGAAACTAGTACATGGACTCGGGTGGGGGAGGGGATGCAAGGGTTACTAGAAGTTAGAAAACTGAGTTCAGTTTAGTTGAGTTTATTGTCACGTGCACCGAGGTACAGTGTAAAGCGTTTGTTGCGTGCTATCCAGTCAGCAGAAAGACAATACGTGATTACAATCGAGCCATCACAGTGTACGGTGGAGGATAAGGGAATAATGTTTAGTGCAAGGTTTGGCCAGCAAAGTCCTATCAAGGATAGTCCGAGTGTCACTGATGAGGTAAATAGTAGTTCCGCACTGCTCTCTGGCTGTGGTCAATGTTCACACCGCTGGGGTGTAAGTTGCCCAAGTGAAATATGAGGTGCTGTTCCTCCAATTTGCGCTGGGCCTCACTCTGACAATGGAGGAAGCCCAGGGCAGAAAGGTCAATGTGGGAATGGGATTGCATTAAACGTTATTCCCTTATTGTGTATCCCTACACTGTAATGGCTCGATTGTAATCACGTGTTGTCTCTCTATTGGGCGTTCACATCGGGTGCCCCGTTTCCACCAATCTTCCCACCACCACGCACAAGAAGACAAGACAGGCACCATTGTATGCAGATGCCGAGGAGTGTGTTCAGCTCTGGTTAAACAACTTCCTTCTAATCTTGCGTGTGGACTCGATAAGAAGTCGTCTTTCTGCTGACTGGTTAGCACGCAACAAAATCTTTTCACTGTAACTCAGTACACGTGACAATGAACTAAACTGAACAGAATTGAAGTTAAACCATTGGTGGGAAAATATTGGGCATTCAAAGTTTGCCATGTTTCACGGACATAGTTTTCTTCATTCCTGTAATATTGCCGACGTTACGTTTTGGTGAGTTCATGCCCCTGATAAAGTATTAGGTTCCATTGACTATCCAGCATCCTGCTCTCTATTAGAACTTTCAACTCGGATAACCACAAAGCTCTTGACCATTGGAAAACATGGAGCAGTACAGCACCGGAACAGGCCCTTCGGCCCACTATGTCCGTGCCGTGCATGAGGCCAAGTTAAACTAATCACCGCTGCCTGCCCGTGATCCGTATCCCCCCATTCCCTTCATGTCCATGTGCCGACCTACAAGGCTCTTAAACGCCACTATCGTATGCCTCCACCACCATCCCTTGCAACATATTCCAGGCCCCCACCACGTCCCACGCACATCTCCTGACTACCCATGTGTTCTCTCTCCATTTAAGGTTATTTTGTCCTGTTCATCTTACAATCCCCAGCAAGCATTGCACTGCACCATCTTTCTGTGGACAGATGCCTCGAAATTGGATCCATAAGTGTCTGCCCTTCAAGTGCTCTTTGCACCAAGTAGATTCTGCGAGCCATTATCTCCCGATGAAATCATGACCATCGCAAGATAGTATTTCTGGGGACAACTTCTTGCCAGCGTGTCTGAGTCTTGCTCAACACCAGAAACGTATAGTGACGTCAAAAATCAGGCTTCACACCTTCCACCCTTCCCCCCACTTCCCCCCCCCCCCCCCCCCCCCCCAACCCCCCCGAGTAATCCAGACTCACCCTGGGGAGGGTATGACTGTTTTGCTTTGGCTTTAGAGCGTGGAAGCAGGCCCTTCGGCCCACCTAGTCCATGCTGGGACCAACGATTTTGTGATACAGCGTGGAATCAGGCCCTTCGGCCCACCTAGTCCATGCTGACTAACGATCACCCGTACACTTGTTCTATCAGAAGTCAATTAACCTACAGACCCGCATGTCTTTGGAACATCGGAGGAAACCGGTGCACCCGGAGAAAACCCACGCAGGTCACGGGGAGAACGTACAAACTCCGCGCAGACAGCACCCGTGGTCAGCATGGAACCCGGGTCTCTGGCGCTGTGAGGCAGCAACTCTACCGCTGCGCCACCGTGCCACCCTGTTGTGTGACAGACACAAGGAGGAGACTGACCCGAGATCACCAGGGAGCCAGGAATGAAAGCGTCTCCATTCTCAGTAAAGCACAAAGTGCTGGAGGAACTCTGCGGGCCGGGCAGCATCCCGGGAGGCAATGGGCAGCTGACAGTTCAGGCCGGGGCCCTTCTCTTCACAACGATCAGATTGAGCCTCCATTCTGACATCCATGCACTGCACACAACATCTGGCAGCAACAGGATATAAAGTTCATGCTGTATATCATTGTATAGTCTAGCAAAGATAAGCCCGTTATTTGTAGCACCTTGCTGCTCACACTGTGAAAGTGCCTCATTGACCACACTGCTGGTACTGGGCCGTGAGGTATAGGGGTACAGGGCCATGGGGTACAGGCACATGGGGTACAGGCACATGGGGTACAGGCACATGGGGTACAGGCACATGGGGTACAGGGGTACAGGGCCATGGGGTACAGGAGTACAGGGCCATGGGGTACAGGGGTACAGGGCCATGGGGTACAGGGGTACAGGGCCATGGGGTACAGGCACATGGGGTACAGGGGTACAGGGCCATGGGGTACAGGGGTACAGGGCCATGGGGTACAGGCACATGGGGTACAGGCACATGGGGTACAGGGGTACAGGGCCATGGGGTACAGGGCCATGGGGTACAGGGCCATGGGGTACAGGCACATGGGGTACAGGGGTACAGGGCCATGGGGTACAGGGTCATGGGGTACAGGGCCATGGGGTACAGGCACATGGAGTACAGGCACATGGGGTACAGGGGTACAGGGCCATGGGGTACAGGCACATGGGGTACAGGGGTACAGGGCCATGGGGTACAGGGGTACAGGGCCATGGGGTACAGGCACATGGGATACAGGCACATGGGGTACAGGGGTACAGGGCCATGGGGTACAGGGCCATGGGGTACAGGGCCATGGGGTACAGGCACATGGGGTACAGGCACATGGGGTACAGGGGTACAGGGCCATGGGGTACAGGGGTACAGGGCCATGGGGTACAGGGCCATGGGGTACAGGCACATGGGGTACAGGCACATGGGGTACAGGCACATGGGGTACAGGGGTACAGGGCAATGGGGTACAGGGGTACAGGGCCATGGGGTACAGGGGTACAGGGCCATGGGGTACAGGGGTACAGGCACATGGGGTACAGGGCCATGGGGTACAGGCACATGGGGTACAGTGGCATGGGGTACAGGGCCATGGGGTACAGCGGTACAGGGGTACAGGGATACAGGGGTACAGGGATACAGGGGTACAGGGCCATGGGGTACAGGGGTACAGGGGTACAGGGATGCAGGCCCATGGGGTACATGGCCATGGGGTACAGGGGTACAGGGGTACATGGCCATGGGGTACAGGGGTACAGGGATACAGGCCCATGGGGTACAGGGGTATAGGGATACAGAGGTACAGGGCCATGGGGTACAGGGGTACAGGGGTACAGGCCCATGGGGTACACGGCCATGGGGTACAGGGGTACAGGGCCATGGGGTACAGGCACATGGGGTACAGGGCCATGGGGTACAGGGCCATGGGGTACACGGCCATGGGGTACAGGGCCATGGGGTACAGGGCCATGGGGTACAGGCACATGGGGTACAGGGCCATGGGGTACAGGCACATGGGGTACACAGCCATGGGGTACAGGCACATGGGGTACAGGGCCATGGGGTACAGGGCCATGGGGTACTGGGCCATGGGGTACAGGCCCATGGGGTACAGGCCCATGGGGTACAGGGGTACAGGCCCATGGGGTACACGGCCATGGGGTACAGGGGTACAGGCCCATGGGGAACAGGGGTACACGGGTAAGCACTATGACTGAACCCCACTGGCACAGACCATGATGTGGAGGGAGTGGGAGGTGGCCACCCATGCACACACGCACACACACACATACTTACCCGCACATACATACAAATACTTATACGTACACACATACATACACCCATTTCCACACATATATACACACATGCACACACACACTCATAGACACACATACTTGCACGCGCATACACATGCACACACATACAGGCACACACATACAGGCACACACACAACACACATACATACACGGTACATACCTACAAATACATATAAATACTTGTAGGTGCACACATACACACGCACACACACATATACACACATTCATACACGCACGCATACACATACGTACAGGCACACACATAAACCACGCGCACATACACATACATACCCGCAAATACATACAAATACTTATACGCACACACACACAGAGGCATGCACACTCATGATAGCACACTCACACTCGCACTCACACGAGTACAGTGTTAACTCCCCTACTATTTGCCTCCTCTTCAAGCAGGGATGTAAGTAACACCGTTATGATCGTATTATCTGGGCAGTCCTAACCGCGACCTTGCTGATGCAACCCACAAGATGGTGGGGGTGTTGGACAGAGGACAGGAACGGTGTGAGCGGGTGAGTGGACTCACCACCCTCTAGGAGGTGTCTGGGGATTCTGCGGTCGGCCACAGGAACTGGCTTTTCTCCAGGTGCTCCGGTTTCCTCCCACATTCCAAAGACGTGCGGGTTTGCAGGTTAATTGGCCTTCTGTAAATTGCCCCTAGTGTGTGTGGGATGGAACCAGTGGACGGGTTATAGTGAGGAGTCCGTGGGTCGAGGTGTGGGTGGAGTGGAGCGGGCCGCTGGAGGCCCCGCAGAAACCGGGGGGGGGGGGGGGACGACCACGTGGGTCAGGCCCCGCTGGAGGCCCCGCAGAAACCGGGGGGACGACCATGTGGGTCGGGCCCTGCTGGAGGCCCTACAGAGGTCGGGGACGAGCGCGCGGATCGGACGCGGCCTGCAGCAACACGGAGCGGCGGTGGAGGTCACCAACACCATCGCCAGGCCAGGCCGACCCCTGAGCTCCGACGCAGGGCCATCGCCAAGACAACGGGTCCAAAAGGCCAAGATAAAACTCAATATTTTGAAGATACGTTGGCTCAGGAAACGTGGCGACTCTGTATAGTTCCTCAGTGCAATCTATTATTCTTCCACCACAATCATTGCACTTTAGTATTTATGTTTTCCTATTTTCTATGTTTCTATGAATGATTATGCTCGTGAACGGTAAGATTTTACTGAATTATATGCAAAAATAATTTTGTTGCATCTAGTTACGTGATAAAAAAGCACCTTTGAACCATTGAATTTGTAAGTTCATAAGTGATAGGAGCAGAATTAGATCATTCGGCCCATCAAGTCTACTCCGCCATTCAACCATGGCTGATCTATCTCCCCATCTCAACCCTTTCTCCTGCCTTCTCCCCACAACCCCTGACACCCGCACTAATCAAGAATCCATCAATCCCTGCCTTAAAAATATCCATTAACATGGCCTCCACAGCCGTCTGTGGCAATGAAATCCACAGATTCACCACCCTCTGACTAAAGAAATTCTTCCTCGTGTCCTTCCTAAAGGAACGTCCTTGTAATCCTGAGCCTGTGACTCTGATCCTAGACTCTCCCACTAGTGGGGTTCCTTCCTGGTATTCCACAACATCCCATACTAGCTCACTTCCATTGCTGCCACCAAGGCACCTTTTACAATGATGCCCCACTGCTGGCTCTCCCAACATCCGACACCTCATTGCCCCTCACCTACTACACCCTCTTCCGACCGTTCCCATGGGAAACCCGCAGCTCATGGAAACATACAAAAATAAGTGCAGGAGTAGGCCATTCGACCATTCGGCCCTTCAAGCCAACAGCGCCATTCAATATAACCATATAACCATATAACAATTACAGCACGGAAACAGGCCTTCTCGGCCCTTCCAGTCCGTGACGACTATTTATTTTCCCCTTGATATGATCAAGGCTGATCATCCAGAATCAGTACCCCGTTCCTGCTTTCTCCCCATATCCCTTGATTCCGTTAGCCCTCAGACCTAAATCTAACTCTCTCTTCAAAACATCCAGTGAATTGGCCTCCACTGCCTTCTGTGGCAGAGAATTCCACAGATTCACAACTCTCTGGGTGAAAAGGCTTTTCCTCATCCCAGTCCTAAATGGCCTATTCCTTATTCTAAAACTGTGTGACCCCTGGTTCTGGATCCCCCCTCCCCTCAGGCACACTTCCTAAAGTCACCTGATTGCACATCATTTAGGGATCGTGAAGCCAAACCAACACTGGTTTTGCACGCAACACCAAAACAAATCCAATCTCATTGTCTGTTCATGTCTGTGTGCTCACCTTTTCCTATCTGTTTCACTCTCAGGGCCTGAGCTTAATTTTGCTGGGTTTTTTTGTACTTTGTTTTTTGCAGCTTTTTACTTTCCCCATTATCTGTTGAATTATCCATGCCTTTTCTTGGCTAAGTGGAGCTCTCAACCCTGGGGCCTGTAATTAGACTCTGCATCCCGTTAAATCCCTTCTTGAATTCGCCGTGCCGATCTGCGGTTGGTAGATCAATCTGTTGGTAGATTTGCCGAGACGCCTGTAGACGGGATCGCTCGCACGGCAGTACACTTATCCCAAAGTCAATCTGGGATTGGCCAGGCCCACACTGACCTTTCTGTCCTGGGCCTCCTCCACTGTCAGAGTGAGGCCCAGCGCAAATTGGAGGAACAGCTCCTCATATTTCCGGGCTGGAGTGGGGAGAAGGAGGAATGACTGGGGTGGGACAAGTCTGTGATATGAAGCTTGCAGTGTTACAGCTTCCTAGCTCCTGGGGCCTGGGTTCGATTCTGACCTCGGCTGCTGTCTCTGTGGGAATTCCACATTCTGACTCTGACCGCAAGGGTTTCCGCTGGAAATTCTAGTTTCTTCTCGTTCCAAATATGTGTGGGCAGTGGGCAAGTTAATTGGCAATTATAACTGACCTCTTCCTGTACATAACGAGAGAGAGAGAGAGAGAGACAGAGAGAGAGAGCAAACACAGAATATTATTTTAGTTTCGTTTAAATATACTGTGGGGAACCAAACCCTTCGGCCCACTGAGTTCATGCCGACCAGCGATCATCTGTACTCCAGCATTATCCTACACACTAGGGACAATTTTTACAGAAGCCAAATAACCTACAAACCTGTACGTCTTTGGAACGTGGGAGGAAACCGGAGCACCCGGAGGAAACCCACTCCGTATACACAGCTGGATCTCTGGCGCTGTGAGGCTGCAACTCTACTGCTATTCCACCATGTTGGGCCAACGGATCTGTTTCTATTTCATCCGCAGCAAACAACTGCCCATCCAAGGTGGTTCCCATTTCCTCACCTTTGACCCATATCTCTTCTGCCTTTGATAAAAAGCCAATTGCCCCTAATGCTGCACTGCATAACCTTTGTTACAGCAGTAAAAGTCATGGCGGACCCAGACAGGCCAAGCTGATGCACTGATATATCGATTCCATATCCACTCGTCACTTGCCTGCGCCAGGCGCACGCTGAGCGATCGTTTCGCAGAACACTTCCTCTCAGTCCGCCTAAACCTACCTGAGCTCCTGGTTGCTAAACACTTTAACTCCCCCTGAAGAAGGGTCTCGACCCGAAACGTCGCCTATCTCCTTCGCTCCTTAGATGCTGCTGCACCCGCTGAGTTTCTCCAGCTTTTTGTGTAACCCTCGATTCTCCAGCATCTGCAGTTCCTTCTTTAACATTTTGTCTCTGTTTGCTTTGTTGTCACCTTCTCCTAGCCAACAATGATCTATTCTAGGGTTACACAAAAAGCTGGAGAAACTCAGCGGGTGCAGCAGCATCTAAGGAGCGAAGGAGATAGGCGACGTATTGGGTCGAGACCCTTCTTCTATTCTACATTGTCCTTGATCTGCATTCCCTTTGTCCCATTTTCACACCTTACACTTCCTTATCTAGGTATCTCCCTCCACCTGACATCAGTCTGAAGAAGAGTCTCGACCCAAAACATCCTTCTCTCCAGAGACGCTGCCTGTCCCGCTGAGTTACTCCGGCATTTTTTGTCTATTCCCACTTCTCTTTTCCTGCTTTCCTCCCACACTCCAAAAACGCACAGGCTTGTAAGTTAATTGGCTTTGGTAAAAATTGTAATTTGTCCCAAGTGTGTGTTAGGATAGTGCAAGTGTGCAGGGTGGTCGCTGGTCGATGCAGACTGGATGGGCCGAAGGGCCTGTATCTCTATAGTTGAAAGTCTGTGGCTTAAACTCTTTGGGTCTAGATGTAAACAAAAGCACGATACTAGTTAGAAGAAATGCCAGAAATATTTTCACTAACATCCACGCCGTTATTTATTTCGCAACCAACGCCTCTACGATTACTGTCTCACTGGCATGTAAAAATTGGCAAGCATTTATATTTCACTCATTGCAAAAGTAATTGCTTGGTTGCAAACTATTTCGGGTCATCCAGATATTGTGCAAAGAAGTGTATTAATACTTTTTTTAGTTTAGTTTAGGGACACAGCGCAGAAACAGGCCCTTCAGCCCACCGAGTCCGTGCCGACCAGCGATCTCCGCACATTAACAGTATTCGGCACTCACTAGGGACAATTTTATTTTTTTTTACATTTACCAGGACAAATAACCGACAAACCTGCACGTCTATGGAGTGCGGGAGGAAACCGAAGATCTCGGAGAAAACCCACGCAGATCACGGGGAGAAGGTACAAAATGGGTACAGACAGCACCCGTGGTCGGGATTGAACCCGGGTCTCTGGCGCTGTAAAGCAGCAACTCTACCGCTGCACCACCGTGCAGCCCCAGCCATTCCCCTGTGTTCCTAGTCCCCCTATGAGTCTGAAGACGCTGGCCCTATGATTCATTATTGGTCATAAAACAAAGGAGCTATTGACAGCAGAAGACTTGTTCCACGGGATGAAACGACCGGAATATAACCTGTTCGCTGCTCTCCCCTCCCCAATTAGGCGATCTGTATCTGGTGGCTTGCATGATGACAATCAGGTCGGAATGTGCGGACTCTGCTAGTTACAGGTGGGGACTTGGAACCTTGCTATTCGGAGAACACAATGCAGTTTGTTTTAAATCAGCAGGTGGATCTTAAGACATACTTTGATAGATGAGATCACAACCTCATTCCTCACATAACTTTAATTTAGTTTAATTTATTATTATCACCACCAGGGAGAGTGTCGAACAAGATGACGTGTTTACAAAATATCAGGCTTAATCCAGTCATGCCATCTTGGCCGATCTCTTTCTCCCACTCAAAATCCCATTCCCCTGCCTTTTCCCCATAACCCCTGGCGCCCTTTACTAATCAAGAATCTATCAACCTCTGCTTTAAACATACCCAATGATTTGTAGATAAGGTGCGGAGAAATTTCCTGTCTCAGATGATGGCGAATCTCTGGAATTCCTGGCTGGATCATTCAATATATCTAGGGTGGAGATGGAGGAGGTTATGTGGAGAAAGCAGGAGAAATGGGGGTGAGAGGGAGAGATAGATCAGCCATGACTGAATTGGGGTGTAGACTTGATGGGCCGAATGGTCTAATTCTGCCTCTAGAACTTATGAACAACAGTGGTGTTTGAGAGGCTTTTCGATAGGCACATGGAAGTTCAGGGGATGGAGGGATACGGATCATGTGCTGGCAGATCCGTTTAACTTGGCATCAGGCTCAGCACAAAGATTGTGGGCCGAAGGGCCTGTTCCTCTGCTGCACACTTCTATGTCTATGCCTAATCTCGACCTAAACAAGTGAGTCTGATGATCAATTGCCCAAGATACTACAAAAGTTATAACGTCCTGGCAAATATGCAGCGATCTCTGCTTGCGGAGTGAATTGTGGACGCAGCCCAGACCGTCACACAAACCAAACTCCCTTCCACTGAAGCTAGACACCAGTAGACAACACACAATAGGTGCAGGAGTAGGCCATTCGGCCCTTCGAGCCAGCACCACTATTCAATCTGATCATGGCTGATCATCCCCAATCAGTACCCCGTTCCTGTTTCACTAAGATCCCCTCTCATCCTTCTAAATTCCAGAGTGTACAAGCTCAGCCGCTCCATTCTCTCAGCATATGACAGTCCCGCCATCCTGGGAATTACCCTTGTGAACCTAAGCTGCACTCCCTCAATAGCAAGAATGTCCTTCCTCAAAGTGCTGGAGTAACTGATCGGGACAGGCAGCATCTCTGGAGAGAAGGAATGGGTGACGTTTCGGGTCGAGACACTTCTTCAGACCGAAGCCAATTAATCTACGAACCTGCAGTTCCTTCCTACACAGTCCCTTCCGCTGACTCCATCTACACCCCACCCTGCCTTGGAGGGCCAGCAACGTAATCAAGGACCAGTCACTCCCTCTTCTCCTCTCTCCCATCGGGCAAGAAGTGCAGGTGTGATAAAGCACACCTCCAGACTCAGAGACAGTTTCGTCCATGCTGTTATCAGGCAACTGAACCATCCCACCAACAACTAGAGAGCGGTCTTGAACCACTATCTTTGATCGGACCTTACTGGCTTTACCTTGCACCTTTACCAGAGCCCAGCAGTGAATGCGGAGCAGAACACCAGACAGCCAACCATGTCACCTCTGGGTGCCCGCTCTACCACCCACCAAATGGAGCCCAGGGCCTGGCGGACATTGCCACAGAGACAACAACCTGGCTGCTCAAAACACGGCTTGAGATCTAACTATTGATGATTCATTCACAAGAAGAAGACCTTGCACTAAACATTATTCGCTTATCATGTATCTGTACACAGCGAATGGCATGATTGTAATCATATGTTGTCTTTCTGCTGGCTGGTTAGCACGCAACAAAAGCTGTCCACTGATTGGGGATGATCAGCCATGATCACATTGAATGGGGGTGCTGGCTTGAAGGGCCGAATGGCCTATTCCTGCACCTATTGTCTATTGTCTAACTGTGATTGTCCCGAGGGGCGGGGAGGAATGGGGGATGATTTTGAGTGCTTTTAGTTTGTCTGAACAGTGGCAGGGCTCACCGGATAATCAAAACTGTCCCCCGTACATCCCGGCCATGAGAGAGGCTAGCCTTTCACCAACCATCTCACAACTGGACCAGGAGCAAATCATTCCCAATCCCAAGGGACCACCAAAGAGTTGTGGTTCCGTTTTTGTAGTTCAGAGATACAGCGCGGAAACAGGCCCTTCGGCCCACCGAGCCAGCGCCGACCAGCGATCACCGTGCATTAACACAAGCCTACACACTGACACTAGGGACAGTTTACATTCATACCAACTATACAAACCCAAGCCAATTAACCAACAAACCTGCACGTCTTTGGAGTGTATAGAAGGATGAGGGGGAATCTCATTGAAACATATAAGATTGTTAAGGGTTTGGACACGCTAGAGTCAAGAAACATGTTCCCGATGTTAGGGGAGTCCAGAACCAGGGGCCACAGTTTAAGAATAAGGAGTAAGCCATTTAGAACAGAGATGAGGAAACACTTTTTCTCACAGAAAAAGATGAGTCTGTGGAATTCTCTGCCTCAGAGGGCGGTGGAGGCAGGTTCTCTGGATGCTTTCAAGAGAGAGTTAGATAGGGCTCTTAAAGATAGCGGAGTCAGGGGATATGGGGTGAAGGCAGGAACGGGGTACTGGTTGAGGATGATCAGCCATGATCACATTGAATGGCGGTGCTGGCTCCAAGGGCCGAATGGCCTACTCCTGCACCTATTGTCCATTGTGTATTGTATATTGAGTGTGGGAGGAAACCAAGGATCTCGGAGAAAACCCACGCGGTCACGGGGAGAACGTACAAACTCCGTGCAGACGGCACCCGTGATCACGATCGAACGAGGGTCTCTGGCGCTGTGAGGCTGCAACTCTTCCGCTGCGCCACCGTGCAGCCCTGCTGTATTGAAACCCCCTTGAATAATGAGAGCCCGACGTAGAGTGGATGTGGAGAGGACGTTTTCATCAGAGGGAGTGTCTAGGACCCGAGGGCACAGCCTGATATACAATGACATACATTTATGAATGGAGAGGAGGAGGAATTTCGTTAGCTAGATGGGGGTGAATCTGTGGAACTCACTGGCCACAGACGGCGGTGGAGGCCAAGTCTGTGGCCAGTGGGTTTTTTTAAAGCAGAGATTTACAGGTGCTTGATTAGTATGGGTGTCAATGGTTACGGGGAGAAGGCTGGAGAATGGGGTTGGGAGGCCACGATAGATCAGCCATGATCGAGTGGGGGAACTCCACCATTAGATCATGGCCGATGCACCTTGCCCTCCCAACCCCATTCTCCACCCTTCTCCACCATAACCTTTGTCCCCTGTACAAACCAAGGACCCAACAATGGACCGAATGGCCTAATTCTGCTCCGATGTCTTATGAACATAAACTCAGGTTAATACAGGAGCAGCAGGGCTGGGATTGTGTCTGATCCCTAGTTGTCTATTGTGTCCTGTCCTGGGCTAAACCTGCCATGACGTTATGCTGCTCAAGGCTGTGGATGGAGCCAGAGGCACTGGCCAGGACCGATCTTTCTCTCCCCGCGTCTGGCTCAGTACAGTTGCAAATGTCTTCAGCCTTGTGTTGGTTACTGTTGCTGTTGCTAAATAGATAATTTTATTAAAGTTCTGAGAGTCCACATAAACCAGGGTGGCCTGAGCCAAGGATAAACAACTCCAGAGCAAACTAGCTGGGAGATGTGATGAGATCTTTGAGCCGGCAGCCACACAATGAAGTTTGTTTTTTCGTTCTAAACTAAAATTGTTTGTAGCTTGGACTCGTTTTGTGAACCTCACCCAGGCTATTATGAGTGATAAACCACAAGATTAAACCCCATCCCCGTAGAAATAAAGGCAGGAAATGCTGGCAATTTATAGTGTGTTAGTCAAAGGCATTGAGAAAAATGGGGCAAAGGTGGCGACTTAACTTGCCGAGCTCCGTGTGACAGGCCTAGCGGTAGAACCGGCACCTCACAGTCACGGGTTCGATCCTGACTACGGCTGCTGTCTGTGTGGTGTTTGCACATTACCTCACGCTGCCTCGGCAAGGACAGCAGCATAATCAAGGAAGAACCACACCCCCGGCCACTCCCTCTTCTCCTCTCTCTTCTCCCCTCTCCCATCGGGCAAAAGGTACAGAAGTGTGAAAACGCACACCTCCAGATTCAGGGACAGTTTCTTCCCAGCTGCTATCAGGCGACTGAACCATCCTAAGCCGTCTGGGCTTATATTCACTGGATTTGAGAAAGATGAGAGTGGATCTTGTAGAAACATACAAAATCCTTAAGGGATTGGACAGGCTAGATACAGGAAAAATGTCCAGATGTCGGGGTAGTCCGGAACCAGGGATGACAGTTTAAGAAGGGTTTCGGCCCTAAACGTTGCCTATTTCCTTCACTCCATAGATGCTGCTGCACCCGCTGAGTTTCTCCAGCACTTTTGTCTATCTTCGATTTTCCAGCATCTGCAATTCCTTCTTATACATGTCACAGTTTAAGAATAAGGGGTTGGCCATTTAGGACTGAGATGAGGAAAAACTTTTTCACCCAGAGAGTTGTGAATCTGTGGAATTCTCTGCCACAGAAGGCAGTGGAGGCCAATTCACTGGATGTTTTCAAGAGAGAGTTAGATATAGCTCTGAGGGCTTATGGAATCAAGGGATATGGGGAGAAAGCAGGAGCGGGGTACTGATTCTGGATGATCAGCCGTGATCATATTGAATGGTGGTGCAGGCTCGAAGGGCCGAATGGCCTACTCCTGCACCTATTTTCTATGTTTCTACATTTCCATGACCACTAGAGAGCGGACCTGAACTACGATCTGATTGTTGACCCTTGGACTATATTTGATCGGTCTTTTGCTGGCTTTACCTTGGACTAAATGTTATTCCCTTATCATGTATCTGCACACTGTCGTATGGCTCAATTGTAATCATGTATTGTCTTTCCGCTGGCTGGTTAGCATGTAAGAGTTATGTCCCACCAGCGTCGCGGGGCCGGTCCCACTTCGATCGCCGGAGCCGTGCAGAATTGTGCGAAGTTCGTCCCGACATCGCGCGGGGCTCAGAAAAACTGACTATGTTTAAAAATTCCGCGAGGCTTGTCGACTCGCAGTCGCCTCGACGCATTACACACCGCCTCGATGTCGTGCCTCCGTGACCTTCTCTGTAGGTACCTCCGTGACCCTCTCTGTGTGTGGCTCCGTGGCCCTCTGTGTGTGTGCCTCTGTGTCCCTCTCTGTGTGTCCCTCTCTGTCCTGGCGAACTTACCTTTAAGACTTCGCTCCAAGTTCGCCTCACTTTGCGCCACGTTGCGCCACTCACCCGACCTCCACGCGGCCCTCGCTGCCAGTTTGGTCGCGCTTACCGCATGCAGGCGCATGCTGGTGGGACCGGCCCTGTACAGGGGATCACCCGACCTCCGCGCGGCCCCCACTTCTAGTTTGATCGCGCTCATCGCATGGAATCGGATGCTGGTGGGACAGGCCCTTAACAAAGGCTGTTCACTGAGCCTCGATACTGTACAATAGACTAAACTAAACCGAACTTCCTGTGACTGCGTGGGTTTTCACCAGGTGCTCCGGTTTCCTCCTATTCTCCAGAGACATACAGGTTTGTAGGTTAATTTGTTTCGGTAAAAACTGTAAATTGTCCCTAGTGTGAAGGACAGTGCTAGTGTACGGGAAGGTCGCTGGTCGGCGCGGACTCGGTGGGCCTGTTTCCACGCTGAATCTCTAAACTCTTTGAGTCTGTCAGAGTGAAGTCTCTGCCAAACTCCATCCTCCCTCATTTTAAGATCTGAAGAAGGGTGTCGACCCGAAACGTCACCCCATTGATATAACCATATAACAACTACAGTACGGAAACAGGCCATCTCGGCCCTTCTAGTCCGTGCCGAACACTTACTCTCACCTAGTCCCATTTACCTGCACTCAGACTATACCCCTCCATTCCTTTCCCGTCCATATACCTATCCAATTTATTTTTAAATGATAAAATCAAACCTGCCTCCACCACTTCCACTGGCAGCCCATTCCACACAGCTACCACTCTCTGAGTAAATAAGTTCCCCTTCATGTTACCCCTAAACTTCTGTCCATTAATTCTCAAAGCAAAATTCTCAGCTTCAATTCCTTCTCTCCAGAGATGCTGCCTGTCCCGCTGAGTTACTCCAGCATTTTGTGTCTATTTTCATGTAATTAATCTTTCCTGCTTCTCTGATTAAAACATAGTTACTGCTTATCTCTCTCCAACCAACACCTCTCTGAGGCAATTATTCCTCTCAAATACCTGGCCTTGAACTCATTGTCAGACTCAATATTGTAGCCAGTAAAAATGTGCTTATCCCGTGTGGAACCCAAACAATACAGGACATCCTGAACATATGCCCATCACCACACACATCATCTCCTGCTTTCACCTCCCACCCTGACCAATGCAGGAGGCGCTTCTATCTTCTTCCTGCAAAATACAGCCCAGGGTTTAGTCTACTTTAGTTTCCTCCCACACTCCAAAGACGTACACGTTTGAGGCGTGTAACAAGAATTGGCTGGAGCGGATAACCAGGGTGGGGAGGAAGCTGGAGCTGTGGAGGCAACGCTCCCTCTCCATAACGGGAAAGAATTTGGTCATCAGGTGTGAGGTGCTCTCGGGCCTGCTGTACTTGGCACAGGTGTGGCCTGTCCCTCCTTCCTACGCCACAGGGATCACCCGGGCCATCTTCCAGTTCATCTGGGGGTCGAGGATGGCCCGGGTGCGACGGGCCACAATGTACAAGTCAGCAGACAACGGGGGTAAAAGCGTGCCCAACGTCGCTCTCATCCCGATGACCACCTTTGTGTGTGGCTGCATCAGGCGGAGTGTAGAGCCAAGGCACGTGGGCACCAAGTGTCACTACCTGCTGAGGTTCTACCTGTCCCCGGTGTTGCAAAGGATGGGCCTGGCGCAGATGCCACGCAAGGTGCCAGTCAGCTGGACACTGCCGCCCCATCTATCGTCTGTGAAAAGGTTCTTCCTTTGACCACATGTCCATTGGGCAGTGGTCAGCACAGAATGTCCTGCAGGCACTGCAGGGAAAGGACTCGATGGACCCGGTGGCGTGGTTCCCTCAGCAGACTGCCCAGCTTGTCTGGCAAAATGCCTTATCGCCAGAACTCACCAACAAGCACCAAGACCTGGCTTGGCTGGCGGTGAGGGGAGCCCTCCCAGTCAGATCCTTCCTGCACCGTCGGAAGCTCACTACCAGCGCACGCTGCCCTCGGGACGGCTGCTATGGAGTGGAGACGGTTGCCCACCTCTTTGCAGAGTGTGGATTTGCTCAAAGAGTCTGGAGAAAAATGCAAGGGTCCCTGGTACGCTTTATTCCAAACAGCTCCGTCACAGAGGACTCTGTGATTTATGGACTGTTCCCAGGGACACATTCAGAGACTGACATCGGGTGCTGCTGGAGGGTCATCAACTCGGTGAAAGACACTCTTTGGTCTGCCCGAGCGTTGTTCACCACCCAGCAGAGCGAGATGTCCGTCGGGGAATGTTGCCGACTGGCCCGCTGCAGACTGCAGGAGTACGTGCTGAGGGACGCACTGAAGCTCGGTGCAGCCAACGCCAAGGCTCGGAGGGGGAGGGCCACAGTCTAAGGTCCTTCCGCTGCTGGACATGGGGGGCACGGTATGGTGAAGACGCCCCTCAAAATAACAGAAGGCATCCCACGCCAGGGGCCACATGAGTGGCACGGGTGGGGGATCGATTCGCGAAATTTGAGAAATGTGTATAGACTGTATGGAACAATTTGTATCGCCTCCGAAAATGTCGGATGGATTTTTCACACGGTTGATGTATTGTATTTATTTATTACTTGAATAAAGTCTATTTTAAAATATAAAATTAAATTTTAAAAAGTACAGGTTTGTCGGTTAATTGGCCTTATTGTGTATGGGATAGTGTTAGTGTGCGGGGATCGCTGGTCGGCGCGGACCCGGTGGGCCGAGGGGCCTGTTTCCGCGCTATATATCAAAACTAAATACACATAAATCGCTGGCGTAACTTGGCGTGACGGTCGAGTTGCTGCTTTACAGTGCCAGGGTCTCGGGTTCAATCCTGACTACGGGTCCTGTCCATACTGAGTTTATACTTTCTCCCTGTGACCATGTGGGTTTTCTCCAGGTGCTCCGGTTTCCTCCCACATTAGGTTGCAGGTTAATTGGCTTCAGTAAAATTGTCCCTAGTGTGCAGGATAGTGCCAGTGAGCGGGGATCACCGGTCGGCACGGACCCGGTGGGCCGAAGGGCCTGTTTCCGCGCTGTTTCTCTAAACTAAACTAGAGCTCATAGGATCAGGCAATATCTCTGGAGAGAATGGACAGGTGACGTTTCAGGTCGGGAACCTCCTTCAGACATTTGGTCAGATGTTAAGTCTACTTTGGTGGAGAGAAAATAGCAATAGAAACAAGACAGTGTGTAGGTCCCCAAATTGTAGTCATACAATACAGAAAATAACGTGGGGCTCTTAAAGATAGTGGAGTCAGGAGATATGGGGAGAAGGCAGGAACGGGGTACTGATTGGGGAGGATCAGCCATGATCACATTGAATGGCGATGCTGGCTCGAAGCGCCGAATGGCCTACTCCTGCACCTATTGTCTGTTGTCTAATGCATTAATCAGATGACTCTGAACGTCACATAGACGGCAGATGGTAGCTGAGAGAATGTGCACTCGGGATCTCTCATGGAGTAATTAATCATGAAACCAGCTGGGAGGAGCAGGTAGATCTTGCAACGTGGAACAAAGTAGGTTCAATAAATGACCCAAGATTAATTTCAGCTTGTGAGTGAAAACCTCTGGGCCTGAGACAGCTGTGCAAAAGTTAAGGGAAATTAAAAATTCCACTTTGTTTAGTCGGAGGGTGGTGAATCTGTGGAATTCATTGCCGCAGAAGGCTGTGGAGGCCACAAGTCAGTGGATATTTCTAATGCAGAGATAGATAGATTCTTGATTAGTGCGGGTGTCAGGGGTTACGGGGAGAAGGCAGGAGAATGGGGTTAGGATAGGTCAGCCATGATTGAATGGTGGAGTAGACTTGATGGGCCGAATGGCCTAATTCTGCTCCTATCACTTGTGCCCTCGAGCATTGTCCATTGGGGAAAGCACACAGATATTATACACATAGAATGATCGGTTGAAAGTCTCTCCACAGCCACTATGGTTCTACCTGTGAAGTTTGGTGTAATGCAGGAGGCAATGAGTCACTTGGGGCAATTGGTAATCCGTAACAGTAACGCAACCAACCGTCACATGTAATCAACAGGAAGAGGTAACGTTTCAGTTCAAAGCTATTCCCTCCCTCCCACTGAGTTACTCCAGCATCTTGTGGCTATCTTCGGTGTAAACCAGCATCTGCAGTTCCTTCCCACACATTTTGTCTGGTCCACTGCGTGATCTCCTCAAGCTATGCCGACTTTGAAGGGGTTCTTCTCCTCTTTCCGACAAGAGTTCTGCGACACCCTCTCTCGCTGCTCCCCCCCCCCCCGCTGTGGTTCCTCCTGCTCCCCGACTCTACCACCACCTTTTAACCCGGACTTGCACCTCTTCCACTGCCAACAATGGACCATTGTGGGCTCCACCTTTCCTTGGTAATCGGTGCTGGCTCTGATTTGTTCTGAACCTTTTCATACCTGCAGTTTCCCTCCCCACCCGACCCTCAGTCTGAAAAAGGGTCTCGACCCGAAACGTCACCTATTCCGTTTCTCCGCAGATGCTGCCTGACCCGCTGAGTTAATCCAGTATTTTGTGCCTTTGTTGCATCTGATTGGTGTGTAACGCTCCATGCTCACACACACACACAGCGGGAGATACCACGGCAGGTGGGAGACTGCCTAGGACATGTTCAACCACCTCAGCCTCTGGTCATTATTGAGGGAGCTCGAACCCTGGACTTGACCACCTGCTTTCACCCATGAAGCCAACTGCACCCATGGGAACTTTGCAAAGGCTGTTGGCTCAGGAGCATGTATTTGGGTGTCAGAAGTATTTATGAGTGGTTTCATCTAATGCAGATGGAAATAAAATTGGGACTTTGTGCAGATTGAGTCAAGATTTGTGCGTTACCCTGAGGCTACTCAAGATCCAATACTTCTACTCCTTACAGATGTTGACAGCATATGTCACCCATACTGACCCGTGCTAAAATTACAACAGTACTCGCTCTTTATCACTGCTTTGTATTTGACTGCAATATATTCTGATAGGCCACCCTCTAGAATCTAAACATTAAAGACAAAGGTACATATAATACTCTCTCACACTGGGGAAATAGAAAGTATTCTTGTGATGATGTTTGGCGGACTGTGTGGGGTGGGAGGACCCATTGCTCCTCCCGTGCAGCAGGTGGCGCTGCACAGGACAAAGGGAGATGTTTTGTATATAGTTGATCCTGTGGGCAGCCATTGTGACTAATCTTGCTGCCAGCATTGAGTGAAGCATTAACGACTTCTGTTGTAGACTAAAGACTCTCAAGTGTTTGTGCAGACCTAGAAGATGAACATGAACATTCTCTAGCCGAGAAATCTTAACTTGAACAGTAGATTTGTCTCCTCCCTTCCAAAGCCCACTGACCATGCCTCAGCTATGGAGGACACGTTAGAGTCTTTGATCTGTACAATGTGGAAAAAGGCCTTGGTCCCAACTCATGCAGCCTGAAGATGGACACAAAAAGCTGGAGTGACACAGAGGGTTAGGCAGCATCTTTGTAGAGAAGTAAAGGGTGACATATCGGGTCGAGACCCTTCCTCAGACTGGTGTCTATCTGTCCATTTTGTTGCGTTTGGTCCATACTCATCTAAACCTTCTCCAGGCCCCAGGGCAGCCAGATCAAGGTGTAACCCAGTTCTGCGGGCGGTCATCTGGGTTGAACTGTGAGCTGCCTCCCATCTACACCAGATGGCCAAGAGGCTGGTGGAGCCAGCAACGTTGAAGAATGCCACCTTCAGATGATGGACATCCAACGTTGGCCATGTGGGCAGCTTTGTCTGATGTCCAGTTTGGTTTGTGTTTCTTTAATGTTAGTTTAGTTTAATTTATGATCATACAGCATGGAAACAGAACCTAAGGCCCAACCGACCAACTTATCCCATCTATATTAGTCCCACCAGCCTGCATTTGGCCCATATCTCTCTAAACCTGTCCTATCCATGTACCTGTCTAAATGTTCCTTAAACGTTGCGATAGTCCCAGCCTCAAGAGAGCGCTAGATAGGGCTCTTAAAAATAGCGGAATCAGGGGATGTGGGGAGAAGGCAGGAACGGGGTACTGATTGTGGATGATCAGCCATGATCACATTGAATGGCGGTGCTGGCTTGAAGGGCCAAATGGCCTACTCATGCACCTATTGTCTATTGTCAACTGCCTATTCCGGCAGCTCGTTCCGTACACCCACCACCCGTCCTATGAAAAAGTGAGAAAGTTATCCCTCAGGTTCCTATTAAATCTTTCCCCTCTCACTAAGTTTAGGTTAGTTTTAGTTTAGACTAGTTGCAGTTTATAGATACAACATGGAAAGAGGCCCTTTGGCCCACCGAGCCCACGTTGACCATTGATCACCCATTCGGGCCTGCCCTATCTTTCCCCATTTTCTCATCCACTCCCTACACACATCCATAGAGAGACAATTAACCTACAAACCCGCACGTCTTTGGGAAGTGAGAATAAACAGAGAGCAGCCCGGAGGTAGCTCACCGGGAGAGCATGCAAACTCCACACAGACAGCACAGCACCCGAGGTCAGGATCGTACCCGGGTCTCTGGCGCTGTGAGTCCGCAGCTTCGCGCTGTTCTCCGGCCGTCAGTGTGGAGGATGCGGTAGGGATTCCAACGGAAGTCCGCGCTGACCCACTTCAAACACCGACACAACTCCAGGGCATGTAGCTTCAACGCTGCGCGGGTGGCACGGTGGTAGAGTCGCTGCCTTACAGCATCAGAGACCCAGGTTCAATCCTGACTCCAGGTGCCGTCTGTACGGAGTTTGCACGTTCTCCCTCTGACCTGTGTGGGTTTTCTCCAGGTGCTCCGGTTTCCTCCCACGCAGGTCTGTGGGCTAATTGGCTTGGTATAATTATAAATTGTCCCTGGTGTGTGTAGGATAGAGTTACGGGCCAGTCCCACGTGGGCGTCATTGAGCGTCACGCAGATGGCACGCAAAGATTTTGTACATCCCAAAATCCCGGGGCACCGCGCGGGACCGCGCATCACTGCCTACGTCACCACGCACGCATCACGTGCGCGTCACAATTTGTGCGTCGTGACGCGTAAATGACACGCAAATGACGCCCAAGTGGGACAAGCCCTTTAGTCCGAGGATCGCTGGTTAGCATGGACTCGGTGGGCCGAAGGGCCTGTTTCCACACAGTATTTCTAAACTAAAATAAACAAAAAAAAAATACTCCCCTGACTCTCAGTCTGAAGAAGGGTCTCAACCTGAAACGTCACCTATCCCCCTTCTCCACAGATGCTGTCTGTCCCACTGAGTTACTCCAGGATATTGTGTCTTTCCGGTTTAAACCAGCATCTGCAGGTCCTTCCTACACATTTCTAAATGGTCTTTGCACCGAGACCTCGTCCTGCTAGTCTGAGCTGGATCTGAGTGAGGAAATTCCATCACCTGGAGATGAATCATTAGGAGTTCTCCTCCCAGTTACCTGTTTAATGGTCAGTGGACTCGCAGAGCAGAAGGTCCAAAACGCCAACAAATAATGCTTTGAGCAGTTGGAAACAAAACCTTTCCAGGCAAACTCCACCAAGAACCATTTCACCCCAGTTATTCCTTCTTCTCCCCTCTCTGTTCAGACAGAACATATAAAAGATTGAAAGCACTTATCACCAGATTTAGGAACAGCTTCTTTCCCTGCTGGTATCGGACTGCTGAACAATTACAATGTCATTGACAACATGTAAACAGGCCTTTCGGCCCAACTTGCCCATGCTGACCAAGGTGCCCCATCTACACTAGCCCCAGCAACCTGTGTTTGGCCATGTACCTGTAAAAATACCTGCTAAATGTTGATATAGTTCTTGACTCAACCACCTCCTCTGGTGCTCGTTCCATATACCTATTACCCTCAGTGTGAAGAGGGTTCTCAGAAACTAACGCATAGTCCTGATCTTCCAATCTACCTCATTGCACCCTTTGCACTTTAAAATAAAAATTGCACTTTCTCTTTAACAGTAATGCTATATTCTACACGCTGGTATTTTTCTATTTGCATTGTCATTCATGCTTGTGTGTGACTATGACTGTACTCGTCTTTGAATTGACTGGATAACACACAAAACAAAGCTTCACACAGTATCGCGACACACATGCCAATAATCGACCAATACCAATGCCATCTGTTTCTCCTCTTTTGCCTTCAAACTCCATCTGCTGCTCTCCCCTCACTGGCTCTCGGCCCGGAACTGTCTTAGATTAGTCTCATCCTTGGCAAAACCCCAACTAGCCTTTGCAAGCCTCCTTCATCACTGCCTCTCCGCCCCAATCCATCAGTCTTTTGACTGCAGCCGTTTCACGCCAGGACCCACTGTACAATCCTCCCCATTTTTGACTCCCTGGTCCTTATTCCTCAGCGTTGTGATACCAGATGGGAAGCACCTGGTGGGCCTGTGGAGACTGCCGGGTTAGAGCCGTGCGTCCAGAGCGGGCTCACCCGCCCCAGCGTAGTGCAGCCCATGGAGTGCAGTAGCAGCGCCTCGCCCGTGGCCCCATCGTTCTGCAGCCCCGGAGACTGGCCCCTGCTCATCCCGTGAGGCCCCAGTGAACCAGAGAGGAGGAGGGCACAGTAACATAGGTGCAGGAGTAGGCCATTCGGCCCTTCGAGCCAGCACCGCCACTCAATATGACCACGGCTGATCGTCCCCAATCAGAACACCGTTCCTGCTTTCTCCCCATATCCCTTGATTCCGTTAGCCCTAACAGCTATATCTAACTCTCTCTTGAAAACATCCAGTGAATTGGACTCCATTGCCTTCTGTGGCAGAGAATTCCACAGATTCACAACTCTCTGGGTGAAAAAGTTTTTCATCATCTCAGTCCTAAATGGCCTACCCCTTATTCTTAAACTGCGACCCCTTTGTTCTGGACTTATTTTTTCTGGAACATTTTTTCTGCATCTAGCCTGTCCAATCCTTAAGAAGGACTGAGATGAGGAAAACCTTTTTCACCCAGAGAGTTGTGAACCTATGGAATTCTCTGCCACAGAAGGCCGTGGAGGCCAATTCACTGTATGTTTTCAAGAGAGAGTTAGATTTAGCTCTTAGGGCTAATGGAATCAGGGGATATGGGGAGAAAGCAGGAACGGGGGGTACTGATTTTGGTTGATCAGCTATGATCATATTGAATGGCAGTGGCAGGCTCGAAGGGGCCGATTGGCCTACTCCTGCACCTATTTTCTATCTTTCTTTGTAAAATGTAGAATGAAGGGAACTGCAGATGCCAGTTTGCAAAAAAGAAACTCAAAGTGTTGGAGTAACTCAGCAGGACAGGCAGCATCTCTGGAGAGAAGGAGTGGGTGACGTTTCGGGTCGAGGCCCTGTAGACTCATTTGGTTTGCATGGAACGTCGGGAGGGTGCACTAGTCAGATGCTCCCCCTGCTGGCCGAGTGGTCAAATGCAGCGTCTAGACAAAGACACCAAGTGCTGGAGTAACTCAGCCGGTCAAGCAGCATCTCTGGATAACATGGATAGGTGACGTTTCAGGTCGGGACCCCTCTTCACACTGGAAGGCTGTGAGTTCACAGGCGGTGAGATTGGAGCGGGTTGGTCAAGACGGTCGATGTCTTGCTGGCCGTTGGGATTAAATGTTCCAGAGTGGGGAGAGAGCCGGCAAAGGGGGAGAGACAGGGGCAAGGGGGGGGGGAGGTGAGATGGGGGGAGACGGAGGGGGGCAGAGAGTTTGGGGGGAAGAGGTGGAGGGAGAGAGGGGGAAAAAAGGGAGGGAGAGAGGGGGAGAGAGAGAGGGGGGGAGAGAGAGGGGGGGAGAGAGGGGGGGAGAGAGGGGGGGAGAGAGGGGGGGAGAGAGAGGGGGGGGAGAGAGGGGGGAGAGAGGGGGGAGAGAGGGGGGAGAGAGGGGGGAGAGAGGGGGGAGAGAGGAGGGGGAGAGAGGGGGGGAGAGAGGGGGGAGAGAGGGGGGGAGAGAGGGGGGAGAGAGGGGGGAGAGAGGGGGGAGAGAGGGGGGAGAGAGGGGGGGAGAGAGGGGGAGAGAGAGGGGGGAGAGAGGGGGGGGAGAGAGGGGGGAGAGAGGGGGGGAGAGAGGGGGGGAGAGAGGGGGGGAGAGAGGGGGGGGAGAGAGGGGGGGAGAGAGGGGGGAGAGAGGGGGGGAGAGAGGGGGGGAGAGAGGGGGGGGAGAGAGGGGGGGAGTGAGAGGGGGGAGAGAGGGGGGAGAGAGGGGGGAGAGAGGGGGGGAGAGAGGGGGGGAGAGAGGGGGGAGAGAGGGAGGGAGGGAGGAGAGAGGGGGGGAGAGGGGAGGGGAGAGGGGAGAGGGGGGGGAGGGGGGGGAGGGGGGGGGAGGGGGGGGAGGGGGGGAGGGGGGAGAGAGAGGGGGAGAGGAGGGGGGAGAGGAGGGGGGAGAGGATGGGGGAGAGAAGGGGGGGAGAGATGATGGAGGGAGAGGGGAGAGTGGGGGGGAGAGAGAGGGGGAGAGAGTGGGGGGAGAGAGGGGGAAAGAGGGGGGGAGAGAGAAGGGGGAAAGAGGGGGGAGAGAAGGGGAGAGGAGGGGGAGAGGGGGTGTGGGAGAGACATGGAGGTAGAGAGGGGGCAGAGAGGGGGGAGAGAGATGGAGAGAGTGAGGGGAGAAAGAGGGGGAGAGAGGGTGGAGAGAGAGCGTGAAAGATAGAGGGAGACAGGAGGGGGAGAAAGGGGGAGTAGATCCTCCCTCCCTACAGTTTGAGAAGGTGAGTAGGCTCGGACTCTATTCCTTGGAGAGCAGGAGGATGAGCGGTGATCCTATAAAGGTGTACAAAACCATGAGAGGAATAGATTGGGTAGATGCACAGAGTTTCTTGCCCAGAGTAGAGGAATCAAGGACCAGAGGAATTAGGTTTAAGGTGAAGGGGAATCCGAGGACTCACACAGACGGTGGTGGGTGCATGGAACAGGCTGCCAGGGGAGGTAGTTGAGGCTGGGACTATCCCAACATTTAAAAATCAGTTGGACAGGTACATGGATAGGACAGGTTTGGAGGGATATGGACCAAATGCAAGCAGGTGGGACTAGCTGGGACATGTTGGCCGGTGTGGGCAAGTTGGGCTGAAGGGCCTGTTTCCATACTGTATGACTCTGACTATGATAAAAGGACAAACATTTAGTGCTAGATAAAGTTCTATAACATCAGATTAAAGATAGTCCGAAGGTCTCAAATGCGGAAGATAGTAGCTTAGGACTGCTCTCCTGGTGTTGATAGGATGATTCAGTTACTTGATAACACTGGGAAGAAACTGTTCCTGAATCTGGAGGTGTGCGTTTTCACACTTCTGTACGGTTTGTCTGATGGGAGAGGGGGGAAGAGGGAGTGGCCGGGGTGAGTGGTCCCTGATTATGCTGCTGGCCTTGCTGAGACAGCGTGAAGCACAGCGGTAGAATTGCTGCCTCACAGCGCCAGAGACCCGGGTTCGATCCTGACTACGGGTGCTGTCTGTACGGAGTTTGCACGTTCTCCCCGTGACCTGCATGGGTTTTCTCCGGAATCTCCGGTTTCTGCCCACACTCCAAAGACGTGCAGATTTGTAGGTTAATTGGCTTCGGTAAAATTGTTCCAAAAAACCTGTCCCTCGCGTGTGTAGGATAGTATTAATGCGCGGGCATCGCTGGTCGATGCGCTCGGTGGGCCGAATGGCCTGTTTCCGTGCTGTATCTCTAAATTAAACGAGAAAACACGATGCATAAATGGAGTCAATGGAAGGGAGGTTGGTTTGTGCGATAGTCTGCGCTGTGTCCACAACTCTGCTGTAGTGGATAGAGGGTCGTGTTCCAACTTTGCAAGACATTGATGAGGACTGCACAGAGTATTATGTACAGTTCTGGTCGCCATGCTGTAGATAGTGCAGGAAAGATTCGCCAAGCACTTGCCACATGTCGAGTGCTTGAGGCATGAGGAGAGACTGGATGGGCTGGGTCTGTTGTCTATGGACCAAGTGAGGTGCAGGGATGACTTTAGAGGGGATGTATAAAATCATGATGGATGTATGCATGGATAATCACAGTCTTCTAGGGGCCTAAAACACCAAGGTATAGAATTAAGGTAAGAGAGGAAAGAGTTCAAGGTGACCTGAGGGGTATGTTTATCAGACAGAGGGTAATGGGTATGGAACGAGGTGCTGAAGGAAGTGGTAGAGTTGGGTACAATGACATTTACATTTAAGGTACAAGGTTTAGAGGGAAATGGCCCAAACACAGACAAATGGGACGAGCTCAGATATTGACATGGTCGGCATGTACATGTTGGGCTGAAGGGCCTGTTTCCATGCGGTATAACTTAGTGACTTGTTTTTAATCTATCAATATCTCTTTGTCGATTCAGGTCCCAACCCAAAATGTGGTCTGTCCATTCCCTCCGCAGATGATGCCTGACATGCTGAGTTCTTCCTGCATTTTGCTCTTTGCCCAAGAGTCCAGCATCTGCCTGGAACATGGAACAGTGGAGCACAGGAACAGGCCATTCGGCCCGTCATGTCTGTGCCGAACATGATGCCACGTTAAAATGACCTCATCCGCCTGCATATGATCCATATCATGACCTAAGTGAGAGGAGCAGCATTAGGCCATTCGGCCCATCACGTCTACTCCACCATTCTATCATTGCTGATCTATCTAACCCCATTCTCCTGCCTTCTCCCCACAATCCCTGACACCCGCCACACCATGCCACACATATCCCACTATTCCCTGCATGTCCATGTGCGCATACAAAAGTAACAAAACGCCACAATCATATCAGCCCCCACCACCGCCCCTGGCAATGAGTTCCAGACGCCCACCACTCTCTACGTAAAAGAACTTGCCCCGCACATCTCCATGAAGCTCTCCCCCTCTCACCTTACAGCTGCGCCCTCTAGTGTTGCAAATCTCCAATCTTCAGTCTGCTCTGTGTCCCTTCACATATTGACTGTGCTCTCACTCACCACAACAACTTGCTTTCCCCCCCACTATCTTTGCATTGTTACCAGATTTAACTGTGATACACTCTGTGCCTTCATCAAAGTCACTCTCCCCCTCTCCCGTCAGGCAAAAGGGACAGAAGTGTGAAAACAAAACTCACACCCTCCAGATTCAGGGATAGTTACTTCCCAGCTGTTATCAGGCAACTGAACCATCCTAGAGCAGTTCTGAACCACTATCTACCACTTTGGTGACCCTCACTATGACTCTCAGAGCCTTTCTTAGTCATAGAGTGATACAGTGTGGAAACAGGCCCTTCGGCCCAACTTGCCCATACCGACCAACATGTCCCAGCTACACTAGTCCCACCTGCCTACGCTTGGTCCATATCCCTCCAAACCTGCCCTATCCATGTACCTGTCTGTTTCTTAAAGGTTGGGATTGTCCCAGCCTGAACTACCTCCTCTGGCAGCTTGTTCCATACACCCATCAGCCTTAAATCTTCTTAAACAAAGACACGACATTAGCAAGGAGAGGGATGGCTGTTCGCGAGACCATTCGGATCGAGGCTACGGCTGCAACGGGTCTTTATGAGCTGGGACTTTGAAAACGGTGCCTAAACCTGGCGACTCTTGCATTTGGACTCAGTGTGCAGGGGGGAACTGCAGATGATGCTGTGAACCAAAGTCAGACACAAAAAGCTGGAGTAACTCAGCGGGTCAGGCAGCATCTCTGGAGAGAAGGAATGGGTGACGTTTCAGGTCGAGATCCTTCTTCAGATTGAGCTTAAAGAAAGGGTCTCAACCCGTTCCTTCTCACCAGAGACGCTGCCTGACCCATTGAGTTACTCAAGACGGCCTCAAGTTCCCTCAAAAATCCATGTCTTTCTCGATGTTAAATGCCGACAAGAAATAATCATTTATCTCCTGTGGCTCCACACATTGACAACCTTGTTGGCCTTTACATTTGAGCTTAGGTTGCCACGTGTACCGGGGTACAGTGAAAAGCTTTTGTAGCCTGCTAACCAGTCAACGGAAAGACAATGCATGATTAGATTCGATCCGTCCACAGTGTACAGGTACATGATAAAGGGAATAACATAAATAATGGTGCCACCTAAAGCTAGTAAACTCCGTTCAAAGATAGTCCGAGGTTCTCCAATGAGGTAAATAGTAGTTCATAACTGCTCACTGGTTGTTGGCAGATGGTTCAGTTGCCTGAAAACAGCTGGGAAGAAACTGTCCCTGAATCTGGAGGTGTGCGTTTTCACATTTCTGTACCTCTGGCCCGATGGGAGAGGGGAGAAGAGGGAGTGGCCGGGGGCGGTCAGGTTAAGGGGTTGGATTCACTCCTTAGTTACTCTTTTGCCCTTCATATCCCATTGGATTCTTCGTGACCCTCTGGGTCACAATTATCTCATGGTGACTTTGAGTCTTCCAGCACGGAAACAGGCCCGTTGACCCAACTCTCCATTCCAACTGAGCTGGCCCATCTAAGCCAGGCCCATTTGTCCGCATTTGACCCACGTTTCTCCCTAAACCTTTCCTATCCGCGTACCTGCCCTAATATCTCAAACGAGGTTCTTGTACCTGCCTCAGCTCCTACCTCTGGCATGTCCCATTTTGCCCTGATTTCCTGCTGAAGTTCCCTCCAACAAACTCTCTGGGCCAGAAGGGATTCATTAGATCCCCCTGACTTCTGCAATTCCAGTAGCGATGAAGATGGGTCCTGGGGTGAAGGACAAAGAGGAGGTCACGGGAGGAGAAGAAAGAAACAGTATCGCGATGGAGAACATGGAACGGCTACTGGCAGTGAGATTAGTTGATCATTTTCCAAGAAACCTCGGAATGAGAAACAGTGAGCATGAAACTATCCAATTGTTTTAGAAACCTATCCGGTTTACTGATGGCCTTCAGAGAAACAAATCTGCCAACGTTAAAGTTTAGATAAGATAAAGTTGAAATCAGGCAGGCTCGTTGAGGAATATAACGCAAGTAGGAAAGAACTCAAGTGGACATATAGAGGGGCCAACGGCAGTCATGAAATGCCATTGGAAAGTTGGATTCATTAATATCCAAAGGCTTTTTAGGTTAATTGACTTTAATTTAGTTTAGTTTAGTTTCGAGATGCAGGGCGGAAACAGGCCCTTCGGCCCATCGAGTCCGCACCGACCAGCGATCTCCGCACACTAAAGCCCCTGTCCCACTTTCCCGAGTTACTCATGAATTCTCCTGAATTTTCCCCTCGATTCAAACTCGGGGAATGTCTGTAGCGAGTCCGTACGAGGCCGTAGGAATCCGTAGATGTTTCGTAGCGGCTCGTAATGCCAGCCGTAGGTACTCAGGGCACCAGGTAAGTCGGGACGTTTTTTCAGCATGTTGAAAAATGTCTACGAGTAAAAAAAATAGCCCCGAGTACCTACGGCCGGCATCTCCGAGTTTCAATCAAGGGGAAATTCACTCGGGAGAATTCGTGAGTAACTCGGGAAAGTAGGACAGGCCCTTGAGTCTTTGTCTCGACCCGAAAAGTCACACATTCCTTCTCTCCAGAGATGCTGCCTGACCCGCTGAGTTACTCCAGCATTTTGTGCCGATCTTCAGAGTAAACCAGCATCTGCAGATCCTGCCCACACAAAGGGCAAATATGATTCACTGCACATTTAACATTGTAATAGTCTCAACACTTTTCACGGGATAGATATCAGGGCAGCACGGCCAAAAGAAAAGGTTTTAAGCGTCATATAATTAAAAGGGAACTGCAAATGCTGGTTTATACCAGAGATAGACACAAAATTCTGGAGTGACTCAGCAGGACAGGCCGCATCCCTGGAGAAAATGGATAGTTGGCATTTCGGGACGGGAGTCTGTAGAAGGGTCCCAACCCGAATCACCACCTGGGGTTATCAGCATCATCTTAATGAGGGAGGGAAGAGGATGTGTATTGTTGAGGTAGGAGGTTCATTACAGAGCCTGGGACCCAGGTAGTTGATGCGGTGGTTGCCAAGGGTGAAGAAGGGGAAGTGTGGGCTGGACAAGGTGTAATGTGGAGCGCAGTACTCCCGGAGGATCGCAGAGGTGCAGGGGGAGCCCGACGACTGGAAAAAGCCGTGACCACTGCCAAGTCCAACGCCGGCACCGACCGCCCTCCACCGAAGGGATTTACCGGAGTCGCTGCCTCATACAGGCAGCCAGTATCATCAGAGACCCACACCACCCTGGCCACGCTCTCATCTCACCCCTGCAACCGGGGAGAAGGTAGAGGAGCCTGAAAACTGTAACATCCGGGTTCAGGAGCAGCTTCTCTGCTACCTACCATCAGGCTATTAAACACCACATCCTCAAATAAGCTCTGAACTAGATAGACCATGATTGTTAATAGTCCATTATCATTGTGTGTTTTCTATGTGTACGTATGTGTGCGTGTATGTATATCCATAAGTATGTGTGTATATATAGATGTATGTGGATATGTCCACACTGGACTCGTTTATTATATAGATTACAGTAAACTATGTTGACATATTCTGTTGTGCTGCTGCAAGTAAGAATTTCATCGTTCTATCTGGGACATTTGACAATAAAAGACTTGATTCTTGATGTTATTTTCTTGCACAGCATTCAGGCAGACGTTACAAAATCTTGGCCCTCATACCGCCAGATTCAAGAACCATTTCTTCCCTGCTGTTACCAGATTACTGAACATAAAGTAGATCTGCCGACCTACCTCATTGTGGCCCGTGCACTTTAACAAAAATCTGCACTTGCACGGTAACTGGTGGTGAAATGCACGTTTTGGGATGGCAGTGGGAACCGGGTCTACTCATTGGGAGGGCACGGAGGAGCACAGCGCAGTTCACCATCCAGCCCTGCGGGCCACGGTGGCGCAGCGGTAGAGTTGCTGCCTTACAGCGTTTGCTGCGCTGGAGACCCGGGTTCGATCCCGACTACGGGTGCTGTTTGTATGGAGTTTGTACGTTCTCCCCGTGACCGCGTGGGTTTTCTCCGAGATCTTCGGTTTCCTCCCACACTCCAAAGACGTGCGGGTTTGTAGGCTAATTGGCTTGGTGTCTGTGTAAATTGTGTAATGTGTGCAGGATAGGGTTAGTGTGCTGGTCGGTGTGGACTCGATGGGCCAAACGGCCTGTTTCCGTGCGGTACCTCATAACTAAAAACAAAATAAACTAAACCGCCTCCGGTACCTGTGGCACTGATTACAGGCTCGTCAAACTCTCCACAACCATAGCTTCTGCTGTGGCCACATTGGTCACTGCGTGCCCCTGTGCTAACACTTTGAAACCCACTGCACACTGGTGCAGTGAAGCGGGTAGAGCCGCAGCCTCACGGCGCCAGAGACACGGGTTCAATCCCCACCTCGGGCGCCCTCTGTGTGTGGAGTTTGCACGTTCGTTTCGCGATCACGTGCGTTTCCTCCGGGTGCTCCGGTTTCCTCCTACATCCCAAAGAGGTGCAAGGTTGTAGGTTAATTGACTATCTGTAAAACTGCTGTTACCCCCTAGTGTGTGGGAGGTTGATGAGAAAGTGGGATAACGTCGAACTAGTGTGAACGGGTGATCGATGGTCGGCATGGACTTTGTGGGCTGAAGGGCCTGTTTCCATGCTGTATCTCTAAACTCATGTAACTAGTGTGAATGGATGATCAGTGAACAGCATGGATTCAGTAGGCCGAAGGGCCTGTTTCCATGCAGTACCTGCAAGCTAAACAAACTAGTGTGAATGGGCGATCGCTGGTCGGCATGGACTCTGTGGGCTGAAGGGCCTGTCTTTTCAATCGATCCAATGACAGTGCTGTGCAGACTGAGGTTGTTTGGGGTGAGGGGACCATGGCAGCAACACAGGCCTGGTACCTGAATGAGGAGCTGTCCCCAGCGGCTGAGCAGCAGGGCGAGACGGAGAGGTGACGGCCCGGGCTGGTGCGGATGAGAGGCGGAGGCCGCGGGTACATGGCCTGTCCTGAGGGTTCGGCCGATCGGGCACCCGTCCTGGCCCTGCAAGGAGAGAGGAGAGGGTCTCAGCAGGGCCCGGAGGGCTCGGGTCAGTCCGCGCGACTTTATTCTGGCCGGGCACCCCGAGCTCAGGGCCGCACTGGAGGAGAAGGGACACAAGGCCATTCGGCCCATCGGGTCCATGCAGACCACGAGTCACCCAATCTCACTAGTTTTAAGTTTAGTTTAGAGATACAGCATAGAAACAGGCCCTTCTGCCCACCTATGCTATCCCAGTTTCTCGTCCACTCCCTACACACTAGGGGCAATTAACCAACACATCTGCATGTCGTTTGCATGCAGGACAAAATTGGAGCACCCGGAGGAAACCCACAGGGAGAGCCTGCAAACTCCACACAGACAGCACCCGAGGTCAGGATCAAAGCTGGGACCATGGCGCTGGGAGACAATGTCTCGACCAGTTGCTCCACCTTGCCTCCACCGTGCAGTCGGTTTGGAAGAGTTGCACCAAGGACTCGAGGTGACCACCAACACGGTGCCCACGGTAGATAGTATGGTGACGGAGACTTGCACTGAACCCACACTGCGGAGCAGAGAAACAGGCCCTTCGGCCCACTAACCAAAGGGGTGCCCACCGCCCCTCTCCCCCACATGGAGGCCGATTAGAAAAAGGGGAGATGCAGCGCGACCTGGGTGTCATGGTACACCAGTCATTGAAAGTAGGCATGCAGGTACAGCAGGCAGTGAAGAAAGCGAATGGTATGTTAGCTTTCATAGCAAAAGGATTTGAGTATAGGAGCAGGGAGGTTCTACTTCAGTTGTATAGGGTCTTGGTGAGGCCACACCTGGAGTATTGCGTACAGTTCTGGTCTCCAAATCTGAGGAAGGACATTATTGCCATAGAGGGAGTGCAGAGAAGGTTCACCAGACTGATTCCTGGGATGTCAGGACTGTCTTATGAACAAAGACTGCATAGACTCGGTTTATACTCTCTAGAATTTAGGAGATTGAGAGGGGATCTTATAGAAACTTACAAAATGCTTAAGGGGTTGGACAGGCTAGATGCAGGAAGATTGTTCCCGATGTTGGGGAGGTCCAGGACAAGGGGTCACAGCTTAAGGATAAGGGGGAAAATCCTTTAGGACCGAGATGAGAAGGAATTTTTTCACACAGAGAGTGGTGGGTCTCTGGAACTCTCTGCCACAGAGGGTAGTTGAGGCCAGTTCATTGGCTATATTTAAGAGGGAGTTAGATGTGGCCCTTGTGGCTAAGGGGATCAGAGGGTATGGAGAGAAGGCAGGTACGGGATACTGAGTTGGATGATCAGCCATGATCATATTGAATGGCGGTGCAGGCTTGAAGGGCCGAATGGCCTACTCCTGCACCTAATTTCTATGTATCTATGAAAGTAACAAGATGGGGCCACCTCAAAAGGTTAACAGATAATAATGTCTTCCATCCCACCAAAACCAAGGTCCCAACCTGAACTGTCAAATTCAAACTCAACCATGTGTATAAAGGAACTGCAGGTGCTGGTTTACACCGAATAAAGACACAAAATGCTGGAGTAACTCAACGGGTCAGGCAGCATCTTTTGAGAAAAGTAGTAAGTTACATTTCAGATCGAGACCCTTCTTCAGACCGTATCCCTGTAGTCTCGAGACGCTGCCTGACCCGCTGAGTTACTCCAGCACTGCAGTTCCTCGTGGCTAGAAAGTATGAAGTGTTGTACGTGTCCTTGAGCCAAGAGGAACTGTGTTTATCGAGTAGACTTGGAACCACTGCAAAGCGGCTGAAATATTGTTGCCAAAAGCACACACGCCCTCGACCAAGAGGTGGACAGCAGAAAGAGATAAAAGAGGCAAAATGCTGCAGGATCTGGAGAAGATGAACACTGGAAATACTCAGCAGATAACACAGAAAACAGAAGATAGACACAAAAAGCTGGCGTAACTCAGCGGGTCAGACAGCATCTCTGGTGCAGACCCTATCCATTTTGTCCAGAAATGCTGCCTGACCCGCTGAGTTTTTCCAGCTTTTTTAAGAAGGAACTGCAGATGCTGGAAAATCGACTTGAGACAAAAATGCTGGAGAAACTCAGTGGGTGAGGCAGCATCTATGGAACGAAGGACTTCTTCCAGTCTGATGAAGGGTCTTGACCTGAAACGTCACCTATTTCCTTCGCTCCATAGATGCTGCCTCGCCGGCTGAGTTTCTCCAGCATTTTTATCTACCAGTTTTTTAAGTCCAGTTCAATACATGATTACAATCGAGCCAAAAACGTCATTTCGTTTTGAACTTAGGTTCAAATGACATAATTAAAATATCTTGTATCCGCAGTGTACCAATACACGATAAAGGGAATAGCCTGAATATTATTTAGTTTACAGTTTAGAGGTACAGTACGGAAACAGGCCCTTCGGCCCACCGGATCCGCACCGACCAGCGATCCCCGCACAGTGATACTATCCTACATGCTCACTAGGGACAATTTTTACATTTACCAAGTCAATTCACCTACAAATCTGTACGTCTTTGGAGTGTGGTTAGAAACCGAAGATCTCGGAGTAAACCCACGCAGGTCACGGGGAGAACGTACAAACTCCGTATGGACAATAGTCAGGATCGAACCCGGGTCTCCGGCGCTGCATTCGCTGTAAGGCAGCAACTTTACCGCTGCGCCACCGTGACTGCTTAGTGCAAGAAAAGGCCAGTAACGTCCGGTCAAGCATAGTCCAAGGGACTACAATGAGGTGGATGGAAGTTCATGACCGCTCTCTGGTTGTGGTAGGACGGTTCAGTTGCCTGATAACAGCTGGGAAGAAACTGGTCCCGGATCCTGGAGGTTCCTGCAGATTGTGATCTTCACTCAGTGTAAGCGGCACAGCCATGGCCTAATCTCACGGGGCGGCAGTGGATCAACGTCTCCACAGTCACATTCCCAGCCGAGAGAACTGGCCAGCACATTGTCACATAGCAGCAAGTTGACGTGAGAGGTCAGAGTCCCACAAATGAAACACTGCATCAGCAGATGCCAGGAATTATCCGGCTTCCTTCACAGAGAGGATGGTGCTGGCAAGTTGAATAGTTTTAGTTTAGTTCAGTTTCAGTTTAATTTAGTGTGTCATGATCCGAAACGTCCTCCATTCCTCCTGTCCAGAGATGCTGCCTGTCCCGCTGAGTTACTCCAGCATTCTGCCACTGTCTTTGGTGTAAACTAGCATCTGCAGTTCCGTCCTACACGTTTAGTTTTGTTTCGAGTTACAGCATGGAAACTGGCCCTTCGGCCCACCAAGTCCACGCCGACCATCGATCACCCGTTCACATTAGTTCTGTGTTATCCCACTTTCTCATCCACTCCCGACACACTCGGGGCAATTTACAGATGCCCCAGGAACAGCTGGAGAAGAGGTGTCCAGACAGAAATGGCTGAGAGTGGGCTCAACTGGGGAGATCTCGAAAGAACTGCCAACAACCGAATGAGGTGGAGGCCACGTGTCAATGGCCTATGCTCCCGAGAGGAGCAAAGGGCTTAAGAAGAAGTAAGAAGAAGAAGAAAGACACTACAACTTTTTGCCCGACCGAGGAGAATACCGGCAACATGTGGCGACAAACCACTTGCTCAAAAATCGCCCGAGTGGGACAAGCCATTTCTCCAGTAGCCCCCCTCCGTCATGACTGACCATGGGTGATGCATCCTAGTTTGTCGGATGCAAGCCTGGACGACATATGGAGGACAGGCTGTTGCCTATGAGGCACGTCCCCCCTCTCCACGTCGCTGATCGATCCAAAGGAACAGCAAGGCCGTTACAGTTTGGCACCAGCACCATCGCAGGAGCTGCCAGAGTGAGGTTGTAGACAACGACGAACACTGAGGTTTACTCCTGGAGCCTTTTCCATGAATGGATATGGCCACAAGGCAGTGGGGGTTTTAAATCAGAGTTTTCCCTCTCCTAGATGAACTGCCTCCCCATCTGCCTGAGACTCGTGGAGGCGGGAATGTCTGCCTTCCCGTGCAGGTCTATACCACCTGCCCACTGCTCACTACACCTGACATAGCATTTGGTGCCTATCCTAGGTGTAAACCAGCATCTGCAGTTCCTTCCTGCACCCTTCTTGAATCATTGGCCCAATATCCCCTTCATGCTGCAGATAGTTTAGTTTAGCTTAGTTTAGAGATACAGTGTGGAAACTGGCCCTCCGACCCACCGAGTACACACCAACCATCGATCTCCCGTACACTAGTTCTATTTCCTACGCACAAACACGAGACCCATGCCCACCCACCCACTGTGTTCAATCATTTGCAAATCACAAAGTGCTGGAGGACATCAACAGGTCAGGCAGCATCTGTGGAGGGAATGGGCAGAGGATGTTTCAGTTCTGAAGAAGAGGCCAGCCTAGTCTAATTGGTTGCAGATGCTGGTTTACACCGAAAATGGCCACAAAATGCAGGAGTAACTCAGCGGGTCAGACAGCATCTCTGGAGAGAAGGAATTTATATAATGGGTGACGTTTTGGGTCAAGACCCTTTCTTCAAGCAGAGCTGGTAGGCTAAAAGTGCAACCTCTTGTTGCAAGAAGATCTGTTAAAGACTCGTCGGTGCGAGATAGCTTGCATAAATGCCTAAACATTGGGCAGATGCAATAACACAAAGAAAGGCAGTGTTTGCCCTTTCGAGCTGTTGTCGAAGCCCAAGGGCTGAACTTGTGATCGATGACTTGGCCAAGACACTCCGCACTTAGTATCACGTTACTGTTGGTTCCTTTTCACCTTGGATGTCAGATGAGATTTGTGCATCGCTTTTAGCTCTTCATTAGCACAGAAGGCCATTCGGCCCATCGGAACTATGCTAGCCCCTCAGTCCCATTTACCCAATCGCCCTGTGACTCCAGTCTCCCACTCCTTTGCCGCCCGCCTTTACTTTAGACCTCAGAGACACAGCATGGAAACAGGCCCTTCCGCCCACTCAGTCCAAAGGGCCAGAGACGCTGGTTCAATCCTGACTACGGGTGCTGTCGGTACAGAGTTTGTGCGTTCTCCCCATGGCCATGTGGGTTTTCTCCGAGATCTTTGGTTTCCTCCCACACTCCAAAAATGTAAAGAGTTCGAGGATAATTGGCTTGGTATAAATGTAAATTGTCTCTAATGTGTACTAGGATAGTGTTAGGGCTGAATGGCCTACTCCCGCACCTATTGTCTATTGTCTAATGTGCGGGGATTGCTGGTCGGTGCAGACTCGATGGGCCGAAGGGCCTGTTTCCAAGCTGTTTCTCTAAACTAAACTAAAATAAGCCAAACTACCTACAAACCCACATGTCTTTGGGATGTGGGAGGAAACCAGAGCACCCGGACAAACCCACGTGGTCTACATCGGGGGCAGTTTATGTAGCCAAGTAATCTTCCGTCAGTTTATTTCTGAAACAAAATGCTTCTTCTGCCATTTTATTTAAACAGGCCCTTCAGCCCACCAGGTCCCCACACTAATTCTATCCTACGCACAGAGGGCCAATTAACATCCAATCCTTCACGTCTTTGGAGTGTGGCAGGAAACTCATGTGGTCACAAACAGAACGTGCAAACTCCGTACAGACAGCACCGGAGGTCAGGATTGAACCTGGGTCTCTGGCGCTCTGAGGCAGCAACTCTACCGCTGCGTTGTGGAAGCCGGACTGTTGAACAAATGTCTGACGAAGGCTCACGACTCAATGTGTGGCCTGTCCATTTCCTTCCGCAGACGCTGGGTTCTTCTCCACGTGATCTTTGACGGCCTTAGTAATCAGGAACATATCAATCTCTCCTTTATACATGCCAATGTCTTGGCCTCCACAGCCGTCTGTGGCAATCAATTATTCAAGGAAGGACGTGCAAACTCCACACAGACAGCACCAAAGGTCAGGATCGAACCCGGGTCTCTAGTGCTGAGAGGCAGCAGCTCCACTACCTGCGCCTCAGTACAGCCCCAAAACCACAGATTCATAGAGTGATATAGTATGAAAACAGGCCCTTCGGCCCAACTTGCCCACACCGGCCAACATGTCCCAGCTACACTAGTCCCACCTGCCAGCGTTTGGTCCATATCCCTCCAAACCTGTCCTATCCATGTACCTGTCTAACGGTTTCTTAAACATTGGGATAGTCCCAGCCTCAACTACCTCCTCTGGCAGCTTGTTCCATACATTTACCCACCACCCTTTGTGTGAAAAAGTTACACCTCAGATCCCCATTAAATCTTTTCCCCTTCGCCTTGAACCTGTGTCCTCTGGTCCTCGATTCCCCTACTCTGGGCAAGAGATTCTGTGCATCTACCCCATCTATTCCTCGCATGTTTTTACACACATCCTCTGCAGTCTCCAGTGCCTCCATTCATCTGCAGCGGCACTGGGACATGTTGACCTGCATCGAGCTACTGGCATGAAGTCAACGTTCACCTTCAGTAACCTTGGCCTTCCTGAAGCTTAGACTGAAATCTGACGAAGGGTCTCGACCCGAAACGTCACCTATTCCTTCTCTCTGGACATGCTGCCTGTCCCGCTGAGTTACTCCAGCATTTTGTGTCTGTACACCTTATGTTGGCTCGATTGTAATCATGGCTAGTCTTGCCGCTGACTGGATAGCACGCAACAAAAAGCTTTTCACTGCACGTGACAATTTTAAACTAAACTAAAGATGGCGTTTTAAAATCTTTTCTCCTTTATTATTCCGCTTCCCTGACGATTCAGTGGTCGGTTCAGAGTGCAGTTCACCGTCTCGCACTATCTCCAGGTCTCACAGTGGGATAGTGTCGGCCAAATATCCATCATCACGGCACCAAGCCTCAGCTTGCTATCTCTCCCCCCCCCCCCCCCCCCCCCCACCCCCCCTCCCTCAAACTAAGTGGCAACTCAATGAGAGGATGCGGTATCGGGCAGCACGGTGGCACAGCCTCACAGCGCCAGAGACCAGGGTTCGATCCTGCCCTTGGGTGCTGCCTGTGTGGAGTTTGCACGTATCTCCCCGAGGAACGCATTGCCACAGACGGCTGTGGAGGCCAAGACATTGGGTATTTCGAAAACGTAGATAGATATGTTCATGTTTAGTAAAGGGGGGGGGGTCAAAGATTACGGGGAGAAGGCAGGAGAATGGGGTTGAGAGGGAAAAATAGATCAGCCGTGATCGATTGGCTGATCTCTAGCCAATAGATCATGGCTGTAGATGATCTATATACTTGATGGGCTGAATGGTCTAATTCCGTTCCCATATCTTATGGTCTTATGGATCACGTGGTATTCCTATGGGTGCTCCGGTTTCTTCCCACATCCCGAAGACGCGTGGGTTTATCGGTAAAGTGGCGGCTGTAAAATTGTCCCATAAATGTTTAGGGAGCGGATAGGAAAGTGTGATAACATAGACCTAGTGCAAATAGGCGACAGATGGTCGGCATGGACTCGATGGGCCAAAGGGCCACTATCAACACTGTTTCTCTCGAAAAAGAAAATCATCCCATCATACAGACACTCCAAATTTAGCACTTACCTCCCAAAACACACACACCCCTTCAATAAGCCAAGCGGAGGGAAGGAATGGGTGACGTTTCGGGTCGAGACCCTTCTCCAGACGCTGTCGACCCGAAGCGTCACCCATTCCGTCTCTCCAGAGATGCAGCCTGTCCCCGTTGAGTTACTGCAGCTTTTTGTGTCTATCTTCGGTTTAAACCCACATCTGCAGTTCCTTCCCACACAATAAGCCAAACGGACCCTGGTCTGAAGATGACCGAGTCCGGACTCTGACCTCCACTACACTGGCAAATAGTCACTAATGTGTAAAATGTACCACTGGCCTGCGATGGTACAAACTGTGCCCGCTGATACTTTGTCATTGAAACATTTGCTGTGAAAGTATTTCTGTGTTGTCATTCACTCACTTCACTGCACACTCCTTTGTTCTGTTCTGTTGCAACTTTCACCAAAGGCAGGGCTTCCTATTGTTCACGAAGGAAGTGCTGGCTTAAACCAAAGATAGACACAAAAAGCTGGAGTAACTCGGTGGGTCAGAAAAGGAATGGGTGACGTTTCGGGTCGAGACCCCTTTTCAGTCTGATAGGACAGGGAAACGAGATATACGACCTAGGGGAAAAAAAGTTACAGACAATGAGACTCACCAAGACGACTTTGAAGTTGGTACCACACCCCCCTCTCTCCATCCCTCCCCCGCCCAAGTCGTACCAACTTCAAAGTTGTCTTGTTGAGTCTCGTTGTCTGTAACTCGTTTTCACCTAGCCCACATCTAACAATGGCCTGCTTCCTTTGTCAGCGTTTTACTTTTCTGCATATCTTTCATTCATTGTTCTATATCTCTCTACATCACCGTCTATATCTCTCCTTTGCCTCTCCCCTGACTCTCAGTCTGAAGGAGGGTCTCGACCCGAAACATCACCCACTCCTTCTCTCCAGAGATGCTGCCTGTCCCACTGAGTATCTCCATCGTTTTGTGTCTACCAGAGGTTCCTAGTGATTTCTCAGCTCGGTCGAAGCAAACCTAACGGCAGTGTATTCACAGTGGACCTCACATCCCCACACACCATTCTCTCGTCAAATACTTCAGCCTATAATTAGATCCTTAAAGTGGGCTGTGCCAGTAAAGAGGTTAATTACAAGTTTGTTGGATCCAATGTCTCATTTCCCCAGTATCAAGAAGGCCCATGCAGTTAATAGAGGCCTTCCCCAGCTGCAATGGATGCTGGGACAGGCTGCCCTCCATAGAAACCATTCACTTCACTCTCCATAGAAATACTATAGTCCACGTGCATGTGGGATAACAACTCTCACCAACTTCTACAGATATAGTTTAGTTTAGTGTAGTTTAGAGATACAGCGCGGAAACAGGCCCTTCAGCCCACCGAGTCCATGCCGACCAGCGATCCCCGCACATTAACACCATCCTACACACACTAGATAATTTACACATACACCAAGCCAATTAACCTACAAACCTGTACGTCTTTGGAGTGTGGGAGGAAACCGAAGATCTTGGAGAGATCACGGGGAGAACAAACAGACAGCACCCGTAGTCGGGATCGAACCCGGGTCTCCGGCACTGTAGGGCAGCAACTCTGCCACTGCGCCACCGTGCCGCCCTCACTACCGATGCGGCGGAGAAAGCATTTTATCGGGATGGATCACAGCTTGGTTTTGGGAAAAGCTCCATCCAAGACCACAAGAAAGTGTAGAGAATTGTGGACGCAGCCCAGACTATCACACAAACCATCCTCCCTTCCATTGACTCCATCTACACCTCACGCGGCCTTGGCAAGGCCAGCAGCATCCTCAAGGACCAGTCGAACCCTCTCTTCGCCCCTCTCCCATCAGCAGACTTAGTTTAGTTTAGAGACACAGCACATAAGCAGGTCCTTCGGCCCATCGAGCCCCCACCGACCAGCGATCCCCGCACATTATCACTACCCTACACACACACTAGGGACTAAGCATTAATACCGAGCCAATTAACCTACAAACCTGTGCATGTTTGGAGTGTGGGAGGAAACTGAAGATCTCAGAGAAAACCCATGCAGATCAGAGGGAATACGTACAAAGATTGTACAGTCAGCACCCTTAGTCAGAAGCAAGCAAGCCAGCAAGTTTATTTATAGAGCACATTTCAGCAACAAGGCAATACAAAGTGTTTTACACAAAGCATTAAAAAGCAATTAAAAAAAGTCACTAAAAGGAATAGAAAATAAAAACAAGCTAAATTAGAATAAGACAAGTGTAAAATACAAGAATAAGTGCAGTATAAGAAATGAATAATTATTTAAGTTAATTAAAATCAGCGTCAAACAGGAAAGTCTTCAGCCCCGATTTAAAAGAACTGAGAGTTGGAGCGAACCTGCGTTTTTCTGGACGTTTGTTCCACATATGTGGAGCATCAAAACTAAACGCTGCTTCTCCTTGTTTAGTTCTGACCCGGAGGACATCAGAGGTCTGGATGGGTCATAATGTAGCAGATGATCGCAATTGTATTTTGGCCCAAGACCATTCAGTGCTTTATAAACCAACAGGAATATCTGTGTCTATATTCCATGTAAATCAGCATCTGCAGTTCCTTCATACACAATGACATTCTCACTTGCAGCAGCACAACAGAATATGTCAACAGCAGGAAAAATGGTGCCAATAATGGGCGAGTCCAGAACCAGGGGCCGCAGTCTTAGAATAAAGGGGAGGTCATTTAAGACTGAGGTGAGAAGAAACATTTTCACCCAGAGAGTTGTGAATTTATGGAATTCCCTGCCACAGAGGCCAAGTCACTTGATGGATTTGTGAGAGAGTTAGATAGAGCTCTAGGGGCTAGTGGAGTCAAGGGATATGGGGAGAAGGCAGGCACGGGTTATTGATTGGGGACGATCAGCCATGATCACAATGAATGGCGGTGCTGGCTCGAAGGGCCGAATGGTCTCCTCCTGCACCTATTTTCTATGTTTCTATGTAACACAGTACACTGTAAACGAGAAAAAAAGTTCAGTGTGTATACATACACACACACACATATTCCTTGTTTGTACTGGACATTTAGTCAAGGTTAATAGATACATGTGGTTCACCCTCTCTATCCTGAGTCTATCTTTGGTCCAAACCAACATCTGCAGTGCTTTGGTTCTATATTATTGATCAGTGATTGGCAATTAATCGCAGCTCTCGCCGTCCTTAAAACATTAACAGAATGCACACAGAAACAAGATGCAGGAGCAGGCCATTCGGCCCTTCGAGCTAGCACTGCCATTCAATATGATCACGGCTGATCATCCACAATCAGTACCCCGTTCCTGCCTTCTCCCCATATCCCTTGATTCCGTTAGCCCCAAGAGCTAAATCTAACTCTGTTTTTTTACACGTAACTTTTTGGTTTCAATTGACAATTGACAGTGTAAAAGGCTGACGCACATTTGCAGGGAGATTTATGTACCGCTCTCTCTCCGTCTGGCAATATGCTCCAAGCAAAACACCACTGCAACGTGCCGGCTCAAAGTAAGTCCCAGTAGTTTAGTGAAGGCGCCGGTGAACTTACATGCTGGCTCTCTGTGGCGAGGGTCTCGCTCCCCCCTTTGGCTGGCTCTGTGAATGAAACCCTCCCATCCTTCAACTTGTCTCAGTCTCCGCCGGGCAGCCGGTGACATTGAGACGGTGCTGGGCGCTGCGGCACTAACACTGCGGCCCTCTTGCACCCATTGCACGGGGCTCCCGGCCAAATTCCTGCCTCAATCGCACCTCCTCCTCCTCCACCCTCACCCCTCCCCTCCCCTGGTGTGTAAACGCTGCCTTAAGCAACAACAACAAAACCCTTGAAAGTCCGAGGGCTGAATATTCACTTGCGAGACAGAGAGGAGAGATAGAGAGAGACAGAGAGAGCCAGAGAGAGTCAGAGAGGAGAGATAGAGTGAGACAGAGAGAGAGAGATAGAGAGAGACAGACAGAGAGAGACAGAGAGAGACACAGAGAGAGAGAGATAGAGAGAGACAGAGAGAGAGATAGAGAGAGAGACAGAGAGAGAGAGATAGAGAGAGACAGAGAGAGAGATAGAGAGAGATAGAGAGAGACAGAGAGAGCCAGAGAGAGTCAGAGAGGAGAGATGGAGAGAGAGAGATTGAGAGGGACAGAGAGAGAGGCACACACACACAGACAAAGAGGAGGAGAGAGACAGAGAGGAGAAATAGAGATAAATAGAGAGAGTCAAAGATTGAGAGAGAAAGGAACAGAGAGAGAGACACACACACAGACAGACAGAGAGGAGGAGAGAGACAGAGACAGAGATTGAGAGAGAGAGAGAGGGGGGGGACAGAGAGATGGGGAGACAGAGAGAGACAGGGAGACTTGGAGTGAGAAATAAAGACCAGAAGGCACTTGTTCCTTCAGGATTCTTGCAGCGCATTCCAGGGACCTTTATTCTCCGCCCCTTCTGGGGAATGTCCACAGATGACATGCTGTGTATCTGCTCTGGCCCTGGCTCCGCCTCGCTGCGTTCTTGGAGGCAGAGTCCCAGAAGCAGGACAGGCTCATCCCAGCTTGTTGCTGGGAAGAAAGGGACACACTGCCGAAGGTCGACACAAAAATGCCGGAGTCACTCAGCGGGACAGGCAGCATCTCTAAGGAGGAGGAATGTGTGACGGTTCGGGTCGAGATCCTTCTTCAGACTGAGATTCGGGGGAGAGGGAGAATAGAAAAGGTGCAAAGAACAAATGAATGAAAGACATGCAAAGAATAAATCAACTCAGGAAAGGTAGAGCCCACAATGGTCTGTTGTTGGCTGTGGAGAAGGTGATAATGAGTGGATACAAACTACTACTAGGGCAGCACAGTGACGCAGCGGTAGACTTGCCTCAAAACGCCAGAGACCCTGGATTAATCCTGACTACAGGCGCTGTCTGTGTGGAGTTTGTACATTCTCCCCGTGACCTGCGTGGGTGTTCTTTGGGTGCTCCGGTTTCCTCCCACACTCTAAAGACGTACCGGTTTGTAGGCTAATTGGCTTGGCATAATTGTAAACTTCCCCTCGTGTGTGTAGGATAGCATTAGTGTGTGGGCACGGACTCGGTGGGCCGAAGGGCCTGTTCTCAACTAAATGAAACTAAATACAAATGGTGAAACTAAGCAGGATGGAGAAGGTGGGATGGGGATGGAGAGCGTGGAAATGGAAGGGTCTAGCCTGCCTGCTGTGTGTGCGCTTGCGTGTCTGTGTGTATGCGTGCGAGCACATATGTGTGTGCGCGCATGTGTGTGCGTCTGCCTATGTGTGTGCATGTGGTGTGTGCAGGCATGCACATGTGTGTGCATGCGCGTGTGTGTGTTTGCATGTGTGTAGGTGTGTACATGCATGTGTGCATATGTGTGTGCCTGTTTGCATGTGTGTGCGTGTGTACATGCTTGGGTACAAACATGTGTGCATACGTGTGTGCATGTTTACATGTGTGTACATGTGCTTGTGTGCGCATTTGCATGTGTGTGCGCGTGTACGTGCGTGTGTGCATGTGTGTGAGTAGCTTCCTCCCATTGGCACTCTCCCTACCACTGCTGCACTTCTGATGCCAACCATATTCAGTCCTTGCCTGTCACTGACATGGTCATAAGAGTTCATAAGTGATAGGAACAGATTTAGGCCATTCAGCCCATCAAGTCTACTCCGCCGTTCAATCATGGCTGATCTATCTCTCCTTTCTCAATCCAATTCTCCTGCCTTCTCCCCATAACCTCTGACACCCGTACTAATCAAGAATCTATCTACCTCTGCCTTAGAAATATCCACTGACTTGGCCTCCACAGTCTTCTGTGGCAATTAATTCCACAGATTCACCACCCTCTGACTAAAGAAATATTTCCTCATCTCCATCCTAAAAGACCGTCCTTTAATTCTGAGGCTGTGGCCTCTGGTTCTAGAATCTTCCACAAGTGGAAACATCCTCTCCACATCCACTCTATCCAGGCCTTTCACTATTCTGTGAGTTTCAATGAGGTTCCCCCTCATTCTTCTGAACCCCAGCGAGTACAGGCCCAGTGCCGACAAACGCTCATAACCTACTCATTCCTGGGGTCATTCTGGAGTGGGTCATTCCCTTGCAACAGCTCTCTCTGTCCGTGGCTGCAGGAATGCCTTGAAGGAGTGTTTTCAGGAGCAGTGAAAGGCCCATTGTAGAATCCCAGCTGTGTGACAGACTGTTCAGACATTCTCTCTGCGAGCCCTTCCCCTAGCACTGGCACTGAAGGCCCATCATGTGATTCGATCGTCACAGAGGGCTGTAAATCATGACCTGTATACGTGCAGGGAATTGAGCTGAAAGCCGGCGTTTGGTTGCAGAGATGCAGCGTGGAAACAGGCCCTTCAGCCCACAGAGTCCGTGCCGGCCAGCAATCACCCGCCCACTTATCCCAGTGTTGCATCTTACAGACACGCTAGGGGCAATTTGCTAGAAGCCGATTCACCTGCAAACCCGCACATCTTTGGGATGTGGGAGGAAGCCGGAGCACCTGGAGAAAGCCCACGCAGCTTACAGGAAGAATGTACAACATCCTTACGTACAGCACCGGTGGTCAGGATCGAGCCGGGGTCTCCGGCGCTGTGAGGAAGGAACTCTACCGCTGTGCCACCGTGCCCCCCACTCACAGTGTTTATGTTGACGTAACATCATCAGGTAAGAATGAAGGCATCTGATGGGGTCCACCATTAGTCCATGTGGGCCATTCATTCGTAAAAAGGCACTTAGGTTAACGTGGGCAAGCCCCTCTTAAAGGAGCGTTGCCATGGCAGCACAGGGCACCATCAGACATGTGCTTTAGTTACTGGCCTCTTTCTTAGTTTAGAGTGGAGAGATGGAAACTGGCCCTTTGGCCCATCATGCATCTTTCCTACAACATGGAGCCCAAAACTCAACACGATAAAAACGTCACTCATTCCTCGACCCGAAACGTCACCTATTGCTTCCCTCCATAGAAGCTGCCTCACCCGCTGAGTGTCTCCAGCATTTTTGTCCACCTTGGACTATCCTTGATCGGACTTTGCTGGCTTTACCTTGCACTAAACGTTATTCCCATATCACGTATCTGTACACTGTAAATGGCCAGATTGTAATCATGTATTGTCTTTCTGCTGACAGGATAGCACGCAACAAAAGTGTTTTCACTGTACCTCAGTACACGTACAATAAACTAAAGTGTCCAAGTGTCTATCAAATGCTGTTATAGTGCCTTCCTCAACTGCCTCCTCCAGCAGTTCGATCCATTTACACACAGACCTCTATAATAAACCTCTGAATTATTAAAGACAGCCATTATTTAGTGTCTTTTTGAAGAATCCTCACTTATAAGGACAAAAAATAAAGTCCCAAATTGTGTCTGAAAGTTACCTTGAAAAGAGTATGCTTCACACTGTGACTAGGTGTTCAAGGCAAGGCTTGTTTGGAACACTAACTATCGTTATGGAACATTTTAAAATGCTTAATTATACATTTGGGCGGCACAGTGCCACTGCCTCATAACGTAATTGACCGAGTTTTGATCCTAACCTTTAGTGCTGTCTGTGTGGAGTTTACACGTTCGCTCTGTGACCGTGTGGGTTTTCTCCAGGTGCCCCGGTTTCCTCCCACATCTCAAAGACGTGCGGGTTTGTAGGTTAATTAGCCCTATATAAATTACTTCCAATGTGTAGGGAGTTCAGTTCAGTTTATTGTCGCGAGGTACAGGGAAAAGCTTTTGTTGCGTGCTAACCAGCCAGCGGAAAGACAACACATGATTACAATCGAGCCATGTACAGTGTACAGATACATGATAAGGGAATGACGTTTAGAGCAATATAAAGCTAGTGAATTTTGATCAAAGATCAGTCTGAGGTTCCCCAATGAGGTAGATAGTAGTTCAGGACTGCTCTCTGGTGGTGGTAGGATGGTTCAGTTGCCTGATAAGATCCGGGAAGAAACTGCCCCAGAATCTGGAGAAACTGTCCCTAAAACTGCATGCAAAAATGGGGTGAATTAGAACTAGTGATCGATGGTCGGCACGCACTTGGTGGGCCGAGGGGGCTGGTTCCATGCTGTATCCATCAATGAAAATGTGAATCCAGATTTTTGCGGACAGCACAAGGGATGCCCCTCATCATTCACCTCACTTACACCCAACCTCTGGGATCTTCTCAGACCATTCAAGGACTTCATCTAGTTGGACATCTGAACCAGTGAGCATTTCAAGGTGTAGCAAGACACGTTGAAGAACTCACCATGAACTAAGTAGCAATAAGCTTGAAATGTAATCCTAAATTATATACAGAATTTACTCCGCAACTCTGTGTCCTATTTTACCCGCTACTAGTATATATATATAGTGTGTGTGTGTGTGTGTGTGTGTGTGTGTGTGTGTGTGTGTGTGTGTGTGTGTGTGTGTGTGTGTGTGTGTGTGAACTGCAGATGCTGGTTTAAATGGACACAAACATAGACACAAAAAGCTGAAGTAATGCAGTGGGACAGGCAGCATCTCTGGAGAGAAGAAATGGGTGACGTTTTTGGGTCGAGACCCTTCTTTAGACCTTTAGACATATATATATATATATATATATATATATATATATATATATATATATATGTTTGTATATATATATATGTGTGTGTGTGTATTTGTTTTCTCGTTTATTATATTGTACAGCAGCAAGTAAGAATTTAATTGTTCTGTCTGGGACATGACAATAAAACTCTCTTGACTTGTCTCTTGACTCCATCAACATGACAATGTAGCAGATCAGTGCCAGACCCCATGTGCAACCAAACAGTGAGTGCTATTTCACCTACGTAGTCACGACAGAACTATGATTAATCATGGAATTGTCCTCTATTCATCACTGTAGTGAATGGGTTGAGACCTCCCTGAGTGCTCTTTAAAACACTTCATTATCTCAGCAGCTGAAAGATTGATATGTTTTTAATAAAGACATCGTAACGTCAATGTAAAAGCCAACTGCCTCCCTTACATTGCACCTCTGAGTGTGGGTTGTATCGGGAACGGGGTCTGAAGGGGAGAGCTGGAGGTGTTTTTCAATCGCTTGCATCAAGAGTAAATCCAAATGGACACAGAATGCTGGAGTCACTCAGCGGGACGGGCAGCATCTCTGGATAGAAGGAATGGGTGACGTTTCGGGTCGAGACCCTTCTTCAGACTAAGAGTGAGAGATTAAGGGACTCAGTTTGAAGGAGGGTCTTGGACTCAGTCTGAAGAAGTTCAGTATTCCGACTGCACATGCCCAGGTCATAGGTCATTCGCGATAAACATTCTCAGGAATTCTTAGCGAATTTGTGGAGGCCAAATCAACGGAGATAGTTTTTTGATTATTATGGGTGCCAGGGGTTATAGAAACATAGAAACATAGAAATTAGGTGCAGGAATAGGCCATTCGGCCCTTCGAGCCTGCACCGCCATTCAATATGATCATGGCTGATCATCCAACTCAGTATCCCGTACCTGCCTTCTCTCCATACCCTCTGATCCCCTTAGCCACAAGGGCCACATCTAACTCCCTCTTAAATATATACAATGAACTGGCCTCAACTACCCTCTGTGGCAGAGAATTCCAGAGACCCACCACTCTCTGTGTGAAAAAATTCCTTCTCATCTCGGTCCTAAAGGATTTCCCCCTTATCCTTAAGCTGTGACCCCTTGTCCTGGACGTCCCCAACATCGGGAACAATCTTCCTGCATCTAGCCTGTCCAACCCCTTAAGAATCTTGTAGGTTTCTATAAGATCCCCTCTCAATCTCCTAAATTCTAGAGAGTATAAACCGAGTCTATGCAGTCTTTGTTCATAAGACAGTCCTGACATCCCAGGAATCAGTCTGGTGAACCTTCGCTGCACTCCCTCTATGGCAATAATGTCCTTCCTCAGATTTGGAGACCAGAACTGTACGCAATACTCCAGGTGTGGCCTCACCAAGACCCTATACAACTGAAGTAGAACCTCCCTGCTCCTATACTCAAATCCTTTTGCTATGAAAGCTAACATACCATTCGCTTTCTTCACTGCCTGTTGTACCTGCATGCCTACTTTCAATGACTGGTGTACCATGACACCCAGGTCGCGCTGCATCTCCCCTTTTCCTAATCGGCCACCATTTAGATAGTAGTCGGTTTTCCTATTTTTGCCACCAAAGTGGATAACCTCACATTTATCCACATTATACTGCATCTGCCAAACATTTGCCCACTCACCCAGCCTATCCAAGTCACCTTGCATTCTCCTAGCATCCTCCTCACAGCTAACACTGCCCCCCAGCTTAGTGTCATCCGCAAACTTGGAGATATTGTCTTCAATTCCCTCATCCAGATCATTTATGTATATTGTAAATAGCTGGGGTCCCAGCACTGAGCCTTGCAGTACCCCACTAGTCACTGCCTGCCATTGTGAAAACGACCCGTTAACTCCTACTCTTTGCTTCCTGTTTGCCAGCCAGTTCTCTATCCATATCAATACTGAACCCCCAATGCCATATGCTTTAAGTTTATATACTAATCGCTTATGTGGGACCTTGTCGAAAGCCTTCTGGAAGTCCAGATACACCACATCCACTGGTTCTCCCCCATCCACGCTACTAGTTACATCCTCGAAAAATTCCACAAGATTCGTCAGACATGATTTACCTTTCGTAAATCCATGCTGACTTTGTCCAATGATTTCACCACTTTCCAAATGTGCTGCTATCCCATCTTTAATAACTGACTCTAGCAGTTTCCCCACTACCGATGTTAGACTAACTGGTCTGTAATTCCCCGTTTTCTCTCTCCCCCCCTTCTTAAAAAGAGGGGTTACGTTTGCTTATGGGGAGAAGGCAGGAGAATGGGGTTAGGAGGGAGAGATAGATCGGCCATGATAGAATGGTGTAGTAGACTTGATGGGCCGAATGGTCTAATTCTTCTCCTGTCACATGAATTTATAAACAATGTCTGTGCCGAACATGATGGCAAGATAACCTAATCTCTGCCTGTATGTGATCAATGCCAAGCCAAGCCAAGTCGAGAGCCTTTATTGTCCTGTGTCCCAGATAGGACAATGAAATTGTCTACCCCTCCATTACCAGCATGTCTATGTACCCGTCTAAAGGCCTCTTTAATGCCACTGTTGTATCTGTCTCCATCACCACCTCTGGCAGTGCATTCCAGACACCCACAACTCTCTGTGAAAAACCTGCCCCGCACATCTCCTTTAAACTTTGCCCATCTCACATTAAAGCTATACCCTCAAGTCTCTGACTCATCTACCCTGACCAGGGCCGGCCTTCAGCCAATCAAGTAAGAAGTAAGTAAGTAAGTTTATTGGCCAAGTATTCACATACAAGGAATTTGCCTTGGTGCTCCGCCCACAACTAACAACATGAAAATACAGTGACAGTTACGAATGACTCAGAAAACACTAAACATTAATAATAATAAGACAGTTGGACCAATTGCTCCCTCTTGGGCCCCGCGCCTAAGGGGGCTCCGCGCTATTTTCCGTATTTCGTACCGAAATGCAATACGAATATGGAAATACAAATTTGCGTTGTTAAATACGGATTTTATTTTAAAAACGACCATGGATAATTGTTGCAACGAGTCTCCAGCAGCACCAGCCATGAGACAAAAACGATTTGTTAACTACCACTGTTAGCACTTGTTAACAGCCAGTAGTTAACACGTAGTTATGCAATGTGTCATCAATACATCGATCCACATTCTTCAGTTAATGTAACTGTGTTTTGACCATGTATTAATGACGCCGCGGTCCTTTGGATAAAATTCACAGGACTCATTAATACTTGGTCAAAACACAATTACATTTACTGAGGAATGTGGATCAATGTATTAATGATGCATTGTGAGAATTTCTTAAAACTCACTGTCATTGAGGACACCGGACCGTGAGCACAGGCTTCTTTTTGGTGTGCAGGTAGTCATTCATTTACCGACCCACGTTGTGTCTCTCTGTCTTTCACCCTCCCTCCCTCTCTCTCGCGCACGCGCTCTCTCCCGCTCCCCATCTCGTCTCTCTCTCACTCCCTCTCTCTCACTCCTGTCGCCTTGGCATTCCCGGAATCATTTGGCATTTTGCGGGGACAGTTGCATCTGCGGTTCCTTCCTGTTGGGAGCCTTGGCCTGTGGCGGCTCCTGGTCCGTTCCCTCCTTGGGTGCCACCTGGCCCGCTGAGTTCCTCCTGCACTCTGTGTTTTTTGTTTGGCTCTGGAGTTGAAGGTGGACACGGGGGGCTGGGGTATCTCAGCGGGACGGGCAGCGGCTCTGGGGAGAGGGTGTCGTTTCTGGTCGAGACCCTTCTTCAGACAATCACAAGTACTCTCACCGACGAGAGTTCAGTTCAGTCTGAAGAAGGGTCTTCTCTTCAGAGTCGCTGCCTGTCCTGCTGAGTTACTCCAGCTTTATGTCTATCTTCAATTTCAGAGTTAAATGAAAAACACAAAGTGCTGGAGGAACTCAGCGGGCTAGGCGGCGTCTGTGGAGGGAATGGATTAGGAGTTGTTTCAGGCCAGGGTGCTTCTTCAATAGGAAGGAACTGCAGATCAAAGATACTAGAGCGGATACTAGTATCTTTGCTGCAGATCAGGCATGATATCATTAACGATTTAAATCGGAATTCCGATTTTATTGTTTTTCTATTTGTCATTTTTTTGTGCCCGATTATTTGGCGGCCAATCAACCGCTGTCTCTAAGGGGGTTGCGTCCAATCACCGACCAGCTTCCCTTAATATTCCCATCCAATCAACAAATCGGTCTCCTCTCGTCCAATCAGCCGCTGTCTCCAAGGGCATTGTGTCAAATCACAAAATGCACTGGTCACTCGGCGGCCAATCAGACATAGTCTCTGAGGGGCATTGTGACCAATCACCGACCAGCTTCCTTTAAAATTTCAGTCCAATCAACAAATTGGTCTCCTCCCATCCAATCAGCCGCTGTCTCCAAGGGCATTGTGTCCAATCACATAATGCAGTTTAATGGTAATTAGCAGCTGCAGTAAAGGTTGGAAGCCAGTGGAGGTACCGACAGTCAGACAAGAGCAGGAGAGATTCAGACCGTGTATAATCCATAGCACCTTCGTGTACAATTTCATAATATATACTAAATAACACGGCTGACAGACATTGGCTGGGAACCTGGGGGTCACCAAAATTGTTCCCAATTGGGCCCCGCACCTCCTAAGGCCGGCCCTGACCCTGGGTCGGGATTGAACTTACGTCTCTGGCCTTATGGCGCAGCTGGTAGTGCTACTGCCTCACAGCGCCAAAGGCTAGTGCAAGGCTAGTAGCTTGGGGGGCTCTTTGCCCGCAGAGCACCAAGGCAAATTCCTTGTATGTGAATCCTTGGCCAATAAACTTACTTGCTTATGTCTTTACTTAAGCACAACGGGCTGAGAGTCCTCCTTTAACGTTGTAATGATTCTATAGTTCTATTCATAGAGTCATAGACTAACACAGCGTGGAAACAGGCCCTTCGGCCCAACCTGCCCACACCAGCCAACATGTCCCGGCTACACTAGCCCCACCTGCCTGCGTTTGGCCGATGTCCCTCTAAACATGTCCTATCCATGTACCTACCTGCTTCTTAATTAGGATAGTCCCTGCCTCAACGACCTCCTCTGGCAGCTTGTTCCATACACCCACACCCTTTGTGTGAAAATGTTGCCCCTCAGATTCCTATTGAATCTTTTCCCCTTCACCTTAACCCTATGTCCTCCGGTCCTCGATTCACCTACTCTGGGCATCTCATCGAGCCGATCTTTTGCAAGTGAAGGCTCCCCTGTTGGTGCAGTCTGACCCAGGACTGTGCGGGTTATAGCCAAAAGTAGGTGACCTTCTGAGTCCGCCACCACCCTGAAATTATATGTAGCCTTTCCGCTGACTGGACAGCACGCAACAAAAAGCTTTTCACTGTACCTCGGTACACACGACAACATACAAAACCAAACCAAACTATCCACAATAGAAATGAAAATCTGGAGTAACTCAGCGGGACCAGCAGCATTTCTGGAGAAGACGGATGGGTGGCGTTTCGGGTCGAGACCCTTCTTCAGGCTGAGAGTCAGGGGAAAGGGAAACAAGAGATATGGATGGTGAAATAGAGAGATATAGAACAATGAATGAAGGATATGCAGACAAAATGACGACGATGAAGGAAACAGATGCGGGCTAGGTGAAAACGGGTTGCAGACAATGAAACTCACCAGGCTGACATTTAAACTAGCACAATGACGGGAGTGGGGGAGGGATGGAGAAAGTGGGGATGCAAACGTTACTTAAGTTTGAAAAATCAATATTCATACCACTGGGTTGCCCAAACAAAATATGAGGTTGCCCAAGCAAAATCCAAACTAATCCTTCATTCTGCCCTTTGTGCGATGCCTTTTCCCACTTCGCTCTTTGTCATGAAGGAGGTGAGCCCCAACGATATTTAATAGACAATAGGTGCAGGAGTAGGCCATTTGGCCCTGCAAGCCAGCACCACCATTCACTGTGATCATGGCTGATCATCCCCAATCAGTACCCCGTTCCTGCCTTCTCCCCATATCCCCTGACTCTGCTATCTTTAAGAGATCTATCTAACTCTCTCTTGAAAACATCTGCCACTCAATATGATCATGGCTGATCATCCAAAATCAGTACCCCGTTCCTGCTTTCTCCCCATATCCCTTGATTCCGTTATCCCTAAGAGCTATATCTAACTCTCTCTTGAAGACATCCAGAGAATTAGCCTCCACTGTCTTCTGAGGCAGAGAATTCCACAGATTCACAACTCTCTGGGTAAAAAAGTTTTTCCTCACCTCCGTTCCAAATGGCCTACCCCTTATTCTTAAACTGTGGCCCCTGGTTCTGGGCTCCCCCAACATCGCGAACATGTTTCCTGTCTCTAACGTGTCCAAACCATTTAATAATCTTATATGTTTCAATAAGATCGCCTCTCATCCTTCTAAACTCCAGAGTATACAAGCCCAGCCGCTCAATAAACCGACCCCATATTCTTTGGTGTGAAATCCTACAGTCACTGACGTTAATGTGAATGATTGAGAACTCTTAACCAAAAGGACACAAAGTGCTGGAGTAACTCAGCGGGTCAGGCAGCATCTCTGGAGAACATGGACAGGAGACATTCCAGGTCCAGACCACCTCTTTAGACTGAAGAAGGGTCTCGACCCGAAACGTCGCCTATCTCCTTCACTCCTTAGATGCTGCTGCACCCGCTGAGTTTCTCCAGCTTTTTGTGTAACCCTCGATTCTCCAGCATCTGCAGTTCCTTCTTTAACACCTCTTTAGACGTACACAGCTCTGAACCAAAAGTTGTTGAAACTTTGGAATTCCCTGTTCCGGAGAGTCGGAGCGGTGAGATCATCAGAAATATTTAAGGTGGAGATAGATGAATTCTAAAGATAGACACAAAATGCTGGAGTAACTCAGCGGGACAGGCAGCATCTCTGGAGAGAAGGAATAGGTGGTGTATTGGGTCCAGACCTTTCTTCAGGCTCCTAGGTCAACCCTGCACCATCTCTGGCCACAAGTATGTGACAGTGTGAAGTCACCACTCTCCTGGAAGTTTAGGAGTGCATTTCAGACTGGAACAAGTCGCGAGTCCCCTCAGCTTAAGAGCTCCTATGAGCAGTTCTGATGCGAGATCACTGCTGGAGCCTTCAACCAGCGGCCTGCCTTTGGCTTCCTGAGAGGAAATTACTTTCAGATCCACGCAAGCGATTGATTTCAGGGGAAATTTTAAAAAAAGCAGCCACGTCTGTGTGGAGAGAGGTCTGTCTCTCTCTCCCTCTGTGTCTCTCTCTCAGACGCAGGCTCTGGGCTAAGATTCTCTCCCTCGCCGCTGTTCTCTCTGGTCCCAGCCTCCTGACCCCCATCTGACCAGCAGCGTTGCACAGGCCAGGCCGGGCCGGGGACCGGCGGAATAACTGGACAGCCCTAAGTGCAAGTGCTCCCCCCACCTCTCCCCCTCTCCCCCTCTCTCACCTCTCGCAGGTCGCTCCTCGCGTCGGCTGCTCACCACTGGTCTCCCAATAGATGTCAGGATTAATGAAATCACGGGGAGCAGGGGGACAGAGAGAGGGAGGAGTCCAAAGTGGAAAACCCTCCACCTCTGCACTCCCGGCTGGATCCAGAAACACTTCATACGGGAAAAGGATGTTTAGTCACTTTAACTTTGCGGGGAAAGGGAGAGCCCCCCGGGACTCCAGCTCAGTGTTTCTCTTTCCGTCTTCTCCACAGTAACCAAGGCCTGACTCAACTCTTTTGTCTGTAAACTGGCTGTTAGGATCAAACCAGCAGTGGACTTGCAAAAAAACAAAACTAACCGGATTCTGGATAAGATGCAAATGCTGTGCAATTTTTGCATTCATGTTTTTAAGCGTTTTTCTTTATTATGGGGTTTGCAGAGTATCTGTGGTGCTGCTGCAAGTGAGAATTCCATTGAAGATTGCAGACGCAAAGTACTGGAGTAACTCGGTGGGTCAGGCAGCATAGAAACACAGACATAGAAACTTAGTGAATAGGTGCAGGAGGAGGCCATTCGGCCCTTCGAGCCAGCACCGCCATTCAATACCATCATGGTTGATCATCCCCAATCAGTACCCTGTTCCTGCCTTCTTCCCATATCCCCTGATTCCGTTAGCCCCAAGAACTATATGCATGCACGGCCTAAAGTTGTAAGACAACTTGTTCTGTTTGATCTACTGTTTGTGCACGCCAGGTTGATTGCATTCGTCGAAACAGGGTGGACCAGGTGTCGGTTGCAATTTCCCACCCCAGAAGCATCTCTGGAGAGAAGGAATAGGTGACGATTTGGGTTGAGACCCTACTTCTGTGCCTTCTATTCCTATTCCTTCTCTCCTGAGATGCTGCCTGTCCCACTGAGTTACTCCAGCATTTTGTGTCTATCTTCGATCCCGACTGTGGGTGCTGTCTGTGCGGAGTTTGCACGTTCTCCCCGTAACCGCGTGGGTTTTCTCCGAGATCTTCGGTCTCCTCCCACACTCCAAAGACACACAGGTTTGTAGGTTAATTGGCTTGGTGTAAGTGTAAATTGTCCCTAGTGTGTGTCGGACAGTGTTAATGTGCGGGGATCGCTGGTCAGTATGGACCCGGTGGGCCGAAGGGCCTGTTTCCGCGCTGTATCTCTAAACTAAACTAAAATAAAATAAAATAAAACATGAACAGGTGACCTTTTAGGTTGGAGCCCTTTTGAATGGATGAATAGACAATACGTGCAGGAGTAGGCCATTCGGCCCTTCAAGCCAGCACTGACATTCACTGTGATCATGGCTGATCATCCACATTCAGTACCCCGTTCCTGCCCTCTCACCATATCCCCTGACTCCGCTATCTTTAAGAACTCTATCTAACTCTCTCTTGAACGCATCCAGAAAATTAGCCTCCTGAGGCAGAGAATTCCACAGATTCACAACTTTCTGGGTGAAAAAGTTTTTCCTCATCTCCATTCTAAATGGCCTACCCTTTATTCTTAATCTGTGGCCCCTGGATCTGGACTCCCCCAACATCGGAAACATGTTTCCTGCCTCTAGGGTGTCCAAACCCTTAATAATCTTACATGTTTCAGTAAGATCCCTTCTCATCCTTCTGAACTCCAGAGTATACAAGCCCAGCCGTTCCATTCTATCAACATATGACAGTCCTGCCATAACCAGGTGAACCTACACTGCACTCCCTCAATAGCAAGAATGTCCTTCCTCAAATTTGGAGACCAAAACTGCACACAGTACTCCAGGTGTGATCTCACCAATCTATTACAGGATATGTTCTCCAGAGAGGCTACCTGACTGTCTGAGTTCCTCCAGCACTTTGTGCCTCTCTTAGTGCGTGGCTAATGTTATATCATCCGACCTGCCGGGTCCATTATCCATATCCCTCTATACTCGGCACTTCCATGTGCCTATCCAAAAGCCTCTTAAACACCACTATTGTATCTGCCTCCACCACCACCCCGAACAATGTGTTCAAAAACCTCCACCCCTCTCTGTGTAACAAACATGCCCCCCATACTCCCAGTAAATTTTACCCCTTCCACTTTATAGCTATGCTGGACATGTCCACCAGGGAAAAAGGTTCTGACTGTCTACCCTATCTATGCCTCTTGTAGTTTTATATGTGTCTGTTGTCTCCCCTCAACCTCTGATGTTCCAGAGGAAACAATCCAAGTCTATCCGACCTTTCCTTGTGGCCTTGCACCCTGTCAAAAGCCTCTAAAATCTTCTAGTGATGGAGTGACCAGAATTGCATGCAATACTCCAAATGCAGCCTAACCAACTCTCAGAGCTGCATCATGATTTCCTGACCTTTATATTCAATGCCCCTAGCAATGAAGGCAAGTATAACATTTGCCTCCTTAACCACCCTACTTACTTGTGCTGCCAACTTCAGCGAGCTATGAACTTGGACTCCAAGATCCTTCTGCACATCAATGCTGTTAATGGTCTTGCCATTAACTGCGTACTTGTACATCCAACCTCCCAAAGTACAACACCTCACACCAGCTCAGGTTAAACTCCATCTGCCATTTCCCCGCCCATCTCTGCAGCTGATCTATATCCCTCTGTGTCTTCCGACAGCCGTCCTCACTGTCTGTAACTCCTCCAATCGTGGTATCGTCAACAAACTTACTCAGCAAACCATCTCGATGTACGTCCAAGTCATCTAGATATCTATTCAAGAGAGAGTTAGATTTAGCTCTTAGGGCTAACGGAACCAAGGGATATGGGAAGAAAGCAGGAACGGGGTACTGATTCTGGATGATCAGCCGTGATCATATTGAATGGCGGTGCTGGCTGGAAGGGCCAAATGGTCTCCTCCTGCACCTATTGTCTATGTTTCTATATTTAGAAAGAGTCAAGAGTAGACAACAATGCTGGAGAAACTCAGCGGGTGAGGCAGCATCTATGGAGCGAAGGAAAGAGGCAACGTTTCAGGCCGAAACATTGCCTAGTTCCTTCACTGAATAGATGCTGCCGCACCCGCTGAGTTTCTCCAGCATTTTTGTCTACCTTCGATTTTCCAGCATCTGCAGTTCCTTCTTTAACAAGAGTCAAGAGTGTTTTATTGTCATGTGTCCCAGATGGGACAATGAAATTCTTATTTGCTGCAACACAACAGAAAGAGTGAATATGTAAATATTGTATATAGTGGGGGAAGAGGGTAAAAAGACAACATTCAATAAAAAACAAATATAGTGATACAGATGAGCTCAGAAATACTATATTTGAAGATTTTCTGTCGTGTAGCTGGCAAAATGTCGACGCAGGTAGGCGCCATCTTAGATATTGAAACATATAAGATTGTTAAGGGCTTGGACACGCTAGAGGCTTTTCTCAATTCTGTTAACCCAGACTGCCTCCCCCCCACCTCTCCCTCAGCCCTCTGGCCCTGACATTCCTTCTCCATCTCCCCCCCCCCCCCCCTCCCCAGTCGCACTAGCTTCTCATTTTCACACCACAAACAGCTTACAATGGCCTGCTTCCTTTGTCACCAATACTTTTTTGCATATCTTTCACTCATTGTTCCTTATCTCTCCACATCACTGTTTATATCTCTCGTTTCCCTGATCCCTGACCAGTCTGAAGAAGGGTCTCGACCCGAAACGTCGCCTATCTCCTTCGCTCCTTAGATGCTGCTGCACCCGCTGAGTTTCTCCAGCTTTTTGTGTAACCCTCGATTCTCCAGCATCTGCAGTTCCTTCTTTAACAACATGTTCCCGATGTTGGGGGAATCCAGAACCAGGGGCCACAGTTTAAGAATAAGGAGTAAGCCATTTAGAACGGAGACGAGGAAACACTTTTTCTCACAGAGAGTGGTGAGTCTGTGGAATTCTCTGCCTCAGAGGGCGGTGGAGGCAGGTTCTGTGGATGCTTTCAAGAGAGAGCTAGATAGGGCTCTTAAAAATAGTGGAGTCAGGGGATATGGGGAGAAGGCAGGAACGGGGTACTGATTGTGGATGATCAGCCATGATCACATTGAATGGTGGTGCTGGCTGGAAGGGCCGAATGGCCTGCTCCTGCACCTATTGTCTATTGTCTATTGATATAATTATATACCCTGTAAAATGTTGTGCACGTGAATGAAAGGTGAAGGGGGGAATGGCGGGCAGCAATAACCAGTCTTAATAGAAACTGACAGAAAGAGTCAGTCATCTAATGTTGGAGAATTCATTGGTGAATGTGGACTGCAGTCATGTACCTAGATGGAAGATGAGGTGCTGTAACTCGAGGTTGCGCTGGGCTTGATTGTGAACCTCAAGGGCCCGTCCCAGTTTCACGACCTTTTTTACTCGTGGATATTTTTCATCAGGCTCGAAAAACGCCCCGACCTACTTGATGCCACGTGTACCTACGACTAGCATCACTGCCTGCTACGACCTCCTACGACCTCGTGACGACCATGCTGCGAGTATGAGTCAAGGGCAAACTCGGCAGAGGTTGTGAAAGTGGGACAGGCTCTTAAGGAGGCCACGGGGAGAGAGATCGAGGTTGGAGCGGGATGGGGGTTTTAAGGTGAGAAGCAACAGGAAGCTGAGGGTCACTTCTGCTCTGCACGACGATCGCCCGGTCTGCACTTGGTTCCTCTTCCCGTGTGAAGGAGGCTACGTGGTAATCACCGAGTGACGTACAGTAGTTTGGAAGAAGATCAGGAACCGCGGCCTTTTACCTGGAAAGACCAAGGATGGTGGGAAGGGAAGAGGTGAAGGGACAGGTGTGGCACCTCCAGCAGCTGCATGAAGAAGTGTTGGAGGGTTGGGAGTGGCGGGTGCGGTCAGACGTGCGGACCATCAAGTTACACAAACATGTGTCGGAAGGAACTGCAGATGCTGGTTTACACCCAAGCTGGACACAAAATGCTGGAGTAACTCAGCGGGCCAGACAGGTCCTCTGGAGAGAAGAGATGGGTGATGTTTCGGGGCAAGACCCTTCATCAGACTGAAGGCATCAGACTCAAGGAACTCCACCGTCGTCAGAAGCTTTGGAAGTCTCACTCTGACGAAGGGTCTCTCGCCTATTTTATATATATTTTATGATGTGTTTATATGCATATAAACACATCATAAAATATATATAAAATCTTAGTATATCACTTATATATTTAAAAAAACACAATGCATGAATTAAAATCCAGAACAAACAAGAATGATCAATGTCCTACAATGAGACAGTGATACCAGTGTCTCCACAACTGGGATTGGTAGCGTGTAGTGCTAAACCTTACGTTTGACAAGGCCACAATAATTACATTTTCAGAGTCATTTATCCTGCAAATTAATTTATACATATGATTTCTTAGGCTAGCTTCAAACGTACTGACTCCTGCAGCCACAAACATGTTACTAGCACTACATCATCTAGGTTTCCTTAGCAGTGTTCTCATGGCATCATTATATGACACCTTTAAGGGCCTGTCCTACAAGCATGCAACTCTATGCGATGAGCGCGACCTAACGTGGTCGCTTGAGCCGTCCGGCGTCGCGGGGCCGGTCCCACTTCGATCGCCAGAGCTGTGCGGAATTGTGCGGAGTTCGTCCCGACATCGCGCGGGGCTCCGAAAAACTGTATATGTTCAAAAATTCCGCGCGGCAACGGCTTGTCGGCTCGCAGTCGCCTCGACGCATTACACACCGCCCCGACATCGTGCCTCCGTGAACCTATCTGTAGGTGCCTCTGTGCCCCTCTCTGTCCCGGTGAACTTACCTTTAAGACTTCGCTCCAAGTTCGCCTCACTTTGCGCCGCGTTGCGCCACTCACCCAACCTCCGCCTGGCCCTCGTTGCCGGTTTGGTCGCGCTTGCCGCATGCAGGCGCATGCTGGTGGGAACGGCCCTGTACAGGGATCACCCGAACTCCGCGCGGCCCCTGCTTCTAGTTTGATCGCGCTCATCGCATGGAGTCGGATGCTGTTAGGACAGGCCCTTTAGGCTCTGCAAACCTATCTTTCCATAGTTCGACCACAGGTGCGCAGTATAGAGTATTCTGCAATATATCCTGCAATATATTAATGCTGATAAATGTGAGGTGCTATACCTTGGCAGGACAAATCAAAATAGGACGTTCATGGTAAATGGTAGGGAATTGAAGAATACAGTTGAACAGAGGAATCTGGGAATAACCGTGCATAGTTCCTTGAAGGTGGAACCTCATATAGATAGGGTGGTAAAGAAAGCTTTTGGTATGCTAGCCTTTATAAATCAAAGCATTGAGTATAGAAGCTGGGATGTAATGTTAAAATTGTACAAGGCATTGGTGAGACCAAATCTGGAGTATGGTGTACAATTTTGGTCGCCCAATTATAGGAAGGATGTCAACAAAATAGAGAGGGTACAGAGGAGATTTACTAGAATGTTGCCTGGGTTTCAACAGCTAAGTTACAGAGATAGGTTGAATAAGTTAGGTCTTTATTCTCTGGAGCGCAGAAGGTTAAGGGGGGACTTGATAGAGGTATTTAAAATGATGAGAGGCATAGACAGAGTTGATGTGGACAAGCTTTTCCCTTTGAGAATAGGGAAGATTCAAACACGAGGACATGACTTTAGAATTAAGGGACAGAGGTTTAGGTGTAACATGAGGGGGAACTTCTTTACTCAGAGAGTGGTAGCGGTGTGGAATGAGCTTCCAGTGGAAGTGGTGGCGGCAGGTTCGTTGGTATCATTTAAAAATAAATTGGATAGGCATATGGATGAGAAGGGTATGGAGGGTTATGGTATGAGTGCAGGCAGGTGGGACTAAGGGAAAAAAGTTGTTCAGTACGGACTTGAAGGGCCGAGATGGCCTGTCTCCGTGCTGTGATTGGTATATGGTTATATGGTTAATATGCTCTAAACAGGGACATTCAATTCAATTCAATTCAACCTTAATATCATTGCACAAATACAAGTATAGGTACAATAAAATGCAGTTTAGTGTTAGTTCGTAGTGATAGCAATATAGAAAATAAATACAGAATACAGACAATGTGGATGGAGAGAGACTGGAGAAATCTATCGGCGGGACTCCGAGTTCAGCAGTCTGATGGTGTTATTGTAGAAGCTGTTCCTCATCCTTCTGGTGCGGGACCTGAGGCTCCTGTACCGCCTCCCTGATGGTAGGAGGGCAAACAGTCCATGGTTAGGGTGTGAGGGGTCCTTGATAATCTTCCCGGCCCGTTTCAGACACCGTTTTCGGTGGAGGGCATCCATGGCAGGGAGCGAGGCACCGATGATGTACTGGGCGGTTTTCACCACCCGTTGTAGTGCCTTCCTGTCTGCCACGGTGCAACTGCTGTACCATACCGTAAAGCAGGTGGTCAGGATGCTTCCGATGGTACAGCGGTAAAAGTTGGTCAGGATCTGGGGGGACAGGTGGGCTTTTTTGAGTCTCCTCAGGAAGTAAAGGCGCTGCTGCGCCTTTTTGATCAGCTTGGAGGTGTTGAGGGGCCAGGACAGATCCTCCGAGATGTGTACCCCGAGGAATTTGTAGTTGGAGACCCGCTCCACCTCCGTCCCGTTTATATGGATGGGGGTGTGTCTGCCCCCTCTGTTCTTCCTAAAGTCAACAATGATTTCCTTCGTCTTCTGGGAGTTGAGGACGAGGTTATTGTTGGCACACCAGGTAGTCAGGTGCTGGACCTCCTCCCTGTAGGCTGACTCCTCGTTGTCGCTGATCAGTCCAACCACCGTGGTGTCATCGGCAACATCTTCACCACATCTGTACACGCACCAAACTTACACAAGATAATATTCGCCTGTACATACAGCCATTTAGACATTTATCCTCTTTGGTTCTACAGATCATAACAGCACTCTTACAAGCATTATATTTAATATCATGTTGCACACCATACAGCTGGATAGAGCTAGTGTACAGGTGATCATTGGTTGGCACGGACTTGTGATGTTTCTGTGATGTATCTCTGAACTAAACTAAACTAAACTCCGTCTGAAGAAGGGTCTCGACCCAAAACGTCACCTATTCCTACGCTCCATAGATGCTGCCTCACCCGCTGAGTTTCTCCAGCATTTTTGTCCACCTTAACAAAAGCATGATTGTTTCCAATTGCTGGAAGGGAAGGGGAGGGCAGGGAAATGGGAAATGGGAGCCCTGGTATAGGTGGTGATGGATTAACCTTCAGGCAGCAAGCCCCACAACTGCAGCCCTGCAACAATGAAGGAAGATACAACTTGGAGAGAAACCTCGGAGGGTTTAGTTTAGAGATCCAGCACAGAAAGAAGACACTCGGCCCACCGAGTTCACGCCAACCAGCGATCACCTGTACACCAGCTGCACCCTGCACACATGTGGCAATTTACCAAAACCAATTAACTTTAAAACCTGCACATCTTTGGAAGAAGGGAGGAAACTGGAGCACTCCGAAAAAAACCCACTTGGTCACAGGGAGAACGTACAAACTCCATACAGCCAGCACCCATAGTCAGGATCGAACCTGGGCCTCTGATGCTGTGAGGCAGCAACTCTACTGCAGCGCCACTGTGGCCGACTTATGGTCTCGCCCTGCACCTGGTCTTCCCTGTGGACCAGTAAACCACAAGACCTGGTCTCTCCTTGCACCTGAACCCAGAGGTGGTTGTCTACCCCAGGACCTGAAACCCACAAGTGGTGGCCCTCTCCTGCAATGCCAACGACACTCCAGAAGCCCAGCGCAACCCTCTGCATAATTGGCACCGCATAAAACATCACCTCCACGACTACACTGTGTGTACTGTGTACAACATGCACCTGCAGTTACTCGCCCTAGCGACTCCAACAGCTCTTCCCAAACCCACCAAGGACAAAGGCACCAGGCGGAGGAAGGATCTGCCCGAGCCGGCTGCCTGCCCCTTTTCTGGGATTGAATGCATCCTAGACAAGGAATGTAACAGAGGAATATAGTAGTTTATTTAGTATACTTCTTTATCTTGTATTATGGTGTTGCGTTCTGTTTTGGTTTTATTGTATTGTATATCATGTTTTAATATTTGAATAAATATTTTTGATTATATTAAAAAAAAGGACAAAGGCATTAGACCCAAGGAACTCCAACGACAGCAGAAGCTTTGCGATATGATACAATACAATACAATACAATACTACATGGTACAATACGATACGACACAGTATGATACGATTCAATAACGATATGATAGGGTACGATACGATCGAACGTTATTTATCCCAGGAAGGACAACAGTCGGCCAACAATCATAAAACACATAAATAAGATGCATGAAACATGAAACAAAAAATGTCACGCACACTTCCCAACAGCACCATGGCAGGACCTTCTCTCGAAGGGTGGCAGCAGATGAGGGAGGTGACCCCAGGGGCAATGGAAGTTGCTGTTGTCCTTTAATTGATTACAACAAACATGAAGTGAAGAGACGGGGGTAAGATTTAAAAGGGACTCAAGAGACAGATTTTTCATACAGAGGCAGGCAAGGAAATCGCTATCAAAACATGCGGGGGGACACAATTTCTTGGATTTACCCCTTAGAAAGCGTCTGATAAAGTCCGGATTACAAAACATGGGGGGATTGTTCCCCACCTCTCAAAGCATGGGTGGGATGTGTCCTCCCTCCCGTCCCCCCCAGCATCTCCGCCCTTGTACAGAGGATAGTGTGTGTTTGGAATGAGCTGCCAGAGGCTGGTACAATTATGTTTACAAGACAACATAGATTGAATGGAAAGATTTGGAGAGACATGGGCCAAATGTGGGCAACTGGGACTTTCTCAAGTAAACTCCTTGGTCAGCATGGACGAGTTGGCTGAAGGGCCAGTTCTGTGCTGTAAAAGGCGAGACTCCACACACAATATTCATTGTCGTTGCTTATTGCCCCTGAAGTGAGGGGGCAAATGGGCATCCACCATGTTGGTGGGTCTGGACTCACAAAGTCATAGACTCCTCGAGATTGGACCAGCACCTCCATACCCATAATTTCCATCAAACTGTGTAGGAAGGAACTGCAGGTGCTGGTTTAAAACTGAAGATAGACACAAAATACTGGAGTAACTGAGCGGGACAGGCAGCATCTCTGGAGGGAAAGAATGGGTGATGATTCATTTCAAGACCCTTCTTCAGTCTGAAATAATTAAACAATAATACATCTAAACGTAAATGCCCTTCCTATACGCTTGGAGCGCCGCACGGCTCCGTGCTGGGACCCCAGTTATTTACAGTATATATTAACGATTTACACAAAGGAATTATATGCGACATCTCCAAGTTTGCAGATGACACAAAGCTGGGTGGCAGTGTGAGCTGCGAGGAGGCTGCAGGGTGACTTGGATAGGTTGGGTGAGTGGGCAGATGCAAGGAGTCCTTGTACATCAGTCACTGAAAGTAAGCATGCAGGTACAGCAGGCAGTGAAGAAAGCCAATGGCATGCTGGCACTTCATTGCGAGAGGATTTGAGTATTGGAACAAGGTGGTCCTACTGCTGTTGTACAGGGCCCTGGTGAGACCACACCTGCAGTATTGTGTGCTGTTTTGGTCCCCTAATTTGAGGAAGGACATTCTTACTGTTGAGGGAGTGCAGCGTAGGTTCACCAAGTTAATTCCTGGGATGGCGGGACTGACATATGATGAAAGAATGGATTGACTGGACATATTCACTGGAATTTAGAAGGATGAGAGGGGATCTTATAGAAACATATAAAATTCTTAAGGGATTGGACAGGCTAGATGCAGGAAAAATGTTCCCGATATTGGGGGAGTCCAGAACCAGGGGTCACTGATTAACTATAAAGGGGCAGGCCATTTAGGACTGAGATGAGAAAAAACTTTTCCACCCAGAGAGTTGTGAATCTGTGGAATTCTCTGCCACAGAAGGCAGTGGAGGCCAATTCACTGGAAGTTTTCAAGAGAGAGTTAGATATAGCTCTTAAGGCTAAAGGAATCAAGGGACATGGGGAGAAGGCAGGAACAGGGTACTGATTGTGGATGAACAGCCATGATCATATTGAATGGTGGTGCTGGCTTGATGGGCCGAATGGGCTACTCCTGCACCTATTTTCAATGTTTCTATGTTTCCATCATTGGTTGACCAGAATAGCATGCAATATTCTTAGTGCAGCCCAACCAAAGCTCGGGGTTCAACCCTGACTTCCAGTGCTGTCCGTGTGGAGTTTGCACGTTCTCCCCGTGACAGTGTGGGTTTCCTCCGGGTGCTCCAGTTTCCTCCCACATCCCAAAGACGTGCGGGCTAGTAGGTTCAATGACCTTTGTAAAAGTCCCCCAGTGCTAGAAGAATTCTGAAGAAGGGTCTCGACCCGAAACGTCACCCATTCCTTCTCTCCAGAGACGCTGCCTGTCCCACTGAGTTACTCCAGCTTTTTGTGTCTATATTTGGCTTAAACCAGCATCTGCAGTTCCTCCCTACGCATTAAGTACGGTATTATTCCGTCTGGTTGGCGATCCTTCAACAAGGTTTTTCACTCTACTTTAGGAGGTGTCAATATTAAACTGAAGCTAAACCTAGAGCTGTGATGAAACAGCAGGCTCTGGTCAACCCCAGATTATGTTAATAACGCAGCTTCCTGTACAGGCTCAGGAACAGCAGCTGGGTGAAAACCCTGCCACAAAAACCATCTGAAAGAACCCAAACGAACAAAGGAACTAAACGAGAACATTGCGTGCTCAATAAGTCACGTTGTTCCAGCTGAGAAGCCAAGAGCGCATTCCTTTAAATGTCACAAACCCTTCCAGTTTACTTTAGGTCCGAGATATATGAGGTGCAAACAGGCCCTTCGGCCCACCGAGTCCGCGCCGACCAGCGATCGCCCGTGCACCACTTCCATCCGACACATTGGAGACAATTTGAAGAAGCCAATTATTAAACTACCAGGGTTACACAAAAAGCTGGAGAAACTCAGCGGGTGCAGCAGCATCTAAGGAGCGAAGGAGATAGGCGGCGTTTCGGGTCGAGACCCTTTAGTATATAAGTAGATAAGGTAGTATTAAACTACCTATGTGGGAGGAAACCGGAGCACCCGGAGAAAACCCACGTGGTCACAGGGAGAACGTGCAAACTCCATTCAGACAGCACCCGGAGTTAGGATCGAACCTGGGTCTCTGGCGCTGTGAGGCAGCAACTCTACCATTATGCCACTGTGCCACCCTACATTGCCGAGCATATTCGGGCTCATGGTCTCTGATCTGAAGATGGAGCCAGCTTTGCTCTTAGTGTACGTCACATTGTGACATTAGCTTTACGTTGCAGAATCTGCCTTCTGCGGCAGAGAATTCCACAGATTCACAACTCTCGGGGTGAAAAAGTTTTTTCTCATCTCAGTCCTAAATGGCCTACCCCTTATTCTTAAACTGTGTGACCCCTGGTTCTGGACTCCCTCAACATCGGGAACACTTTTCCTGAAAATTAGAAAGGTCTGAAGAAGGGTCTCTACCCGAAACATCACCTAAACCGTTTCGCCAGAGATGCTGCCTGACCCGCTGAATAGCTCCAGCATTTTGCGTCTATCTTCGGGGTAAACCAGCATCTGCAGTTCCTTCCTACACTATAAGTCCTATAGATGGACACAAAAAGCTGGAGTAACTCAGCGGGTCAGACAGCATCTCTGGAGAAAAGGAATAGGTGACGTTTCGGGTTGAGACTCATCTTCAGACCTTCAGTTCCTTCCGACCCTTCAAGTCCGATGTTTGGTGACTACTTCTTCCTGCAGTCTCTAGATGGCAGTATCGCTCCACGGCATCCTGGTCACCATCCCACACTGCAAGCCTCCCCGACCAGCAGTCATTGGGAACACAGTGGAGAATGCCACTTGTGATGCTGGGGAATATCGACCAGCCTATCCCATGCAACTGAGAACTACTGCAAACCACTCATCAAATCTCCTTGCTATATCAAAGAACCTTTATTGAGCCATCTATCTCAAGGCAGAATGCAGCACTCTCTCCAGTTTAAATTAGTTTAGTTAGTTGGTTGGTTTAGTTCAGTTTAGATTGGTTTAGTATAGTTTAGTTTAATTTAATGTTGGTTAGTTAGTTAGTTAGTTAGTTAGTTAGTTAGTTAGTTAGTTAGTTAGTTAGTTAGTTAGTTCGTTATTTGGTTAATTTAGTTTAGCTTAGCTTTGCTCAGTTTAGTTTAATTTTTAATTTAATTTAATTTAATTTAGTTTAGATTAGTTTAGTTTAGTTTAGTTTAGTTGGAGATCCAGTGTGGAAACAGAGGCCTTTTAGCCTATCGAGTGTTTGCAAACCCATAATCACCCTACACTAGCTCAATCCTACACACTAGGGACAATTTACAATTTTCAAAAGCCAATTAATCTACAAACCCGCACGTCATTGGAATGGGGAGGTAACTGGACTATATCCTGTCACCTAGTGGTCATTCCCAAGAATACCAAATGTCAATTGTAGTGAAAAACCTTCGGGATTGTAACATCCAGTCCTACTAATCAATCTGAACATCTGGATCAAACCAGTGACCGCTGCGAAAGGGCAGCACAACCAGGGAAAGAGCTAGTGACAGCCTGGAGAGACTGCTGACCGGAGGGAATAGACCCCACCGGGGCTAGCATGGGCTAGCGTTGTGGATCCACCCTTATGTTGCTACGGAAGGAATCGACTATGAGTACAACTAGCACAGCAATTGACAAAGCAGCAGCACCGGCAGGACATAAGGTACGAAGTTGTATCTGTGGCTGGGAAAAGTTAACATCGGAGAAGGGTCTCTAAGATCCACCAGGGCAGGAAAAAGTGCCTGAGAGAGCTTGGTGTGGGGCCTCGCATTGACCACTACTTTCTAAGAGGTAGGCCAAATCAGTCGAGTGAAGCCCAGTGGCAGGATAACCACCACAGTCCACAGGGTATCAGCACCCCAGGCAAAGCTCAACCATGTACAGTACCACCAATGGACACGAGTCCAGAGCCCAACCAGCCACAGTCAGCGGTGGAGAGGAGGATGGAAGGGAAACAGCAGAACGGAGCAGTCACTGGCTGTGGCTGGAGAGGAAAGATGCTGTCTGGGCTGCCACGTGACCATCTAGAGGCCAGCAATAAGACACACACCCAGGGCCGATCACCCTGTGGTGGGCCTGCCTCGACTGAGGATGTCTTGTGCCGAAACTCCCAGTGATGTTGAGGTACACAACTGAAGATGTGTCTGATTGGTAAAAAATCATCTAGTGGTCATCCCCTAGAATACCAAATGTCAATTGTAGTCAAATACCTGAGGGATTGTAACATCCAGTCCCACTAATCAATAATCAATAAGTGTCCTCCTATCCCCATTCCCCCCACACCCTTTGTCACCTTTACTGATCAGGAGGGCACTCAGTGGTCCGGGACCCCCTCGGAGAGCAGGGCACGACCTGGGCACCGTGGGAAGACGAAAGGGAGGGGGACCCGCCCCACTTGGGCTGCCGACTGTCCCATATTTCCCGGGACATCCCGTATAGAGAGGGGGGGCTGGAAGGAGAAAGGGCAGTGGGGGTGGTGTTGTGAGAATGCAATGTTCATACCGCTGGGGTGTGAGCTGCCCAAGTGGAATGTGGAATGTGAGGTGCTGTTCCTCCAGTCACGTGTGGCCTCACTCTGGCAATGGAGGAGGCCCAGGACAGAAAGGTCAGTGTGGGAATGGGGGAGTTGAAAGGTTTGGCAACCGGGAGATCCAGGAGTCCTTGGCGCCGACCCTCTGAACAACCCCAGCGGCACGGTGGCACGGTGGAGCAGCGGTAGAGTCGCTGCCTTACCGCGCTTCCAGCACCGGAGACCCAGGTTTGATCCCGACTACGGGTGCTGTCTGTACGGAGTTTGTACGTTCTCCCCTGTAACCCGCGTATGTTTTCTCCGAGATCTTCGGTTTCCTCCCACACTTCAAAGACGTACAGGTTTGTAGACTAATTGGCTTCGGTAAAGAAAATTATAAGTTGTTCCTATGGTGCCAGTGGCAGGGTGATCGCTGGTCGGTGCGGACTCGGTGGGCCAAAGGGCCTGTTTCCACACTGGATGTCCAACCTCTGGTCTGAAACATGATAGTTAATAAGTAAGGCGGACTGGATTGCACATTCATCTCTCCAGTGGCCTTGCGACCACCGTCTTCTGACTCAGCGATGAGAGTGCTAACCACCAAACCACAGCTGGTAGCTCACAGCCCTAGAGGTCCTGAGATGCTGTGTTCCCGATCCATCTATCCCTGCCTGCTGAGGAGAGCAGAGGTGTCCAGGATTAACTGCAAGCCCCAACTTCCACCACCAGGGCTGCCAACATTGGGTGAGAGTTGGGAGTGGGAAATTGTGAGACCAAGCCCGAGGGAGCGTAGCAACGGGGGGGGGGGGGGGGGGTGGGGGTTGGAGGGGTGGGGGGGGGGGGTGGGGGTAGGTTGCCATTGATACGGAACTTTGGAATTTTTCAGCTTGAAATTGTGTAATATGGTGCATATTGTTGCGAGTCTTTTAACTTATACTTGAATGCAATATATATGCTTTAAATTGGATTAGCTATGAATAAGGTTAGAGTAAATTACATTCCTAATTACATTCCACAGTGGAGCCCAGGCTCTGATCCATACGTGCAGCACATGAATGATCTTAGTGTATTCATGTATGGAAATCAGATTATATTCAAACACTTGGCCCATGTTGACCAACTTGGGTCTCACTGCACACCTGGTGCTACTCCTGACCCTGACTCCAGTTGCATACCTTCTCTCATTCCAGCCATACACCTGGCCCCCTATTCCACCCTGATCACAGCAGCTTACCTGCTTAGGTTCCCAGTGCTGAACACACCCCTGGTCCCAGCTTTGACTGCACACCTTGTACTATTCCAGACCTTGACTCTGGATGCACACTTGGCCTTGCTCCTAGCCCCTCTGCACTGACAATATATCTGGCCCACACATAAAGCCCCATACCTGACCCTCTGGACTTAACCTATTACGTTCAAGCCCACAGGTGCTTAGCTAATGCAGTAATCCTTTATGGGGCATTTCACAGACCAAATTATGGATAACAACATTCATTGGGTTCCTTGTTATCTAACATGCTAGTCACTTTGTCAAAGAAGTCATCAATTGGTTGAACACAATTCCCATCCATAAAATAGTAAGATTAAACGAGAACTTACCAGTTCGAAGGTTGATCTTTATTTTATGAGGAGTTGCGATGAGGGATTTCGTGAAGAACCCGCCAGCACGCATGTGCGACATACTTCAAAGTAGCGGTGTGGAATCACAGGACCAACAACAGAGATATGACTTGTTATAGTAAGATTGAAGAGACTCTAATTACCAGTTGATTTATGATCGAGGGTTGGGAGCGGAGGGCACGAAATCCCTCATAGCAACGCCTCATAAAATAAAGATCAACCTTCGAACTGGTAAGTTCTCGTTTAATCTTACTATTTCATTTCGGAGTCACGTGAGTGACTTTGTGAAGACTTCAAAGCTCTGTGATTCCATGCCCTGGACCACGTCCATGCTGTCACACACCACTAATAAGGATGGATAGGAGTAAACAAGTTTCCAGACTGCTTGTACTGAAAAATAAGAACAATATTTATTAACAACAAAGAAAAAACCCCTCACTCGGGGACATCTCCACGTTCTTGACCTGCATTCAGCACGGCCTCCGCGAACTGTAGAGGAGCGGCAACAGGTTTATTGTAGAACCGCTGGAATGTGGCTTCGTTCGCCCATCCTGCTGTGGCAAGAATATGGTCCATGGGCACCTCCATGACCCTTGCTGCCGACGTTGATGCAGCCCTGGTGGAATGGGATTTGAAGATATTAGTGTCAATACTTGACTCACCCAAAACGATCCTGAGCCACCTGGATATCGTCTGGACCGTCACTCTATGGTGAGGTTTCTTGTGGGTGATAAGCAAGTATTTCTCCATTCCCCTCAGCTTTCTCGTCACTTTCACATAGTGACGGATATGGGCGGCTAAACATAGCCTTGCATCAGCGGGGTATGCCGGGAACTTCAGCTGCAGCCCTGTGAACCCAGGTCTATGCTGCTTTAGTAATTCATCTATGAAGAAGATTACTTCCCCAGGGGTAGAGATCATCCTGTCGATCCTGACCTTGTGGAGTGTCTGTACCCTCTGCGCTGAAGTCAGTGCCAGTAACATCACCAGCTTCAGGGTGAGTTTGTCCAGCTCAAGCCCCTCCATGGGCGACCACGTCCTGAGCAGGGTTAATACCTTCCCAATATCCCAGGTGATGTTATAACGCGGTCTGGGCGGATTGGAATTGAATATTCCCCGCATGAGTGTGTTGGGGAATACCAGCCTGTTGGATCCTACCTCGATATTGAGGTAGAATGACAGCGCACTCCTGGCGCTGTTGATGGCACTGTAGCTGAGGTGTTCGTCATGGTGCAACCCCGCCAGAAATTCCAATACGTCGCTGATGGTTACGGAGTTGTATGCAATGTGGGAGCGGCCGCAGTAGGTTTCCCATTTCCGGATGTGTGTGAGATATTGCCGCCTGGTGGACTCCCGGCATGACGCTCCGATGGTATCCATGGTTCTAGATGATAGGCCATACCGCAGTAATGGCCTGTTCAGAACCTGCAAGCCAATAAGTTGAGATGACTGTGGCAGGGATGTGGTTTCCCTGACACAGGGTTTGTTACCAATTGTGGGCAACCCTCTAAGAGGACCCAAGGTTTACTGATCATATCAAGGACCACCGGATACCATGGCTGCGTAGGCCAGTCGGGTATGATAAGAATGCCCTTAGCAGCATCTGTCTGGATTTTCCGCAATACCCGACTGATGAGGCAAAATGGAGGAAATGCATAGAAAAACCATTTTTCCCAGTCCAGCGAGAATGCATCCATCGCCATTGCCTCAGGATCTGGTTCCCACGAAATGTATGTTGGTACCTGATGGTTCAACCGTGACGCAAAAAGGTCGATATCCGGTTTACCAAATTTGGCTGTAATTTTAGCGAAGATTTGGGGATTCAACATCCACTCGATGTTGTCATTAAATTTGCGTGATCTGGTGTCCGCCACTGTGTTGAGCTCACCTGGTAAATAGGTAGCTGAAATCCAAATATTCCGTCGAATACACCAGAGCCAAATTGTATTTGCCAATTCATCACATGAAATTGACCTGGTACCGCCCATATGGTTTAAATATGCCACCGCAGTGGTATTATCTATTTGGAGACGGACATGAGCGTCAGTAAGGTTAGAACAATAAGCTCGAAGTCCGTGAAATGCTCCTAGCATCTCCAAATAGTTTATCCCTTGTGACAACAATAGGGTAGATTCAAGGGTGTCCCATCTGCCCCCACAACTAGAGTAGTTGTCCGTAGCTCCCCAGCCATGGGAGCTTGCGTCTGTTTGTAAGTATACCATCGGATTGGCCAAAATGATGGGTTTAAATGAGTCACAAATATTGTCAACCCACCATTGTAACTCAATCTTTGCCTTTAGAGGCAGCTGCATTGGTCTATCGAAATGTCCAGCATTCAGTTTTAACGCTGAGATCTTGGCTCTCTGCAAATTTTGATAATGCAAAGGTCCGTATTGGGCAGCTGGAAAAAGTGCTACGATCTTGCCAATCACCTTAGCAGTTTGTCTAATTGATGGTATACTGGCCCAGACTAGATCCTTACATACTTGGGTGACATCCCCAATTTTGTTAGTTGGTATGGTGGCCCTCATGGGATTGGAATCCACCGTGAACCCCAGATAATCCATGACCTGTGAAGGGGAGAACTTTGATTTATCTGGATGGATAATGAACCCCATTTTCTGAAAAATTTCCACGGTGGCTGAAACTGCCAGTTCCGCTGATTCCAGGGTGTTCCCAATGATTAGGATATCATCCAGATAGGCCATCACTATATGATTTTGTCTCCTTAGCGTAGCCAGTATTGGTTTGAGTAATTTAGTAAATAATCTAGGGGCTGTGGTAAGCCCATTTGGCAAAGCCCTGTATTGCCAGAGCTGATCCATCCAGGTAAATTTCAAGAACTTCCTGTGGTGTTTCTGAATGGATACTGAATAGTATGCATCTTTTAAATCAATGCATGCCATAAAGCAGCCATGAGAAATCAATAACTTGGCTGTTTCGAACGTGTCCATTTTGAAATGGGTATATTTTACAAAGGTATTCAAATGGGTCAGATCAATAATAACCCGACATCCTCCATCCTTCTTGGTTCTTGTGAATATGTTGGATACAAATTCAATCGGTTCGTGTATAGTTCTTTCTATCACGCCTTTTCCTTGTAGCCTTAAGATTTCAGCATAGCCTACTGCCGCTTCAATGCTGGACAGCGTAAATTTCCGATCTGGCATATGCTGGGATGGAGGGATTTTACCATTGATGAATTCAATCTCATAGCCCTGAATACTTTGTAAGATAAACTCAGGTGTGCAGAAGTGATGGTTCCCCATGCCTCCGTAAAGAACCGTAGTCTCCCACCAACATGTGAAGTTAAGCATGCAGGTGCATGAAATCCAGACCGCCTTACCTCCATGGTTACCGGCGGTCCCTGATATGTTTGGCGGGACATGGAGGTGCTGGGTTGGGCTGATGATGCGGCGTCCGCATCTTCCATGGTGGCCGCTGGGGCCCTAGCCCTAAAAAAGGCCGTGGTTGTTGAGGCTGCTGAAAATGAGGCGGAGCTGGAGCGTAGGTCCTTGCTGGTCTAACGGCAGGGCCTCGTGGCCTGAAAAATGGCACTTTCCTGGCCGGCTGCCTGGGCGAGATTTGAGACCGCATCAGTCCCACCGTTTTGGCGTGGTCATCCAGCTCCTTGACCCTCTTCGGGAGGTCTTCCCCGAACAACTGTCTGGGTGGCGGCGTAGGAGGTGCTTTGCACAACCCCGCAAATTTTGGGTTCAGCGTGGGTTTGATGACGCTCTTCCTGAAGGCGTTTATCTCATACTGTGTGGTGCACAGTAGAGCCAGAGCATCCTCCTGCTCGATGCTCAGATCCTCCCCGTCCACCGACCGCGCAAACGTGGTAAACCCAGCAGTGAGCAGCTTCAGGATCCGCTGGAGCTTCATCTCCTGGGTCCTGATCCTTGGGCTGATGTTGCCCCAGATTGGCGTATTGACGATGGGCACGTTGAGGGAGTTGCAGTTAGCTGGGGCTTTGTGCCTATTTATGGCCTCCGACAGGACCTCCTCCTGGAGCTGATGGTTTGTCAGGAAGTCCACGGTGGTAGCCAGTTTGGGGTTGAGGGGTAGTCCTGACGTCTTCGACAATGCAAATTTTGTTGCGACATCCAGGAGCTCCTCCTGAGGGGCCTCCGATGTAGCTGGTGCATGGCCCAAAACGTCCTCATCCTCCGGCTGTCTCAGGCTTCCTGCTGACGATGGTGATATCTCCCTGTGCCCTCTGGAGCTAGATGTTTCCTGCCTCTGATTTTGTTGCAGGAGAAGCTCCAGCATCCGCACCATCCTGTCAATACGCCCTTCGCTCTTCGAACCCGGCCTGTCGGAGTCCTCATGTTCTGCGGAACTGCTGAGGCTCCGGTCATCGGCCCGTACCTCGTCGAGGTAATCTTGGTGCCGGAAGCTGTCGCTACCAGCCGCCGCAGCGAAGCTGAGCGATTCCCGCACGGACCCGCTCAAACGCTTCCTTTTGGCGGAGCTTGATCCCGCTGCCTCGGAGGGCAAACGCGGTGATAGGTCGGCACCCGACACCTCGGCGTGGTGACCCGACATCCGCGCGGGCTTGCCGACTGCCCAAATCCTGGGCCTAGCCGGCGTACGGTCCCGTCATCCCATCCACGGGGGACTCGGTGACCGTGGCGGGACTCCACCCGAATGACTCTTCCTAGTCTTGGCTGGTGAGTCGACACTGGTCCTTGCAGGTCTCCCAGTGGACTTGAGTCCCGCCAATTCACCAGTCCGCAATCTAGCGGCAGGTGATACCTTTGCCCGTGAAGGGCTAGGTTTACGCGCTCCATCCCTCCCTCTCGTCCAAGGGCTCAGGGAGAAGGGCCGTGCAGCAGCACGCGAGCCCTTGCCCAGGTCGACCAACGAGCCCGTTGGCGACAGTGATACGGAGACAGGGTCAACCTGCTCCGGTGGTACACCGAAATCCTGCTCCGCGGGATCCTCGCTGGAGCTCCGGTGTATCGGCGGGTCGGGTCCTGTAGCGACAGGGCTCCCCGACTTCCTCGCCCTTTTCCCGGCCTGACTCGCAGGTGTAGCCGTTGATGAGGGCTCCGGGATGGGTGGCCGGCGACTCCGTGCGGATGTCCTATGGCCCTTGTTCTTCCCGTCCATGTTCCTGTTGAGAGAAAAACACTCACAACAGAAACCAACCAACTCAAGGTTAGTTTCACTTACCTGAGCGGCTCCTTATGAAGGGCTGGTGGGGAGCCGCGCTCCACCTCCAGCCGTCGACTGCAATGCGTTGCGACGATATGTCGCGCATGCGTGCTGGCGGGTTCTTCACGAAGTCACTCACGTGACTCCAAAATGAAATTATACTCACTCAGCTGTGTAAGTATTCTGATACCATTTCTTTCATTTTCATAACAAACTATCCTGAAGTCATGTGGCTAATTACAAATCAATAACATTAGCCAACTCCAAAACATGAAGCGCTGAGCATTGGGATCCAAACATCATGGACAACTGGCCTCAGTTCCCCGCTCACATCTGGCAGTGTTCTCCATCTGAACCAGGGGCCGCTGAGCGTATTTGAAAGTGGGGAGGCTGAGCGATCACTGATCACTGGCCTTGGGGGTACCCGGTGAGGGAGTGGAGCAAACGAGTGGGGAGAGGGCGTGGAAGAAAGGTGTCCCCTCTCACAGGGTCGGAACTTTTTGAAATTTGATGTATTAAAATCATGTTTTAGTGCATTGTAGAAGTATGATTTCAATGTTTTTTGTATGAAGTATTTTAAGAGGTAACTCTTTATGGGGTAACTTTATCCACACAAAGGGTGGTGGGTGTTTGGAACAAGCTGCCAGAGGAGGTAGTTGAGGCAGGGACCATCCCAACATTTAACAGTTAGACTGATGCATGGATAGGACAGGTTTGGAGGTATGGACCAAAACCAGGTAGCGGAGCTGGGACATGTTGGCGGGTGTGGGCAAGTTGCGCTGAAGGGCCTGTTTTCACACTGCCTCACTCCATGACCAGATTACACCTCCATCATGCATGAATGCTTCAAAATCAAGTGACCGAGTTTTATTGCCATAGACTCAATCATAGAAACGTGGTAAATAGGTGCAGGAATAGGCCATTCGGCCCTTTCTACGAGCCAGCACTGCTATTTAATATGATCCTGGCTATTCATCTAGAATTAGTACCTCTTTCCTGTTTTTTCCCCATATCCCTTGATTTCGTGAGCTAAATGTAACTGTCTTGAAAACATCCAGTGAATTGGCCTGCACTGCCTTCTGTGACAGAGAATTCCACAGATTCACAACTCTCTGTGTGAAGAAAGTTTGTCCTCATCTCAGTCCGAACTGCCCCCCCTTTATTCTTAAACTGTGACCCCTGGTTTTGAACTCCCCCAACATCAGGAACGTTTTTCCTGCAGTTACAGTGAGTGAAAATCTAGCAGGCAAGCAGGATGTCTTCTCCAACTGCCCCCATTTGAAGTCCACTATCTCCCACCGTTTCTACCCAGTGCCTGGTACTTACTTCCAGCAGCCACTGGTTGTCCTCCAGGATGCACCGAGCCGCAGCCTGATCCATGCCGGTCACCTGGGCGCATTCGGCACAGAGACTCTCACGGCAGCGGCGCAACGCTTCCGACGCCTTGCACCGAGGCTGCTCCATGGCCGGAGCTGCAGTGAGCGACTCGCCAGCCCGGCAAACACTTGTTAGCCCCGCTCCCCGTCCGCATCTGTCCCCGTTGCTGCTTCTGCTTCCAACTCCCATGGCCCATGCAGTTGATATGAGTTTTGAAGTGTTCGTTGATCACAGAATTTCTCACGACAGAGCGTGAGAAATTTGTGACCAGCGTGAGAATTTTGCGAAATGCGTGATTCTCACACTCAGTGCATGGGAGTTGGCAGCCCTGCCTCTATCCCCCTTGCTCCCCCACTCTCTCCTCTCTCTGTCACCTCGCTCTCTCCCTCCCACCTCACTCTCATCCCTCTCTCCCCCCTCTCTCTCCCCCCTCTCTCTCCTCTCACCCCATCTCTCTCTCCCCTCTATCTCCCCTCTCTCCCCATCTCTCTCCCCCCTCTATCTCCCCTCTCTCCTCTCTCTCCCCTTCCGCTCTCCCCCTCACTCCCTCCCTCTTTCTCTCTCTCTCTCTCTCTCCCCCTCACTTCCCTCTCTCCCTCTCTATCTCCCCCTCTCTCTCCCTCTCCCTCTCGCTCCCTCTCCACACACTCTATCGCTCTCTCTCCTCTCTCCTCTCTCTCCTCTCTCTCCCCCATTTCTCCCTCCCACCTCACTCTCCCCTTCTCTCTTTCTCCTGTCTCTATCTCCTATTTCTCTTTGCCCCCATCTCCCCCTCTTTCCCCCATTTTTCTTTCCCCCTTTCCCTCTTCCCCCCCTCTCGCTCCCCCCCTTCTCCCATTCTCTCCAACCCTCACCTCCCGCTCTCTCTCTTCCCTCTTTCTTCCCTCTCACCCCTCTCTCTCTTCCCCCCCTCTCCCACCTCACTCTCTCCCCTCTCTCCTCCCACTCTCCCTCTCCCTCTCCTCTCTCTCCCCGTTCACTCCCCCTCTGTCTCTCCCCTCTCTCTCCTCTCAGCCCCACTGTCTGTTCCCCCTGTCTCCCTGTCTCCTTCCCCCCTCTCTCCACTTCCCTTTGAGAGTCCCTGTCCCATCGACACAGAGACTCTCGCTTCCGATGGGACGCTTCCGACGCCTCCGATCGCTCCGGGACTCTTGCACTGCTCCATGGCCGGAGATGCCCCGGCAACCCGTATCTGTCCTCGCCGCTACATCTGCTTCCATCCCTCCCTCAGAGTTTTGACATTTTCGTTGATCACAGAATTTCTCACCACAGAGCGTGAGAAATTTCTGATCAGCGTGAGGGCGTGAGAGTTTCTTCAAATGCGTGATTCTCACGCTCAAAGCGTGAGAGTTGGCAGCCCTGCACCACACCTGTGCGGCACGGTGGCGCAGCAGTAGAGTTGCTGCCTTAAGGGCCTGTCCTACCAGCATCCGACTCCATGCGATGAGCGCGACCAAACTGGCAGCGAGGGCCGCGCGGAGGTCGGGTGAGTGGCGCAACGCAGCGCAAAGTGAGGCGAACTTGGAGCGAAGTCTTATGGTAAGTTCGCCAGGACAGAGAGGGGCACACAGAGAGGGGCACAGAGGCGCACACACAGAGGGCCACCGAGCCACACACATAGAGGGTCACGGAGGCACGACGTCGAGGCAGTGTGTAATGCGTCGAGGCGACTGCGAGCCGACAAGCCGTTGCCGCGCGGAGTTTTTGAACATAGTCAGTTTTTCGGAGCCCCGCACGATGTTGGGACGAACTCCGCACAATTCTGCACGGCTCCGGCGATCGAAGTGGGACCGGCCCCGCGACGCCGGACGGCTCAAGCGACCACGTTAGGTCGCGCTCATCGCATAGAGTTGCATGCTGGTGGGACAGGCCCTTTACACCACCAGAGACCTGGGTTTGATCCCGACTACGGGTGATGTCTGTACAGAGTTGGTATGTTCTTTCAATTCAATTCAATTCAATCTTTAATTGTCATTGTGCAGTGTACAGTACACAGACAACGAAATGCAGTTACCATCTCCCCAGAAGAGCGAACTTAGAATCATGAACGGTAAAAAATATATATATATGTACAAACAGTATCAGTAGTGCAATTATACTGGGGGAAGGAGTGTCCGGGGGTGACTGGCAATCACCGAGGTGCAGAGTTAAGTATTGTAACAGCCACAGGGAAGAAGCTGTTCCTGAACCTGCTGGTCCGGCAACGGAGGGACCTGTAGCGCCTCCCGGATGGGAGGAGGGTAAACAGTCTGTGGCTGGGGTGAGACCAGTCCTTGACGATGCTGCGTGCCCTTCGCAGACATCGCTTGCTATGGACAGACTCAATGGAGGGGAGTGTGGAACCGGTGATGCGTTGGGCAGTTTTCACCACCTTCTGCAGTGCCTTCCGGTCAGAGACAGAGCAGTTGCCATACCATACAGTGATACAGTTAGTAAGGATGCTCTAGATGGTGCAGCGGTAGAAGTTCACCAGAATCTGAGGAGACAGATGGACCTTCTTTAGTCTCCTCAGGAAGAAGAGACGCTGGTGAGCCGTCTTGACCAGTGTAGTGGTATTGTGGGTCCAAGAGAGGTCATCAGAGATGTTGACCCCCAGAAACCTGAAGCTGGAAACACGTTCCACCTCCGTCCCATTAATATGGATGGGGGTGTGCGTGCAGCCCCTAGACCTTCTATAGTCCACAATGAGCTCCTTGGTCTTCTTGGAGTTAAGGGCCAGGTTGTTGTCGGTGCACCATGCTGCTAGGAGCTGGACCTCCTCCCTATAGGCCGACTCATCGTTGTTGCTGATGAGGCCAATCACCGTTATATCATCTGCATACTTGATGATGGTGTTAGAAACATGTTCAGGTGTGCAGTCGTAGGTGAAGAGGGAGTAGAGGAGGGGGCTCAGTACACAGCCCTGTGGAACGCCGGTGTTCAGGGTGAGGGTTGAAGAGGTGTGCTTGTCCAACCTAACAGACTGTGGTCTGTTAGTCATGAAGTCCAATATCCAGTTGCAGAGGGAGAGGTTGATGCCCAGGTCACCGAGTTTGGTGATCAATTATGAGGGGATAATGGTGTTAAATGCTGAGCTAAAGTCAATGAACAGCATTCTCACGTAGGTGTCTCTGTTATCGAGGTGGGAGAGGGCGGAGTGGAGTGCCGTTGAGATGGCATCCTCCGTACTCCTATTCTTGCGGTAGGCAAACTGATAGGGGTCCAGTGTGGGAGGCAGGCAGCCTTTGAGGTGTGCCAGGACCAGCCTCTCGAAGCACTTGGTGATGATGGGAGTAAGTGCAACTGGGCGGAAGTCGTTGAGGCTCACCACAGTGGAGTGTTTTGGCACCGGCACGATGGAGGTGGTTTTAAGGCACATGGGGCCAACTGCTTGGGCAAGTGACAGGTTGAAGATGCCAGACCAGACGTCTGTCAGCTGTCTCTCCGTGACCATGTGGGGTTTCTATGGGAGCTCCGGTTTCCTCCCACACTCCAAAGACATGCAGGTTTGTAGGTTAGTTTAACTTTAAATTGTAAAATAGTCCCTAGTGCGGGTATGTTAGTATACGGGGTGATCGCTGGTTGGCATGGACTATACGATAATCAACGCAGCTATCCACAGCAGTTCCCCTACTGCCACAACAGGTCCATGGCTGATGCCATCTCCCTGGACCTGCACTCATCCCTGGAACACCTGGATAAGAGAGACACCTCTGTCAAATACCTATTCACAGACCAGGGCAGCACGGTGGCGCAGCGGTAGAGTTGCTGCCTTACAGCGCTTGCAGTGTCGGAGACCCGGGTTCAATCCCGACTACAGGTGCTGTCTGTACGGAGTTTGTACGTTCTCCCTGCATGGGTTTTCTCCGAGATCTTCAGTTTCCTCCCACACTCCAAAGACGTGCAGGTTTGTAGGTTAATTGGCTTGGTGTAAATGTAAATCGTCCCGAGTGTGTGTAGGATAACGTTACTATGCGTGCATCACTGGTCGCTGCGGACTCTGATGGACCGAAGGGCCTGTTTCCGCGCTGTATCTCCAAACTAAACTAAATTAAACTAAACCACAGGCCTGGGTTCAATACCAGAGTCCTAGCTAAGCTCATCTCCGAACTTGTGGAACTCTACAACTGGAACCTCGACTTCCTGACCAACAGACCCCAGTGAGTGAGGAGAGCGGACAAATCATCATCATCCTCTACGATAACCCTCAACTGATCCCAGCCTGACAGACACTGTTGAAAAGTCCCGACCCACTCGCCCATTCCCTCAACGCATGCTTCCTGACCCGCTGAGTTTCTCCGGCACTTTGTATTTGTCTCAGGATTTTAGCGTCTGCAGCTCCTGTAGTTTTCCGGTTCCTCAAGTATCGCCCACAGTACCACCATGCAGACATGGAGTGGCTCCTTGCCCACAGGTTAGGGATGGCACGGTGGCGCAGCGGTAGAGTTGCTGCCTCACAGCGCCAGAGACCCGGGTTCCTGAATGTGATTATACAGTGGAAAATTGTCCTAGATAGCTTGTAGCTAACATCCCAAATAGCAGTGCGGTACTCCCCTGCTGAAACTCAGCTCTGCTGAATGAATTTGAGTTGGATTTCATAAGGGAAGAACTTGACATTCCCACATCCTGTGTTTGAAGATGAGGCATCTTGGTGATCTGTTTAATCGTGAAATAAGCATCCTGCCCGACACTAGGATCACCCCCTTCCTGGGCCCCACCTCAAATCTGCCCCTTCACCAGAATAAAGAAGGACATGCATGGCAATGGTGGTGCAGCGGTAGAGCTGCTACCCTCGGTAGAGTGGAGTGGTAGATCCTCACTGTGGGTGCTGCCTGTACGGAGTTTGCACGTTCTCCATGCGGCTGCGTGGGTTTTCTCCGGGCGCTGCGTTCTCCTCCCACATTCCAAAGACGTGCGGGTTTGTGGGTCACTCGGCTTCTGTGTGTGGGACAGGACTAGTGTGAGCGGGTCGGCACGGACTCGGTGTGCAGGTGGACCTGTTTCCACGCTGAATCTCCAAACAAATGAAAAGATGGTCTATTTGCAAATGAATCCGTGTGGCTGTCCAAACACCTATTAATGCAGGCTGAACCTCTTTGATATTAGTACTTCAAAGTGAGATAAGTGATTTGTGTGTGGGAAGGGTTACTTGCTCCTCTTCATACCAAGAAGGTCACTCCAGAGTCAAGAGTGCTTTATTGAACAAAAACGGAATAATTACATTCTGACTTCCAGCAGCACAACATGTCAATAGGTCACACAATTACAAAATATATTACAAATATATATTACAGAGGTAAGGAAGGGTAAGGTGTTAAAATGAGACATCAAGGAAAACATAGAATAGATCATTGCCAGCTCGGAGAAGGTGAGAACAGACGTCTGAAGAAGGGTTTCGGCCCGAAACGTCGCCTATCTCCTTCGCTCCTTAGATGCTGCTGCACCCGCTGAGTTTCTCCAGCCTTTTGTGTACCCTCGATTTTCCAGCATCTGCAGTTCCTTCTTTAACAAAGAGAGGTACAGCTCTGGAGAACACGGAGGGGCGACGTTTCAGGTTGGGAACCTTCTTCAGACTGATTGTTTGGGGGGGGGGGGGGGTGGAGGAAAGGTGGGAGAGGAGAGGCGGATACAGGCGAGGGGGGGAGAGTTGATAGGCCAATGGTTGGAACAACGGCCAGAGATTAAAACAGAAGCCTCAAGTCCCAAGTACAACAAAGGTAGTTCGCAGTTCACAGTTCAGAAGGAGTTCGTAGGGTTCAATAGCCTGTGGGTTGTTGGATGGAAGTTGCCCCTGAAACATTAGGCCATTAAACACTCCAACCGCCAAATAGGCTCTGAACTAGAGACGTAGGGGCATTGATTTTGCACTATCGTTGTCTATTTATTTGTCAGTTTTATCTATATATATATATATATACTGATGGTTATATATATATAAACAACAAATAAATTGATGATAATAATGCAAATATTACATATATATATAAATGGATACATTAATAGAGCAAAAACAAGGTCCCCAAGTCTCTGTAGTTCTTTGGAGGTTGCAGTGTTTAATAGTCTGATGGCTGTGGGGAAGAAGCTGTTTCTGGACCTGGACTCCCGTACCTTCTTCACGAAGGCAGGGGTGAGACGAGAGCGTGGCCAGGGTGGTGTGGGTCTCTGATGATGCTGGCTGCCTTTCTGAGGCAGCAACTCCTGTAGGTCCCTTCGATTGTGGGGTGGTCAGAGCCGGTGGGAGACATCACGTATGATTCCACAGCAGGGAAGATTCTCGCTTCTCCCTGCCCGTGGCTTGGTTCACTAATTTCCCCGCATCATCGTCAGGAGCTGCGACAGCTCAGCTTTATCCTCTTCTCTGCACCACTGTAAATCGGTAAAGGCCCTGTCCCACTTACGTGTCCTTGGCACGCAAATTACGCAACCTCGTGGTCGTATTGAGGCGCACAGGCATCGTGTGGCCGCGCGGGGCCGGTCCCACTGAGGAGCGCGGAGGGATGTAGTTGTGCGAGATCGCGCGGGACTCCGACATTTTGTAGCGAACAAAATCTTCGCACGCCACCGGCCCATCGCGTAACTGACGGCCAAAGTGGGACAGGCCCAAGACCCTGGCCCGACGCAACGTCTCACCTCCAACAGCAGCAGAAGCAGGCAAACGATCGCCGAGCTCGGCCTGGGGCTCACGGCCGTTGTGCTCCGGATCCGCCCCCACCTACTCCCAGAGCGGGGCCAAGAAAATTGAAGATAGACTTAAAATGCTGGAGTAACTCAGCGGGACCGGCAGCATCTCTGGAGAGAAGGAATGGGTGACGTTTCGGGTCGAGTCCCTTCTTCAGACTGAGAGTGGGGGGAGAGGGAGACGTATACATTAGATAAAGAAGTGTGAGTTTTGAAACCAGGACAAAGGAAAACAGAACAACAGGACAAAGTAGAATAGACCATTGTTAGCTGGGAGAAGGTAACAACAAAACAAACAGGGACAAAACGTAGTCAGAGACAGTCAGACTGGTGGGAGAACTGGGAAGTGGGGAGGGGATGGAGAGAGAGGGAAAGCAAGGGTTTCTTGAAGTTAGAGAAGTCAATGTTCACACCGCTGGGGTGTAAGCTGCCCAAGTGAAATATGAGGTGGTGCTCCTCCAATTATGTGCTGGGCCTCACTCTGACAGTGGAGGAGGCCCAGGACAGAAAGGTGAGTGTGGGAATGGGAGGGGGAGTTAAAGTGTTTGGCAACAAGGAGATCAGATAGGTTTAGGCGGGCTGAGCGGCGGTGTTCAGCAAAGTGATCGCTGAGCCTGCGCTTGGTCTCGCCGATATACAGGAGTCCACACCTGCAACAGCGGATACAGTAGATTTATACAGCTTTGCTGAAAGGAAAAACTCTCTCGTCTCCAATGAGTCTTACAGGTATCTACAGATGCACCACAAAAACATAGAAATATAGAAATATAGAAAAATAGGTGCAGCTGTAGGCCATTCGGCCCTTCAAGCCAGCACCGCCATTCAATATGATCATGGCTGATCACTAAAAAATCAATACCCCCTTCCTGCTTTCTCCCCATATCCCTTGATTCCGTTAGCCCTTAGAGCCAAATCTAACTCTCTCTTGAAAATATCCAGTAAATTGGCCTCCACTGCCTTCTGTGCCAGAGAATTCCACAGATTCACAACTATCTGGGTGAAAAAGTTTTTCCTCATCTCAGTCCTAAATGGCCTACTCATTATTCTTAAACTGTGTGTCCCCTGGTTCTGGACTCCCCCAACATGGGGAACATTTTTCCTGCATCTAGCCTGTCCGATCCTTAAAGAATTTTATGCATTTCTATGAGATCCCCTCTCATCCTTCAAAATTCCAGTGTACACAAGGCCAGTCGACCCATTCTTTCATCAAAACCACCTATCTGGGCTGGGACACTCAAACGCTTGGCTCAAGGTGTTGTGGACTCACCCAAGTCTTCTTCTTCCGTGTCCATCTTCCATGTTTCCAATGTTGACATCGCTGTCGTCGTCTGTCCTGAAAAGGACGCGAGCTTCAGTGGGAACCTTCACTTGTTGCAATAGATGATGGTGGCAGCAGAATTAGCTCGGGATACTCCCAGTTTCCAGCCCCGCGACGTGGATGCTTCTGCTATGGGGCCACTCACCCCAGTCCATCACCCAAACCAGCCTCCTCCCCCCATCGATTCAAGAGTCAAGGGTCAAGACTATATTATTGTCATCTGCCTGCCAACAAAAGACAATAATAGTGGCAAAGAGAAGGCCATTGCCCCCAGATTTATCCAGTTCAAAGCCTACTTGGAGGTTGCAGTGCTCGGTAGCAGCTTTTAATTGCAGTGATTAATGAATAGCTTCTTCCCCACTGTTGTATAACACTCTTATATGGGCCTCACTTATGCTAGAGCTCAATTCCTGATCTTCCAACCTACTTTGTTGCGCCCATGCACTTTTTTTCCTCTCTGCATTTTCTCTCTAGCAGTAACACGATATGTTGTACACAGTTTATTTTCACTTTTTGCACTACCTAGAGGGCATAGGCTTCAGGCGAGACCCACGCAGGTCACTGGGAGAACGTACAAACTCCATACAGACAGCACCCGTGGTCAGGATCAAGCCCGGGTGTCTGGCGCTGTGAGGTAGCAGCTCTACCGCTGCGCCACCGTGCCACCTCGATGTTGCCTGACCCACTGTCTCTCTCTATCTCTCCCTCTCTCTCTCCCACTCTCCCTCTCTCCCTCCTTCTCTCACCCTCTCTCTCTCTCTTTCTCTCTCTCCCTCTCTCTCTCTTTCTCCCTCTCTCTCCCCCTCCCTCTCTCCCACACGAAGGGTGGTGGGTGTATGGAACAAGCTGCCAGAGGAGGTAGTTGAGGCTGGTACTATCCCAACGTTTGAGGAACAGTTAGGCAGGTACATGGATTGGATGGGTTTGGAAGGGTAAGGACCAAGCGCAGGCAGGTGGGACTAGTGAAGCTGGGACATGTTGGCCGGTGTGGGCAAGTTGGGCCGAAGAGCCTGTTTCCACATTGTATCACTCTATGACTATCTCTCTCTCGCTCTCTCACTCTCCCTCTCTCTCCCCCCCGCTCTCTCACAGAAACATAGAAACATGGAAAATAGGTGCAGGAGTAGGCCATTCGGCCCTTCGAGCCTGCACCATCATTCAATATGATCATGGCTGATCATCCAACTCAGTATCCTGTACCTGCCTTCTCTCCATACCCCCTGATCCCTTTAGCCACAAGGGCCACATCTAACTCCCTCTTAAATATAGCCAAGGAACTGGCCTCAATTACCTTCTGTGGCAGAGAAGTCCACAGATTCACCACTCTCTGTGTGAAAAATGTTTTTCTCATCTCGGTCCTAAAAGACTTCCCCCTCATCCTTAAACTGTGACCCCTTGTTCTGGACTTCCCCAACATCGGGAACAATCTTCCTGCATCTAGCCTGTCCAACCCCTTAAGAATTTTGTAAGTCTCTATAAGATCCCCCCTCAATCTTCTAAATTCTAGCGAGTATAAGCCAAGTCTACCCAGTCTTTGTTCATATGGAACTCCTACCATCCCAGGAATCAGTCTGGTGAAACTTCTCTGTACTCCCTCTATGGCAAGAATGTCTTTCATCAGATTAGGAGACCAAAACTGTACGCAATACTCCGGGTGTGGCCTCACCAAGACCCTGTACAACTGCAGTAGAACCTCCATGCTCTTGTACTCAAATCCTTTTGCTATGAATGCTAACATACCATTCGCTTTCTTCACTGCCTGCTGCACCTGCATGCCTACTTTCAATGACTGGTGTACCATGACACCCGGGTCTCGTTGCATCTCCCCTTTTCCTAATCAGCCACCATTCAGATAATAGTCTACTTTCCTGTTTTTGCCACCAAAGTGGACAACCTCACATTTATTCACATTATACTGTATCTGCCATGCATTTGCCCACTCACCCAACCTATCCAAGTCACCTTGCAGCCTCCTAGCATCCTCCTCACAGCTAACACTGCCCCCCCCTCCCCCCCCCCCGTGTCATCCGCAAACTTGGAGATGTTGCATTCAATTCCCTCATCCAGATCATATTGTAAATAGCTGGGGTCCCAGCACTGAGCCTTGCGGTACCCCACTAGTCACTGCCTGCCATTCTGAAAATGACCCGTTTACTCCTACTCTTTGCTTCGTGTCTGCCAGCCAGTTCTCTATCCACATCAATACTGAACCCCGAATACCGTGTGCTTTAAGTTTGCATACTAATCCCTTATGTGAGAACTTGTCGAAAGCCTTCTGAAAGTCCAGATATGACACATCCACTGGTTCTCCCTTATCTACTCTACTAGTTACATCCTCGAAAAATTCTATAAGATTCATCAGAGATGATTTACCTTTCATAAATCCATGCTGACTTTGTGCAATGATTTCACCGCTTTCCAAATGTGCTGCTATCCCATCTTTAATAATTTTAGCATTTTCCCCACTACCGATGTTAGACTAACTGGTCTGTAATTCCACGTTTTCTCTCTCCCTCCCTTTTTAAAAAGTGGGGTTACATTAGCTACCCTCCAATCCTCAGGAACTACTCCAGAATCTAAAGAGTTTTGAAAAATTATCACTAATGCATCTACTATTTCTGGGGCTACTTGAGTACTCTGGGATGCAGCCTATCTGGCCCTGGGGATTTATCGGCCTTTAATACATTCAATTTACCCAACACCACTTCCCGACTAACCTGGATTTCACTCAGTTCCTCCATCTCATTTGACCCCCGGTCCCCTGCTATTTCCGGCAGATTATTTATGTCTTCCTTAGTGAACCAAAGTAGTTATTCAATTGGTCTGCCATGTCCTTGTCCCCCATGATCAATTCACCAGTTTCTGACTGTAAGGGACCTACATTTGTTTTAACTAATCTTTTAATCTTCACATATCCATAAAAACTTTTGCAGTCAGTTTTTATGTTCCCTGCCAGTTTTCTTTCATAATCTATTTTCCCTTTCCTAATTAAGCCCTTTGTCCTCCTCTGCTGGACTCTGAATTTCTCCCAGTCCTCTGGTAGGCTGCTTTTTCTGGCTAATTTCTATGCTTCATCTTTAGTTTTGATACTATCCCTGATTTCCCTTGTTATTCACGGATGCACTACCTGCCCTGATTTATTCTTTTGCCAAACTGGGATGAACAATTGTTGTAGTTCATCCATGCAGTCTTTAAATGCCTTCCATTGCATATCCACCGTCAACCCTTTAAGAATCACTTGCCAGTCTATCTTGGCCAATTCACGTCTCATACCCTCAAAGTTACCTTTCTGTAAGTTCAGAACCCTTGTTTCTGAATTAACAATGTCACTCTCCATCCTAATGAAGAACTCAACCATAATATGGTCATTCTTGCCCAAGGGGCCACGCACTACAAGACTGCTAACTAACCCTTCCTCGTTACTCAATACCCAGTCTAGAATAGCCTGCTCTCTCGTTGGTTCCTCTACATGTTGGTTTAGAAAACTATCCCGCATACATTCCAAGAAATCCTCTTCCTCAGCAACCCTGCCAATTTGATTCACCCAATCTATATGTAGATTGAAGTCACCCATTATAACTGTTTTACCTTTGTTGCACGCATTTATAATTTCATGTTTGATGCCATCCCCAACTCCACTACTACTGTTAGGTGGCCTGTACACAACCCCCACTAGCGTTTTCTGCCCCTTAGCATTTCGCAGCTCTACCCATATCGATTCCACATCCTCCAAGCTAATGCCCTTCCTTTCTATTGCGTTAATCGCCTCAACAACGCTACCCCACCTCCTTTTCCTTTCTGTCTATCCCTCCTGAATATTGAATATCCCTGGATGTTCAGCTCCCAGCCTTGGTCACCCTGGAGCCATGTTTCCGTGATCCCAACGATATCATTAATAACTATCTGCACGTTTAACTCATCCACCTTATTACGAATGCTCCTTGCATTGAGACACAAAGCCTTCAGGCTTGTTTTTACAACACTCTTACCCCTTATACAATTATGTTGAAAAGTGGCCCTTTTTGATTTTTGCCCTGGATTTGTCTGCCTGCCACTTTTACTTTTCACCTTGCTCCCTATTGCTTCTACCTTCATTTTACACCCCTCTGTCTCTCTGCTCATGCTCCCATCCCCCTGCCACATTAGTTTAAATCCTCCCTGACAGCACTAGCAAACACTCTCCCCCATCTCTCTCTCTCTCTCTCTCTCTCTCTCGCTCTCTCTCTCTCTCTCTCTCTCCCCCTCTCTCTCTCTCACCCTCCCTCTCTCTTTCTCTCTCCCTCTTTCTCTCTCTCTGTTTTGTGTCTGTCGCTCTGCTGCGCAGCCAATTCTTGTCAATGTCAGGTTGACTTCACTGAAAGAGCCTAATGCTGATCAGAGTTGATGTGGAGCCCAGCCATTGTAATAATGCTAAAAGTTGCATGTCCTAATAACAGCTTATTTACCCGTAATGGATGTTTGCTGCTCGGGAGTTGATTAGTGGCTTAGAGAGATGCATGCCAAGGCTGTGACCTTGCCTTTGCATAAAGATGCCGGCTGCATTTGCAGCGTCAGTGTGCTGAATTTTAATGCATTGTCAAATTGAACTGAAGCATATAAAATGGCACTGCTAAATATTCAGCGATCTTCAGCTGCTCAGTAAATGGGCTGCCAGTCAATCCTGCCTTCTGAGCTGTGAGCTCTTTCTTCTGAAAGTGCTCAGTCCCGTCTCCGGAGATTTGAAAGGAAGTGTGTTGTGAACTAATTCTCATTGCTCCCTGCCTGCGATGTCAAAAACAAAACCCATAGCACCTCGTCTGAAAGCTAGGCTTTCATCACTGTTTTTCCATGAAATAATTCTCTTAGATCATAGAGGATTACAGCACGGAAACAGGCCCTTCGGCCCACCAAGGCTGTGCTGACCCATTTGCATTCATCCCAGTTTGTTCTCTGCACAGTCTCAACAACTCCCCCTCACACATTGGCCATACAGCGCCGGGGATCCGGGTTCGATCCCGACTACGGGCGCTGTCTGTGCGGAGTTTGCACGTTCTCCCCGTGACCTGCGTGGGTTTTCTCCGAGAGCTTCACTTTCCTCCCACACTCCAGAGACGTACAGGTTTGTAGGTTCATTGGCTTGGTATAAATGTAAATTGTCCCTAGTGTGTGAAGGATAGTATTGATGTGTGGTTGGTGCAGACTCGGTGGGCCGAAGGGCCTGTTTCCACGCTACATCTCTAAACTAAACTACAAATTCTACCACTCATCTACACACTAGGGGCGAATTACCTGCAAATCCACACATCGTTGTCATGTGGGAGGAAACCGGAGCACCCGGAGGAAACCCACACGGTCAGAGGGAGAACGTACAAACTCCATACAGACAGCACCCGTAGTCAGAATCAAATCCAGGTCTCTGGCGCTGTAAGGCAGCAACTCTACCGCTGCGCCAACCAAAGCCTTCAACCGAAGGCTTGCAGTGGGCTTCGACCATCCATGGAGTGAAGCTCACGCTCACATCCGTCTGAGTAAGGGCTTTATAGGTGTTTGTGTTGGCTCATCATTGTGACCAAGATACTGTGGGAAGCTTAGCTTGCCGTGCTATCCATGCACATTATACCACTCGTGAGTAGATCAGGTAGTGCAACCAGAGAAAATAAACTGTGTACAGAATATCGTGTTACAGCTATAGAGAAAATGCAGGGAGAAAAAAGTGCAAGGGTGCAACAAAGTACATTGGAAGATCAGGAATTCAAGAATTTAAGTTAGGTCCATATACAGTGGGAAGAATAATTCTCGCTGCTATACCCATTGCCTATATCCATTCAAGGGTAGCGAGGAACAAGAACTTGATTAATAATAATATGTTTCAATATTTCTCAGGAAATAATCTCTGAGCTCCTCCCCTCCCCCCTCCCTCCTGGTCTTGCCCCATCTGATCAAATCGGAGGCAATGAGTATATATTCCCTCCCTTCCTCCCTCCCAGGGCCTAAGGTATTTGGCAGCTCTTCTGCAGTGGGCTGGCACAGTGGAGGCAGTGGGGGTGGCATGGTGGCTGCCACACAGCGCCAGAGACCCACGGTTCGATCCTGACCTCGGGTGCTGTCTGTGTGGAGTTTACTTGTTCTCCCTGTGACCGCGTGGGTTTTCTCCGAATCCTCCAGTTTCCTACCACATCCCCAAAAAAGGCGGGTTTGTGGGTCAATTGGCCCTCTGGCATTCGCTATGTTGGAAAATATAGAACGTGTGTGGATGGGTGATATGGGCAAGAAGGAACTGCAGATGCTGGTTTACACCGAAGATAGAGACAAAATGCTGGAGAAACTCAGCGGGTCAGGAAGCATCTCTGGAGGAAAGGAATAGGTGGCATTTTGGGTTGAAACCCTTCCGACTGGCTGATTGATGGTCCGCATGGACTCGGTGGGCCGAAGGGCCTGTTTCCATGCTGTATCTTTCAAGCAACTGTTCAATCGAAAACTTGTACGAGGCTTTGAGTGTCTTCAATCCAAACCGCGCCACACACAACAGGGTGAGTGGAGTAGGCCATTCGGCCCTCCGTGCCAGCACCGCCATTTAATATGATCATCTAAAATCAGTACCCCATTCCTCCTTTTTCCCCACATTCCTTGATTCCTTTATCCCTAAGAGCTAAATCTTACTCTCTCTTGAAAACAAATTGAAGGACATTCCTTTAGGACGGAGATGCGAAGGAATGTATTTAGTCAGAGGGTGGTGAATCTGTGGAATTCTTTGCCATAGAAGGCAGCGCAGAAACAGTACCTTCTGCCAACCGAGACCGCACCAACCAGCGATCCCCGCACTATCCCACACACACCAGGGACAATTTACACTTATACCATGCCAATTAACCTACAAACCTGTACGTCTTTGGAGTGTGGGAGGAAACCAAAGTTCTTGGAGAAAACCCACGCAGGTCACGGGGAGAACGTACAAACTCCGTACAGACACACCCGTAGTCAGGATCGAAGACGGGTCTCTGGCGCTGCAACTCTACTGCTGCGCATCCGTGCCGCTGGGTGGGGCATTACCCTCTTTACCCCACAGCACGGCCAAAATTACCCCACCGTCTCTCACCAACTGAAGCCTTCTACAGAGACTCGAGAGTAGGCGGTGCCTTTAGCATGGCAAAAACATGCCAGGGCTAAACCGTTGAGTTACTCCAGCTTGTTGTGTCTGTCCTCGCTTTAAACCAGCATCTGCAGTTCTTTAGACACAAAAGCTGGAGTAACTCAGCTGGAGTAACATACAGAAACACACACACACACACACTCACGCACACACACACACTCACGCACACACACACGCGCACACACACACACACGCGCACACACACACACTCACGCACACACACACGCGCACACACACACACACACGCGCACACACACACACACGCGCACACACACACACTCACGCACACACACACTCGCGCACACACACACTCGCGCACACACACACACACTCACGCACACACACACTCGCGCACACACACTCGCGCGCACACACACTCGCGCACACACACACTCACGCGCACACACACTCACGCGCACACACACTCACGCTCACACACACTCACACACACACACACACACACTCACGCACACACTCACGCACACACACACTCACACACACACACACACTCACACACACACTCGCGCACACACACACTCACGCTCACGCCCACACACTCGCGCGCACACACAGTCACGCGCACACACACACACTCACGCACACACACACACTCACGCACACGCACACACACACTCACGCACACACTCACGCACACACTCACACTCACACACACACACACACACACACACTCACACACTCACACACTCACGCACACACGCACACACGCACACACGCACACACGCACACACTCACGCACACACACACACACACTCACGCACACACACACTCACGCACACACACACACACTCACGCACACACACACGCACACACTCACACACACACTCTCACACACACACACACTCACACACACACACACACTCACGCACACACGCACACACACTCACGCACACACACACTTACGCGCACACACACTCACGCGCACACACACACGCACACACACTTACGCACACACACACACACTCACTCAGACACACTCACACACACACACACATACATACACGCACAGACACACATACACATACCCACTCATACACATGCACTCACACGCATAGAAACACACGCATGCACACATACATACATATACACACACACAGAAACACACGCATATAAACATGCACAGTAACACGTAAACACACAAGCTTCCAAGCAAGTGCGCAAACACACACACACTCCCACACACAAATGCACACACATATACACACACATACACAGAAATACTAATGCACACTCACACACACAGAAACACACACTCACAGAAATACTCACACACACCAAAACACACACATTCACACGCTCACACAAACATAGGCAGACACACTCGCACACACATAGAAACACACACATTCACACATGCAGACGCACAGACACACACATTTGTACACACACACACACACACACACTTGGACAAGGTGATGTAAATGCCCTTGCCTCCACCTTTAATCTTCCCCATGCTTTAACGTTATTACCAGTTGAAGCTGGAAACATTCTCAGGTTGTTTATCAATGTATCCGTGGGATAATTAGTATTTGATGTCATGCTAACACCTCCCTTGACCCCATCTATTCTTGGTTCCATGCGATGGTCATTTATTGGTGAATGAGTGGAGTTTAATGCATGCAATTAGGATAAATGTGATTTATGCTCACCGCCCACTTAGATTAGACACTGAAGCCACACAGCAGACTGTAAATGAGCTGGTGTTCACGCCAGCTGAGGCAGGAGGTGGGCCCTATTGTCTATGTAACCACGGTTTGCAATGGTTTAACGCTTCAATGGTGCGTTATTTGTCACATGTACAACTGTACATGTGACAAATTGAATATTTACACACGCTGGCACCGACATGTTTTGACGTGGGTTCCAACATCCAAAGTCCGGTCGGCCCGGGCGCTCAGTCTACTGGAGCGGTTCCCAGTCCAGGCGAGCCCCAGGCTCTTGCAGGGCCTTCCTCCGTCGCCCTGGACCGGATTGGCCCGTGAACCGACATCTCTCTCCTCTCCTCTCCTCGCTTCGCCTCGCCCGGCCATCATTGTATCTCGGGGGGGGCCTCCTGCAGCCGACCTTGAAGGTGCTTGAGGCATTACCCCGATTCACCCTCCCACCCCGGCCCTCGCCCCTCCTGTCCAATATCTCCAGCGGGGACCTGGGGTGGAGAGTGTTGCACAGAGCTGCGGTGTGTAACATATTTGCGTCGGATTGCACACTCGCTCAGGAAGAGAGGTTGAAGCCCCTGTACGACTATCTGAAGGGGCTGCTCCTCAAGTCCTGGCTGCATTTTAGCCTCACGCTCCTGATCTTTGGTCACCTGGTACAGAGGGGGGAGGGTCGGGAGGGAGAGAGAGGGGGGGGATCTCCATGTTGGTTTGCTCCTGGGCCTGGCCAAGATGGCCATTCGTAGGTCCATGCAGCGAGTAGTTGATGGCTGCGCTGGGATTGGCTGCCTGCCCCTTTGCCGGGCCTACGTCCATGCTTGCGTGTCCCTGGAGAGGGTCTGCAACTGGATATGGATGTAGTTAGTACGCTGCAAAGCTCCAGGTAGAACATCACTCAGCATTGGACAATTTTACCAAGCCAATTAACCTACAAACCTGTACGTCTTTGGAGTGCGGGAGGAAACCGAAGATCTTGGAGAAAACCCACGCAGATCACGGGGAGAACGTGCAAACTCCATACAGACAGCACCCGCAGTCGGGATCGAACCGGGGTCTCTGGCGCTGCATTTTGCTGTGAGGCAGCAACTCTACCGCTGCGCCACCATGACAGGGTACACACATGCGGTGTCCACGGGGACTCTGGAGGCCTTCAGTGAACACTGGTCACCGCGGGGGTGGGGGGTGAGCGTATTGTAAATGAAGCTGACAGCAGCTTTTAATCTGATAACTGTTTGACAGCAAACTGACAACCGCAGTCTTGATTTTGTTACTGCTCTGTAGTTGTGTATAATTGAATAAAAGCATTTTGGATTATAAAGAAAAAAAATCTCCCTCCCGGTACTGCGCTCCGACGAGCTTTTCTTTCACAAAAAATAAAGTTAATCGATTATTACAAGAATAATATGTAAAATACCAACAAACCCACCACCATAATACAAAGTAAAACTAAATATTAAATATACTGTATAAAACAATTATGTTACAATCATTTTTAAACAAAAATAAATGTAATCAAAAATTGCATTAATACAGTTCCTACAATACAAAACAATGCCAACAAACCCATCACCATAAAACAAACTCACCCAATTATCTAAAACAAATATTCTTAAATGTCACATTCTTAAACAACTATACACTCCTTGTCCAGGATACATTCCACCCCCGCCGTGCCCAGCATCCCGGAAATCCCCCAGAGCGCCCGTGGACAGCGCGTAGTCCCTCTCTAACACTACCCGGGCGCGGACGTAACCTCGGGAAAGGGCTCGGCTGGACCGGGCGCCGCTCCAAGCGGCCGAACGCGTGGACCGGACGCGGCCTGCAGCGGTGGAGCAGCGGCGGAGGACACCACGGCTACACTTGGCCAGGCCGACCCTGCAACGCTGCCATGGCAACGGGCCTTCATGGTCAGGTCAATTGCACTTACAACAACTGGGACTTGAAAATGGCGCCAATGCAGCAACACTTTTTCTCACAGAGAGTGGTGAGTCTGTGGAATTCTCTGCCTCAGAGGGCGGTGGAGGCCGGTTCTCTGGATACTTTCAAGAGAGAGCTAGATAGGGCTCTTAAAGATAGTGGAGTCAGGGGATATGGGGAGAAGGCAGGAACGGGGTGCTGATTGGGGATGATCAGCTGTGATCACATTGAATGGCGGTTCTGGCTCGAAGGGCCGAATGGCCTACTCCTGCACCTATTGTCTGTTGTCTGTTGTCTGTTGTCTGTACACTGTCTCGGTGTACTACTGTGTACACTTGTACAGTATATGAGGGTTACCCAAGAGGTACAGTATCTAACTGCTTACGTATCGTAATACTTGCACTGAACTGTGTACAACAATAAGATTCACTGTAACTCGGTACACGTGACAAATAAAGTACCATTGAACCATTGAAGCTCTCTGTGTGAATGTTGGAGATGATTATCGCACTTGGATAGAAGAGACACCAGCTTCATAATGCCAAATTAACCAGGAGTGATGGATGACTCCGACATGTTGCATTGACAACAGCGCGGGTTAGATAACCGGGCAGACATACTGGATAGGCAGGACCGCGGATTAGATCGCTGCTTAGATCGATAGTTAGGGTAGGGTGTACATTGGGGAAGGAGCGAGCTTAAAGAAAGACGCTGTCTGATAGACGGAGTATTGATGGTTCATTGGGCTAATGGATTGATGGGGTGGGCAGTGAGAGTGCATGAGTGAGACAAGACTGATGTAATGGGCTTAATGTAATTTACTGAAGGAGCCTCCTCTTCAAAGACTTGCTTCTTGCTTCTCATGCTCATTGATGTTATCAGGAATAATGCTGTATTGAGGGGCCAGGATGTGGCCCTTTCTGTAGCTCTTAAGGGGCTGTCCCACTTGGACGACCTAATTGGCGAGTTTAGAAGAGTTTGAAAAAATGACATGTTGAAGACGATCTCCTTCGACCTCCCTTCGACTATGATGAAGACTATCTACGACTACCTTCCACTACCCTTGATTACCCACGACTAACATGCCGACCTACTACGACTAAATCTACGAGTAAAAAGAGTATCGATTTTTTCCATGGGGATAGAATGGATGTGGAGAGGATGTTTCCACTAGTGGGAGAGTCTAGGACCAGAGGTCACAGCTTCAGAATAAAAGGACGTTCCTTTAGGAAGGAGATGAGGGGGAATTTCTTTAGTCAGAGGATGGTGAATCTGTGGAATTCATTGCAACAGAAGGCTGTGCAGGCCAAATCAATGGATATTTTTAAGGGAAAGATTGATAGATTCTTGATTAGTTCGGGTGCCAAGGATTATGGGAAGGCAGGAGAATGGGGTTGAGAGGGATAGCCATGATTGAATGGCAGAGTAGACTTGGTGGGCCAAAGGGCCTAATCCTGCTCGTATCACTTATGAACAGAGTTATGAAAATTCTGCCAGGTCCGCGGCAATCTACAACATTACAAATAATACATGGTCAAGCGACAGGGATTTATGCATTTCAGATCATCCAGTACCTTCTTTATAAAGTACCTTCTTTATCAGTCTGATGAAGGGTTTCGGCCCGAAACATTGCCTATCTCCTTCGCTCCTTAGATGCTGCTGCACCCGCTGAGTTTCTCCAGTCTTTTGTGGACCTTCTTTATAATGTTAGTACACTTCAGGATATCTCTAGTCCCAGCTCCAGAGTCTAGTTCCTTCTCATGGTAAATACAGACAAAGTGTTCATCTGAGGACATTGGGCGGCACAGCTGGTAGAGCCGCTGCCTCACAGCACCAGAGACCCGGGCTCTACCTGTGTGGAGTTTGCACGTTCTCCCCGTGACTGTGTGGGTTTCCAACGGGTGCTCCGTTTTCCTCCCACATCCCGGGTTTGCAGGTTAATTGCCTTCGGTACATTGTCCCTAGTGTGTAAGGAGTGGATGAGAAAGTGTGATAAACGTAGAACTAGTGCGAACGGGTGATCGATGGTCAGCATGGATTCGGTGGGCCGAAGGGCCCGTTTCCATGCTGTGGAAACTACACTCTAAACTACACTAAACTAAACTAAACTAAACTATGAGCGGCACGGTGGAGCAGCAACAGAGCTACTGCCTTACAGCGCCAGAGACCCAGGTTCGATCCCGACTACGGGCGCTGTCTGTACGGAGTTTGTACGTTCCCCCGTGACCGCGTGGGTTTTCTCCGAGATCTTCAGTTTCCTCCCACACTCCAAAGACATGCGGGTTTGCAGGTTAATTGGCTTGGTATCAATGTAAATTGTCCCTAGTGTGTGTGGGATAGAAACCCTTCATCAGACTGATAAAGAAGGTACTTTATAAAGAAGGTACTGGATGATCTGAAATGCATAAATCCCTGTCGCTTGACCATGCATTATTTGTAATGTTGTAGATTGCTGCGGGCCTGGCAGAATTTTCATAACTCTGTTCATAAGTGATACGAGCAGGATTAGGCCCTTTGGCGCACCAAGTCTACTCCGCCATTCAATGGTGTGCGGGGATCGCTGGTCGGTGCAGAAGGGCCTGTTTCAGCGCTGTGTCTCTGGACTAACAGAAACTAACTAAAGTAACTAAACGAAAATAAACAAAAATAATTGAAACTAAACTAAACGCAGACCTCCACACACAGATTGCCACATTTTACTGAGGAGAGCCACTTTCTTACCGTCTACCCTTTTAATCTTAATATTTACAGAGCTTTTAGGATTCTCCTTCATCTTAGTCTCTCACGGCCCATTCCTGATTTATTTCTCAATTGTACTCCTTAATCCTTTGTACGCTTCAAGGGGCTGTCTCGTCTCCAGCTGATTATCTCACCTCCCTTGACCCTCACTTGCATCCGCCATTAAACCCTGCCTAGTGTCGTTGATCCACAGACATTACCATTGACCCGCGCTGAAAGGTGCCATTCAGATGATCTCCAGCCAGTTGACATTGCGTCAACACAGCTCAAGTACAAATTGTGGCAAGCACCGCTCCGTTTTGATGATGTGTCGTCGTGTTCAGTGAATTAACTCCCGTTTTAATGATCGTGTTTGATCAACTACGCCCTTCCCTGTCAGTTCGAGTCTCTGCCAAATTCTCCGATCACTTTAGCTGCGGCAGCTCGTGACTTTGGCTCCACTTGAGCTGATTAAAGTCGACCTCTCATATCTCAGAGACTTCAGGACGGAGATGTGGGGGAAATTTCTTTCACCGCAGGGGGGGTGAATCTGTGGAATTCATTGCCGCAGACAGCTGTGGAGACCAAGTCATTGGGCGTGTTTAAAGCATTCTGGATTAGTACGGGCATCAAAGGTTACGGGGAGAAGGCAGGAGAATGGGGTTGAGCGGGAAAAATGGATCAGCCATGATTGAATGGTGGAGCAGACTTGATGGGCTGAATGGCCTAATCTGCTCCTATGTCTTATGGTCTTATGGACACAGGTTTCCACCTCTCTGGGTACTTTTAGTTGAGTGTAGTATTTTCGAGATAAAGCATGGAAACAGGCCCTTCGGCCCACTGAGTCCTCACTGACCAAAGATGACCAGGACACCAGTTCTATCCTACACATGAGGGACAATGTACAGAAGCCAATTAACCGGAAAAACCGCACATGTTTGGGATGTGGGAGGGAACCGGAGCACCCGGAGAAAACCCACATGGCCAGAGGGAGAACGTACAAACTCCGTACAGACAGCACCCATGGTCAGGATCGAACCAGGGTCTCTGGTGCCGTAAGACAACAACTCCACCTCTGCCCGCTGTGCCACTCCCTGGCACTAGCCCCTTGGTTCTGAAGGCTGTTGGATTTCATGTGCAGTTTTGGAGGCCATGTTTACCAAGGCGTGAAGAGCATTTAGTCCCACTCCTGACACGAGCTGTGTGTGTGATGGAAAGGCTTTAGGGAACTCAGGGGGTGAGTCACTCACCACGGAAAGGCTAGACTCTGACCCCATTGGCAACCGCAGTGTTGTGTGGTCGCTGCAGCTTAATTTCAAGCCAGACGTACATTCATCTTCACACCTCTGCCCCACCAGGGAGACCCATACTGCCCCAGTCCCTGTGAGGCACATTCACGCAATGCTAGCAGATCAGGTCAGATCAGATCCACTAGAGCCTTTGTTTAGAGATCCCAACAGAATCAAGGGATCTGGGGAGAAAGCAGGAACGGGGTACTGATTTAGGATGATTAACCATTATCATATTGAATGGTGGCACTGCCTACTGCTGCACCTATTTTCCATCTTTCTACGAGATACAGGTTCTTCGGCCCATCGTGTTCACACTAGCCATCGATCACCCCCGTTCACTAACACTATCCTACACACAAGGGATCATTTACAATTAAAAGCCAATTAGTTGAGTTTAGTTTAGTTTGGAGATACAGCGCGGATACAGGCCTTTCGGCCCACCGGGTCCGCGCCGACCAGCGATCCCCGCACATTAACGCTATCCTACACACACTGGGGACAATTTTACATTTGCACCAAGCCAACTAACCTACAGACCTGCACGTCTTTGGAGTGGGGGAGGAAACCGAAGATCCCGGAGAAAGCCCACGAGGGTCACGGGGAGAACGTGCAAACTCCGTACAGGCAGCGCCTGTAGTCGGGATCGAACCTGGGTCTCTGGTGCTGAAAGTGCTGTAAGGTTCACGTTTATTTGTCACGTACACCGATTAAGGTACGGTGAAATGAATGACCATCAAATAGAGCACAATACACAATAGAATTTAACACAAACATCCACCGCAGTGGAATCACCATTCCACGCTGCGATGAAAGGCATTAACATTCAGCCAGTCCCCCTCCTTTCTTTACCCGTGGTCGGGGCCATGAACCCTCCGTAGGGACGACCCTCTCGCTGGGTCGATCGAAACTCCGAGTCAGGACGGATCGGAGCGCACACTTGGAGTTCCCGAATCGGCCACTTTCTTAACGTAGATCGCGGCTTCACGATGTTATAGTCCGCAGGCCGGCTGGCAGTCAGAGCACTTCTTCCGGCGATCCCCGTTCCGCGATGGTAAGTCCGCCGTGCCGGCTACTGAAGCTCCGGGCCAGTCTCCGAGAAAGGCCGCACCAATTCAGTTGTTTGGCCGCGAGGCGGGGGGGGGGGGGCGAAGATGCGACAAATAGAAAAATCACATCTCCGTCGAGGTAAGTGCCTGAAAAATGGTGACCCCTTATTTCCCCCCCCCCCCCCTCCCCACACACTAAAACATATATTTAGAGGCTGTGCCATCCAGTGCGAGGAGTCCTCCATCTCAGGCAATGGTAAGGCAGCACAAGAGGTTCCAGCAACATAAATTGGGGCCAGAAAAAGGCACAAAGTGCTGGAGTAACTCAGCAGATCGGGCAGCGTCCCTGGAGAAAATGTTCCCAGAGATGCTGTTTGACCGGCTGAGTTATTCCAGCACTTTGTGCCTTTTTCTCTTTGGTACATCAACAATCTGGAGTAACTCTGCGGGACAGGCAGCATCTCTGGAGAGAAGGAATGGGTGACGTTTCGAGTGGAGACCCTTCTTCAGCATCACCAGGTGCTGATTACAGAATTACAAAGATGTCTTTATTTTCTCTTGCACCTGAATCTTCATCCGATGGTGTTAATGCCCTCGTCTGACATGCTGCTTGCCTTGGCACGCGAGGTTTACTGATGGCTTGTATAGTTTAGTTTAGTTTAGTTTAGTTTGTTTACGTTCTACGTATAATTTGGGACAAAACAGTGGAGAGAATTCCACTCCTCTTAGTAAAACTGGTCCATGTAATCTTCAGCAAAGAACAAACGCTTGGAAAAAGGGCAAAAGGAATAGGAGCAGAATTAGGCCATTCGGCCCATCAAGTCTACTTTGCCATTCAATCATGGTTGATCGATCACTCCCGCCTAACCCCATTCTCCTGCCTTCTCCCCATAACCTCTGACACCCGTACTATTAGAGAACCCTTCAGACTGGTGGAGTTAGCTGATATTAAAAAAACATGTGTCGAGTGGCTAATTCACTGAGCAAGACAAACCTTGAGTCTGAAGAAGGGCCATGACCCGAAACGTCACCTATCCAGAGATGTTCCCCAGGGTTGCTGCCTGGCCCGCTGAGTTATTCCAGCGCTTTGTATCCTTATGTGTAAACCAGCACCTGCAGCTCCTTGTTTCTACGTTGAGAAACAGTCAGAATGGAGAAAGAACGGTAATCTCAAAGTGGTGCAAATTTCAGTCAGTTTCACCCCATCCACAACCTCTGGCAAACAGACTCCGAAGTGTATAACCTGCAGGAGTTTAACAGCAGCTTTTATTGGGCACAGGACCTCAGCACCGAACCAGGCATGAATTGAACAGGAAATGCGAAGTCCCAGAGGGATATGACATGGAAACACTTTGGCCCACTGAGTCCATGCTGACTGTAATGCAAATTTCCCATTTTTCCAGTGTCCTCTTTTCCAGTTGCCATGACGACACAGGTACAGCAGGAGTGGTCTTACGCATAGAACAGATCTTCCACTCGTTATTTCCAGTTTGGTTGGTTGTTTATTGAAGTAGTTGTACGAACAAAATAGATGAACGTACCAAGTTTTCCTTATTCTGCATGCCAGTTGTAGCTGGCTGCTCTGTCCCTGGTCTGGTGAGAACTGTGAGGCCTGGCCTCCCTCGCTGTGCCTGCCACTTCCTGTCCCCTATGGCCTTACATATACACCACCCTGTGCATCTAATGACCGTCCCCAAGTGGCCAAAATGAAACTGCAATATCTATCTGAGGACACACTAAAATAATATAATATGCCAACATAAACATAAATGGCTCCTGCGCCGACTATCAACTGGCCCTAAACACTCATTCAATCCAACATTATTCATGCCATATTGGCATCAACTCACCTACAGACTAGGGCCAATTTACAGCAGCTAGATACCTACAAACCTGCCTGGAATGTAGAGGAAACCGGAGCACCTGGAGGAAACCCACGCGGTCACAGGGAGAACGTGCAAACTCCATGCACGCACGCACGCACACACACACACACACACACACACACACACACACACACACACACACACACACACACACACACACACACACACACACACACACACACACACACACACACACACACACACACACACACACACGCAGCACCTGAGGTCAGGATCGAACCCGGGTCTCCGGTGCTGTGAGGCAGCGGCTCTACCAGCTGTGCCACTGTGAATAACTGGTGCATCGACAATGGCAGACTATCATCGGACTGAAGGAAGGTCCTGACCTGAAGCATTGTTTGTACATTTCCCTCCGCAGATGCTGCCTGACCCGCTGAGTCTCTCCAGCACTTTGTGTTTTACTAATGGCTCTGGTTCTTTGCGTTCACTCATAGTACTGGACACACGCCATGCCACGCCACGCCACGCCACGCCACGCCATGACACGCCACGCCTGCACCTCCACTTCCTTAAATGGCTGAGGATGTTCGGCATGCCCCCAACAACCCTCACCAACTTCTACAGATGCATCGCAGAAAGCATTTTATCGGGATGCATCACAGCACGGTTTGGGAACAGCTCCATCCAAGACCGCTAGAAATTGCAGTGAATTGTGGACACAGCCCAGACCGTCACACAAACCATTCTCCTTTCCATTGAGCCCATCTACACCTCACGCTGCCTCGGCAAGGCCAGCAGCATCATCAAGGACAAGTTGCACCCTGGCCAATCCCTCTTCTCCCCTCTCCCATCAGTGTGTGAAAACGCACACCTCCAGATTCAGGGACAGTTTCTTCCCAGCTTGTGATCAGGCAACTGAACCATCCCACGGCAACCAGAGAGCAGAGCTGAACTACAATCGGACTACCTTTGATCAGGCTTCACTGGTTTTACCTTACACTAAACGTTAAGCACATATGGAGAGGATGTCTCCAGTTGTGGGAGAGTTTCAGAATAAACTGACGTTTAGTTTAGAGATACAGCATGGAAACAGGCCCTTCGGCCCACCGAATCCTTAACGACCAGCAATCACCTCTACACTACAAACCTACTCACTAGGGACAATCTACAGAAGCCAATTAACCTACAAACCTGTACGTCTTTGGAGTGTGTGAGGAGACCGGAGCACCTGGAGAAAACCCACGCAGGTCACAGGGAGAACGTGCAAACTCCGTACAGCCAGCTCCCCTGGTCAGGATGGAACTGGGGTCTCTGTCGATGGATATGGTTTGAAGTGCTTGCTTAGTGCAATGCCAGGTGATGTGGTGTGGGCACATGCTGATCTGGGTACTCACTGGGTGAGTTCAACGTTACTAATAATTTAGTACACATGGGCAGTTTCCTGAGTGACTGGTCCTTGCATTTTTGTGATTTTATTCATTCATAGGTTATGAACGTGACTGGCAATACCAGCATTTATTGTCCATTTGTAATTGCCCCTAGATGGAGTCGTTAAGCAGCGATTATATTGATGTTTAGGGCTCACGTATAGGCTGTCAAGTTCCTGGTGGTGAATCAGAGGAAGTTTACATCTAGTAGTTTATGATTTAAAAATTAATTCCAGATTTATCTAATTGCTGTTTAACTTCTAGTTTTGAGTTTAGATATACAGCAAGCAAACAGGCCCTTCGGCCCACTGAGTCCACGCCGACCATCGCACACCCGTTCACACTGACGAGGGGTCCCGACCCGAAACGTCACCTGTTCCTTTTCTCCAGAGGTGCTGTCGGGCCCGCTGAGTGAGTTGCTCCAGCTTTTCGTGTCTACTTCACACTAGTTCCACGTTATCCCACTTTCCCGTCCCTTCCCTTACATACCAGGAGAAATTTTACAGGGGGCCAATTAACCTACAAACCCGCAGGTCTTTGGGACGTGGGAGGAAACCGGAGCACCCGGAGGAAACCCACGCGGTCACAGGGAGAACGTGCAAACTCCGTACAGCCAGCACCCATAGTCAGGATGGAACCTGGGGTCTCTGGCGCTGTGAGGCAGCAGCTCTACCCGCTGCACCACCCGTGCTGCCCTGTGATGCCAATGCTAAAATGTAATTTTAACATAGTTTGTAGGTTAATTGGGTATTCTAGAGTTCTAGAGTACGGGGCGAAAGATGGTCGGCATGGACTCGGTGGGCTGAAGGGCCTATTTCCACGCTGTATCTTAAAACTAACTAAACTAATCTTGTCTTTAAATTGGTAATTCATACATCTAGCTACTGAACCATTACACCAGCTGGGTCTCGACCCAAAACGTCACCCATTCCTTCTCTCCAGAGACGCTGCCTGTCCCGCTGAGTTACTCCAGCATTTTGTGTCTATCTTCGGTTGAAACCAACGTCTGCAGTTCCTTCCAAGACTCCTCCTTGCTCCTTTGGCATAGAATGCATTCAGCATAATGGTCAACAGAATAATTGGGGTGAACAAGGGGTCACAGTTTAAGGATAAGGGGGAAGTCTTTTAGGACCAAGATGAGAAGATCTTTTTTCACACAGAGAGTGGCGAATCTGTGGAATTCTTTGCCACAGAAGGTAGTTGAGGCCAGTTCATTGGCTATATTTAAGAGGGAGTTAGATGTGACCCTTGTGGCTAAAGGGATCAGGGGGTTTGGAGAGAAGGCAGGTACAGGATACTGAGTTGGATGATCAGCCATGATCATATTGAAAGGCGGTGTAGGCTCGAAGGGCCGAATGGCCTACTCCTGCACCTATTTTCTATGATTCTATGATCATGTTCCCAGTAGCACCAGGCCAGGAAAGAGGCGGACGCAGGTTCGAGATCATTGTCAGCGAGAGATGATGGCAGCATATATTTTTATCTGAAGTGAGCTGTGGTGTGATGCTCTGTCAGAGAGGTTGATGTGGGTTGAATAATGAGTAGGGAATCGTGGAGAGTGCAGGAAGCGTTGGCAGGAGCTCAGTGTAAGAGGGTTTATCAAAGCAGGGCCAGCTACGAGCTGCAGAGACAGGATTGGAACCACCGGCAGTGCCTCCAACAATTCGACAACAGGGTTTCACACAAGTTCAGAGCATCACTCTGGCCTGAACTAAAGAGGGAAAGCCACTGCTGTAGTAGTTTTACAGATACCACACACACCAAGACAACAAATCCACACCGACCATCCATCGCTCATTCACATTGGAGGAACAACACTTCCTATTTCTCAAGGGCAGCTTACATCCCAGCAGCATGAATGTTGACGTCCCTAACTTCAAGTAACCCGACCTGAAACGTCACCTGACCATTCCCCTCCGTGGAGGCTGCCTGACTCGAAGAGAGACACAAAAAGCTGGAGTAACACAAAAAGGCACATCCAACAGAGTCATTCTGTGCGGGAAGGAACTGCAGATGCTGGTTTACACCGAAGATAGACACAAAGTGCTGGAGTAACTCTGCCGGAAACATAGACATAGAAACATAGAAAATAGGTGCAGGAGTAGGCCATTCGGCCCTTCGAGCCTGCAGCGCCATTAAATATGATCGTGGCTGATCATCCAACTCAGTATCCTGTACCTGCCTTTTCTCCATACCCCCTGATCCCTTTAGCCACAAGGGCCACATCTAACTCCCTCTTAAACATAGCCAACAAACTGGATCAACTACCTTCTGTGGCAGAGAATTCCACAGACTCACCACTCTCTGTGTGAAATATGTTTTTCTCATCTCGGTCCTAAAAGACTTCCCCCTTATCCTTAAACTGTGACCCCTTGTTCTGGACTTCCCCAACATCGGGAACAATCTTCCTGCATCTAGCCTGTCCAACCCCTTAAGAATTTTGTAAGTCTCTATAAGATCCCCCCTCAATCTTGTAAATCCTAGCAAGTACAAGCCGAGTCTATCCAGTCTTTCTTCATATAAAAGTCCTGCCACCCCAGGGACAGGCAGCAGCTCTGGAGAGAAGGAATGGGTGATTTTTTGGGTAGGGACCCTTCTTCAGACCGATTGAGGCCTTGTTAATTCAGAGGTTAGTCGAAGCCTGACCCACTGAGTTCCTCCAGCACTTTGTGTTTTGCCCAAGATTCCAGCATCTGCAGTTTTGTGCATCAACATTGGCCTTTAGCTTTTTTGCATGACTGTTGATGCTTGTCTTGTTGAGTCTACCAGTAAGGCAGCAGCTCCACTGATGTGCCCCAGCCTTGAGAATTCATAATATAAGAATCAGGGGCTCCCCCTCAATGTGCATGTGGGAACTGCTGGTTTAAACCAAATAACATTGCTGAGTTGGTGGGGGAAATCGAAAAATCGTGTTAAGAATAAGGGGTCAGTTATTTAGGACTGAGATGAGGAAAAACCTTTTCACCCAGAGAGTTGTGAACCTGTGGAATTCTCTTCCACAGAAGGCAGTGGAGGCCAATTCACTGGATGTTTTCAAGAGAGAGTTAGATGTAGCTCTTCCGGCTAACGGAATCAAGGGATATGGGGAGAAAGCAAGAATGGGGTACTGATTCTGGATGATCAGCCACGATCACATTGAATGGCGGTGCTGGGCTTGAAGGGCCGAATGGCCTATTCCTGCACCTATTTTCTATGTTTTTATGTTTCTCATGTATTTCCCATGTTTCTCATGTATTTGGAAGGCAAAGGGTTAATTGATCGCTATTGACTCAACTTCCAGCCGTGGAGAAGGGCTGTTTCATTTCAACGTCAGCCTAACGTCATCCATTTTGTTGGCTGGCCCTCCCGTTCAATCCGTGACCATTGCTGGCATCACCGATGAACCGCTCGGGAGAACCGGTCGGGATTGGGGGGGGGGGGGGTGGGGGGGGGGAGGTGAGATTAACATTAGTCATTTCTCCAGGCTGTTTTAGCAACGCTGCCATTTCAACTCGATGAGTACTGGCTCAGTTTACACACACTTCTGGCTCAGTAAAACTCAGAAGTGATCTCAGAGCCCACTGCTTCAAATAAATAATCTTGTCGAGGCGAATGTTTTGAAGATTAGCAATGGGGATGTTTGAGTTGAGTCATGGCTGCTGATCCATCACCTGAAATTTACAGGCATCTTCCTTATCCCACCCACTCCATCTCTGCTGTTGAAAACCAACTTGTTTTCTCTTTATTCCCGGCTCTGATGAAGGGACCTGGACCTGAAACATTAACTGTTTCCCTCCCCGCGGAGGCTGCCCGACCTGCTGAGTGTTTTCACGCCCGAGCGTTGCAGCTATCCCACAAATGTAACGGAGGAAGCAATGTGTAGGAAGGAACGAGGATGGACACAAAATGCTGCAGTGACTCAGCGGGTCAGGCAGCATCTCTGGCGTGAAGGCATGGGTGACGTTTTGGGTCGAGACCATATTGTGGTGCCATATCTTTCTCCACTTCGCAATGCCCTCAAGCACTTTGCATTCAACACTTTTTCTTGTTGAGGGGTAACTTTTTTACACAAAGGGTGGTGGTATATAGAACGAGTTGCCAGAGGAGGTAGTCGAGGCAGGTACTACATAATGTTTAAGAGACACTTGGACAGTTTTGTGTTCTTTTTCTCGGTCTGCACAAAACTTGAGAGTCTTTAATTTACTACAAAATCTTTAATGCTTTACTCAATGCTGGCAGCACACACCCTGTCTACAGACAGGATAAACTATATACAAAACATCTCCCTTTGTCCTGTGCAGCACCACCTGCTGCATGGGAGGAGCAACGGGTCCTCCCACCCCACAAAGTCCACCAAACATCACAGACAGGTACATGGATAGGATAGGTTTAGATATTTGGGCTGGTACATGGATAGGACAGGTTTGGAGGGATATAAGCCAAGTGCGGGCAGGTAGGACTAGTGTAGGTAGATTGGGCATGTTGGTCGGCGTAGGCATGTTGGGCCACATGGCCTGTTTGCTCGCTGTATGACTATGCATCTATGACTGCATAACTTTACAATTAAAGTTTAGGTTAAGGAATATTATTGTCACCGAGGTACAGTGAAAGATTTAATTTGCAGGCGATGCAATCAAATCAGATAATACTGTACTGTACAATCAACCCAAACTTGGATACCATAGGTGGAGCAAAGGGGAAAATTACTTCAGGCTGCCTTGGCAAGGCCAGCAGAATAATCAAGGGCCAGTCGCAGTCTGGCCACACCCTCTTCTCCCATCTTTATTCTTCACGTTAGGTCTTTATTCTTTGGAGCGCAGAAGGTTAAGGGGGGTCTTTACATTGAAGTCTTTAAAATGATGAAAGGGATAGACAGAGTTGACGTGGATAAGCTTTTCCCATTGGGGGTAGGGAAGATTCAAACAAGAGGGCATGACATGAGAATTAAGGGACAGAAGTTTAGGGGTAACATGAGGGGGAACGTCTTTACTCAGAGAGTGGTGGCTGTGTGGAATGAGCTTCCAGCAGAAGTGGTGGAGGCAGGATCGATTTTAACATTTAAAAGTAAAGTGGATAGGTATATGGACGGGAAAGGAATGGAGGGGTATGGTCTGAGTGCAGGTAGATGGGACTAGGGGAAAATAAATGGTCGGCATGGACTGGGAGGGCCGAGAAGGCCTGTTTCCGTGCTGTAATTGTTATATGGTGTTATCTCCCATCGGGCAAAAGGTACAGAAGTGTGAAAACGCACACCACCAGATTCAGGGACAGTTTCTTCCCAGCTGTTATCAGGCAACTGAACGGTCCTCTCATCAGCTAGAGTGTGGCCCAGTCCCCCCATCTGCCTAATTGGAGACCGTTAAATTATCTTTAATTGGAGAGAGACTCAAAATGGACTAACTCAGCGGGTCGGGCAGCATCTCCGGAGTATGAAGAAGGGTTCTGACCCAAAACATCACCTATTCTTTTTCTCCAGAGATGCTGCCTGACCCTGCTGAGTTACTCCAGCATTTAGTGTCTTTCTTCAATATAAAACAACATCTGCAGTTCCTTCCCACACATCTTTAATGGCACTTCATCAGACTTGGTCTTGCACTAAATGTTGCATCCTTTACCTGTACACTGTGGAAGTCTTGATTGTAATCATATATAGTCTTTTCTTTGACTGGATACCTCGATACCTCGATACCTCGATACCTCGACACACGTGACGATGATAAACAAAAGTAAACAGGGTGCAGGATATAGTTCTCAGCATCGTAGCGCACCAGTTCCAGAGACAAAGTCCAATGTCCGCAATAGGGTACAGGTGAATCGGACAGTACCCCAATTATGGAAAGACCGTTCAGAAGGCTGATAACAGAGGGGAAGAAGCTGTTCCTGAGTCTGGTAGTGCGGGCTTTCAAGCTCCTGTACCTTCTGCCCGTATGGAGCGGGGAGAAGTAGGAATGACAAGTCTGTGATTATAGACACAAAAATGCTGGAGTAACTCAGCGGGACAGGCGGCATCTCTGGAGGACAGGAATGGGTGAGGTTTCGGGTCGAGACCCTGCTTCAGACCTTGGCCACTTTTCCAGGTCGGCATGAAGAGAGTCAATGGTGAGGAGTCTGGTCTGTGCGATGGACTGGACCACATCCACAACTCTCTACAACTTCTTGCGGTCTTGGGCAGAGCTACTTTAGTCATCACTACTGCAACATAGTGGGTAGGGCACATTGCCAACTTCCACCGAGAGCTATGTAAGAGAAAGCCCAGATAATCCGTCTGTTTAATGATAGTTGCGGGCAAGGAAGGAGGAGGGACGGAAACATATTTGTTGGCAGAATGGATCACTCCTCCGCCTTCAAATACAGGACCTCTGATGTTGCAGTCATATAGCACCGAGTCATACATTTACAGTCATACAGCAGCGAAACAGACCCTTCAGCCCCACTTACCCATGTGTGCCCATAGACACTAGTCCCACAGTCCCACCTGTCTGCTTGGCCCATATCCTGTCCTATCCATGTACCTATCCAAATATCATTTAAATGTTCTTGTAAATCGAGTTATAACATTCATATTGTAAGATCCTACCCACTGTCTACCAGTGCGAGTAGCAGTGTGAACGTGTGATGACCTGCTTAGTAGTTAATGACCTGAACCATAACGATGCTTGCGTTTCAACCTGTGTGAGTTTGAACTCTTTACAACTACCTAGTGTCAAATCAAAGTCAAAGTCAAAGTCAAAAGACTTTATTGTCATGTGTCCCTAACAGGACAATGAAATTCTTTCTTTGCATAGCACAACAGAACATAGAAGGCATTGACTACAATTATATACATAAATACACACATGAATGAATAAATTGATAAAGTGCAAATAACAGATGGAGGGATATTAATGTTCAGAGTTTTGTCCGAGCCAGGTTTAATAGCCTGATGGCTGTGGGGAAGTAGCTATTCCTGAACCGGGTCGTTGAGGTCCTCATGCTCCTGTACCTTTTACCCAAAGGTAGCAGGGAGACGAGTGTATGGCCAGGGTGGTGTGGGTCCTTGATGATGCTGCCAGCCTTTGTGATGCTGCCAGCGACTGTGATAGATCCCCTCGATGGAAGGGAGGTCAGAGCCGATGATGGACTGGGCAGTGTTTACTACTTTTTGTAGTCTTTTCCTCTTCAGGGCGCTCAAGTTGCCGAAACAAGCCAAGATTCCAACGGTCAGCAAGCTCTCTACTGTGCACCTGTAGAAGTTAGAGAGAGTCCTCCTTGACAGACCGACTCTCCGTAATATTCTCAGGAAGTAGAGGCGCTGATGAGCTTTCTTAATAATTGCATCAGTGTTCTCGGACCAGGAAAGATCTTCACAGATGTGCCCGCCCAGGAATTTGAAGCTCTTGACCCTTTCAACCATCGACCCGTTGATATAAACAGGACTGTGGGTCCCCATCCTACTCCTTCCAAAGTCCACAATCAGTTCCTTGGTTTTGCTGGTGTTGAGGGCCAGGTTATTGTGCTGGCACCATATAGACAGTTGCTCGATCTCTCTTCTATACTCTGACTCATCCCTATCAGTGTTACGTCCCACAACAGTGGTGTCGTCAGCGAACTTGATGATGGAGTTCGTACTATGACCGGCTACGCAGTCATGAGTATAGAGTGAGTACAGCAAGGGGCTGAGCACGCAGCCTTGAGGTGCTCCCGTGCTGATTGTTATCGAATCTGACACATTTCCACCAATGTGAACAGACTGTGGTCTGTGAATGAGGAAGTCGAGGATCCAATTGCAGAGGGATGCGCAGAGACCCAGTTAGAAACATAGAAACATAGAAACTAGGTGCAGGAGTAGGCCACTCGGCCCTTCGAGCCTGCACCGCCATTCAATATGATCATGGCTGATCATTCAACTCAGTATTCTGTACCTGCCTTCTCTCCATACCCTCTGATCCCCTTAGCCACAAGGGCCACATCTAACTCCCTCTTAAATATAGCCAATGAACTGGCCTCAACTACCCTCTGTGGCAGAGAGTTCCAGAGACCCACCACTCTCTGTGCGAAAAAAGTCCTTCTCATCTTGGTCCTAAAGGATTTCCCCCTTATCCATAAGCTGTGTCCTGGTCCTCCCCAACATCGGGAACAATCTTCCTGCATCTAGCCTGTCCAACCCCTTAAGAATTTTGTAAGTTTCTATAAGATCCCCTCTCAATCTCCTAAATTCTAGAGAGTATAAACCGAGTCTATGCAGTCTTTGTTCATAAGACAGTCCTGACATCCCAGAAATCAGTCTGGTGAACCTTCTCTGCACTCCCTCTATGGCAATAATGTCCTTCCTCAGATTTGGAGACCAGAACTGTACGCAATACTCCAGGTGTGGTCCCACCAAGACCCTATACAACTGAAGTAGAACCTCCCTGCTCCTATACTCAAATCCTTTTGCCTTTGTCACGCAGCTCTGCGAGTTTGGTAACCAGCTTGGAGGGGATGATTGTGTTAAATGCCGAGCTGTAATCGGTGAATAACAGCCTGACATATGAGTTTTTGTTGTCCAAGTGGTCCAGAGCGGAGTGGAGGGCCAGCGAGATCGCGTCCACCGTTGATCTGTTGTGGCGGTAAGCAAACTGCAGTGGGTCCAGGTTTTTGTCGAGGTAGGAGTTGATTTGCGCCATGATCAACTTCTCGAAGCACTTCATCACCACAGGCGTTAGTGCCTTTGGTCGATAGTCATTGAGGCACGTCACCTTGCTCTTCTTGGGCACTGGTATAATTGATGCCCTTTTGAAGCAGGTGGGAACCTCAGACCTCAGAAGTGAGAGGTTGAAAATGTCCGTAAAAACTCCAGCCAGTTGGTCTGTATAGGTTTTTAGAACACGACCAGGCATACCATCAGGTCCAGACGCTTTTCGAGGGTTCACCCCTCTGAAGGATTTCCTGACGTCGGCCTCTGTGACTGAGACTGAAATACCATCACAGCGAATGGGGGCTCGGGAAGGCACTTCCAACTTCCAAGATGGTGCCTGCCCGTGGCGACTTTTGCGGAGCTCCGGAACATAAAAGGCTCAACTACAACTCTCAACAACTCACCTGCATCAGGTAAACGGCAGTAATCGGTGCCGTTTCAGACAAGCTGCTTGGGCAGCTGAAAGCGCTGGCAATTTCGCGATCTCCCGCAGCTGCGGGAGCCCCGGACTTTAAACTTTCCCACGCTGGCTGTGAAACTCCCAACCCGACTGAGGAACCCAGGTACGGCACCTGGAAACCCTGGGATGACCTCCAGAGCCGACGGGCTGGATCTCCCAGAAAAAATGAAGCTGGAGCTGCTGACTCCGAGGGAACCCCCGTTTGTTACGGAGCTGGAGCTGCCGTCTGTGAGGGAATCCCCGTTCCAGCGCTGGTCCGCAGAAACAGCAGGTACAGGAAACTCAGTACCTGGAAACAAAGGGGAAGCCTCCATAGTGTCCGGAAACGTGGCCGGCGGGCAGGACTTCAGGTCAGACTGAAGCGCAGGGGACTTCGGCCCCCTCTCCCTACTGTCCCACTGGCCAATGTTCAGTCCCTTGAAAATAAAGTGGAGGACTCAAGGGAAAGGCTGCTTTATCAAAGGGAGCTGAGGGAATGCTCTGTGTTCTGTTTCACAGAGACATGGCTCACCCCCAGCTCCCCAGACTCAGCGGTCCAGCCTGAAGGGTTCCCCATCCACCGCATGGACCGTACACTGGCATCTGGGAAAGGGAGAGGAGGGGGCGTCTGCCTCATGGTCAACTCTGCGTGGTGCTCAGACGTGGCAGTCCTGTCCAACTCCTGCTCTCCACACCTGGAACATCTGGCGGTGAAGTGCCGTCCCTTCTACTTCCCAAGGGAATTCACCTCCATCATCCTGACCGCGGTCTACATCCCACCCCAGGCGGACGTCCGTCTGGCACTGGAGGAGCTGCACGCCGTGGTCAACAAACAACAGATATCTTTCCCCGAGGCATTTACCACCATTGCTGGGGACTTCAATAAGGCAAACCTAAAGAAATCACTCCCCAACTTCCACCAACATGTCTCCTGCTGCACCAGAGGACCAAACACCCTCGACCACTGCTACACCACCATCAACCGCTCTATCCCTCGCCCTCACTTCGGTAAATCCGACCATACCGCGGTGCTGCTTCTCCCTGCCTACAGGCAGCAATTAAAGAGCGCACCCCCAGAGGTGAGGACAGTACAGAGCTGGTCGGCGGGGACTGAGGAACAACTACAGGACTGTTTGTAGTCTGTAGACTGGGCAATGTTCAAGGACTCGGCAACGGACTTGAATGAATAAGCCACAGTCATTACAGACTTCATAAAGAAATGTGTGGAGGACTGCATCCCTACAAAAACCTTCCGAGTGTTTCCCAATCAGAAACCTTGGATAGACAATATTATCTATTGTCTCTGGCAGCTCAGTCTACATACCCACCGCCCTCTGTGTGAAAAAGTTGCCCCTCAAATCTTTCCTCTCTCACCTTTAACCCATGTCCTGTGGTTCTTGGCTCGCCTACTGTGGGTAAGAGGCTCTGTGCATTCACCCTGTCTATTTCCCACACGGCTTTATACACCTCTATAAGATCAACCCTCATCCTCCAGCGCTTCAAGAAATAAAAGTCCTATTGTCCAGCTATCCAGGCAGCGGGACGACTATAAATGATTACAATCGAGCCTTCCACCGTGTACCTGACGAAGAGAATAATAATTAGTGCAAGATAAAGTCCAGAGAGGGCCAATCAGAGGTAGTCTGAGGGTCTCCAATGAGGTAGATAGTAGCTCAGGACCGCACTCTAGTTGTTTAAAGGACGGTTCAGTTGCCTGATGACTGTCCCTGAATCTGGAGGTGTGCGTTTTCACACTTCTGTACCTCTTGCCTGATGGGAGAGGGGAGAAGGGGGAGTTGTTGGGGGGGGAACTGGTCCTTGTTGGTGGTGCTGGCCTGGACGAGGCAGCGCGAGGTGTAGATGGAGTCGATGGAATGGAGGTTGGGATTGCTCGACGGTCTGGGCTGCGTCCACAATTCTCTGCAATTTCTCGCAGTAATAGGAGAGTTTTTTCTTGGGGCTACGATGTCGGGGGGGGGGGCACATTAGCCCACCCACTGGGCTTCAGAATGTGTGTCGTAAAAGTAGAGCACCTTGTTCTGTATCAAGTTAGTTACTCCGGTTGCCAGGTGCACAAGAAGATCGCTGAAATGTACAAGCAAGGATCTGCAGATGCTGGTTTACACAAAAGGACATAACTCAGCTGGTCAGGCAGCATCTCTGGTGAAAATGGATAGGTGACCCTTATTCAGTGGGGGGTGGGGGGGGATAAAGGGGAGGGGGAAGTTCTAATATTCTAGTATTCAATGTTCATACAAGGTACCCAAGCAGAATGTGACATTCTTCTAAATGGTTCCCAACAATATTTTACCACCATCAGAGACTGCAGATGGAGTCACGTTAGGACCTCTGATGTTGCGGCAATGTCGAGTCATACAGTTTGTGTATGGCCTCACTCTGGCAATGCCGGAGGGAGGCCCAGGACACAAAGGTCAATGTGGATAGACACAAAATGTTGGAGTAACTCAGTGGGACAGGCAGCGTCTCTGGAGAGAAGGGATGGGTGATAGAGTCTACAGACTCTAGAAGGGTCTCGACCCGAAACATCACCCATTCCGTCTCTTCAGAGATACCGCCTGTCCCGCTGAGTTACTCCAACATTTTGTGTCTTATCTTCGGTGCAAGCCAGCATCTGCGGTTCCTTCCCGCACACAAGGTCAGTGTGGGAATGGGAAGGGGAGTTAGAACGGTTCGCAACCTGGAGATCCGGTTGGCCTTGGTGGATTGAGCACTTTGTTTTGCTAATGTACAGGAGGCCACAATGGGAGCAGCGGATACAGTTGATGAGGTTGTGGAGGAGCCATGAATGTATTGGGTAACTAGAATATTCACTTAATGCAAAGAGAACAAAGAAAACACAAAGTGACAATAGACAACAGACAATAGGTGCAGGAGTAGGCCATTCAGCCCTACGAGCCAGCACCACCATTCAATGTGATCATGGCTGATCATCCCCAATCAGTACCCCGTTCCTGCCTTCTCTCCATATCCCCAGATTCCGCTATCTTTGAGAGCCCTATCAAGCCCTCTCTTGAAAGTATCCAGAGAACTGGCCTCCGCCGCCCTCTGAGGCAGAGAATTCTCCGTTCTAAATGGCTTACTCCTATTCTTAAACTATGGCCCCTGGTTCTGGACTCCCCCAACATCGGGAACATATTTCCTGCCTCTATTTCCTGCCATCCTTCTAAACTCCAGAGTATACAAGCCCAGCCGCTCCATTCTCTCAGCATATGACAGTCCCGCCATCCCGGGAATTAACCTCGTGAACCTACGCTGCACTCCCTCAATAGCAAGATTGTCCTTCCTCAAATTAGGGGACCCAAAGTGCACACGATACTCCAGGTCACACTAGGGCCCTGTCGAACTGCAGAAAGTGCTAGAGTAACTCAGCAGGTCAGGCAGCATATCTGGAGAACATAGATAGGTGACCTCTCAGGTCGACAACCTTCTTCAAACTCATCTTGAGATGCTGCCTGCCCGTTGAGTTACTCCAACACTTAGTAGGGTTTTTCCCGTAAACTGGCATCTGCTGTTCATTGTGTCTCCATTTTAACATAAAGAGGATGGCGTTCAAATTCTCCCAGTACAGGGCTGTGGTGAGATCTCACCTGGAGTACCGTGTTCAGTTTTGCTCGCCTTATTTAACAAGAGATGTACAGGCAGCCTTGGGTTACGAACAGATGACTAATGGACATCGCATTGTATTATTAAATTCAGATCCGACATCGATACATACATTTGAAATTTCAAATAGGGTCAGGCAGAATCTCTGAAGGAGGGTCTCGACCCAAAACGTCGCCCATCCTGCCTGAGCCGCTGAGTTACTCCAGCACTTTGTTTTCTTCATGGCATTTCCTGCCCCATCCCTTCCCCTCATCTCCCACCACCAGCTTTCTCCCCTCTTCTCCACCAGTCAATGGTTCAATGGGTTTAACGGCTCAATGGCTTAAAGCTTCGTTATTATCTCGTGTACCGAGGTACAGGGACATTATTATCATGCATACAAATCAGTAAAAGCATTGGCATACATATGTACTATACAATCCCTGATTAAGTTACCCCTGAGCGGCACGGTGGCGCAGCGGTAGAACTGCTGCCTCACAGCGCCAGAGTACCAGGTTCGATCCTGACTACGGGCGCTGTCTGTACGGAGTTTGCACGTTCTCCCCGTGACCTGCATGGGTTTTCTCCGAGATCTTCGTTTTCCTCCCACACTCCAAACATGTACAGGTTTGTAGGTTAATTGGCTTGGTATAAATGTGAACTGTAAAGGCGTCCCCAGTGTGTGTAGGGCAGTGATCATGTGTGTGGATCGCTGGTCGGTAGGGACTCGGTGGGCTGAAGGGCCTGTTTCTGAGCTGTACCTCTAAACTACACTAAACTAAAAGAACAGAATGCACAGAAACAGTCCGCTGAGTCCATATGTAAGGTTTTTGAGTCATCTCAAGAGAGAGCTAGATAGGGTTCGTAAAGATGGCGGAGTCAGGGGATATGGGGAGAAGGCAGGAACGGGGTACTGATTGGGGATGATCAGACATGATCACATTGAATGGTGGCGCTGGCTTGAAGGGCCGAGTGGCCTACTCCTACACCTATTACCTATTATCTATTGTCTATTGTCTATTTCCAAAGTCGTCATGAAGACCCGTTGCAGACGTCACCACCATCTGGGTTGGCTCCCAACCACAAACAAATCAGTCCGTCTTCCTCCATGGATGCTGCCTGGCCTGGTGAGTCCCTCCAGCATCTGGCTTCTGCTCACCTCTATCCAATGTCCTTCCCAACATTGTTAAAGAAGGAACTGCAGATGCTGGAGAATCGAGGGTACACAAAAAGCTGGAGAAACTCAGCGGGTGCAGCAGCATCTAAGGAGCGAAGGAGATAGGCGACGTTTCGGGTCGAGATGAAGAAGGGTCTCGACCCGAAACGTCACCTATCTCCTTCGCTCCTTAGATTCTGCCCCACCCGCTGAGTTTCTCCAGCTTTTTGTGTAACCCTCTTTCTCAACTTACTTTACTGCAGAACGAACACCCCGCTATCTTCTCCGATCGTGGCTGGAATCCATCTTTCCTGGAACTGCTCCAAATGTTTCCGGGTTTTTTTTTTAACCAGTGCATCCTGTTTGACTTGGCCATCAGGAGTTTATCGAGTGCACTGCTGAGACTGGCTCCCGCAGACGTGAGCACTTGGAACCAGGCAAGAGGCAGGAGTCAGCACTTTCAGCCGAGGAACTAAGTTCAACGGAAGTGGCTGACAATCAAAAACAGTGAATAGAGGAAGCACTTCACAATTTATAACAGGAGATGTATCCAACAAGATTTACAGATAACGGGCAAACAAAACACTGTGGTTGCTGGAAGTCCGAAATACAAGCTCAACTCCGGAAATTCTGAAAAAGGCACAAAGTGCTGGAATAACTCAGCGGGTCAGGCAGCATCTCTGCAGAACATGGATAGACACAAGATGCTGGAGTAACTCAGGGGGACTCCACACTCAGAAGTTCGTAAGGTCAGAGGTGATAGGAGCAGAATTACGCCATTCAGACAATCAAGTCTACTCCGCCATTCAATCATGGCTGATCGATCTCTCCCTCCTAACCCAATTGTCCTGCCTTCTCCCCATAATCCCCGACACCTGCACTAATTAGGAATCTATCTATCTCTGCCGTAAACTGCATTCTTCCTCCATACTTGTACTCCAGCATTTTGTGTCTTATATTCGGTGTAAACCAGCACCTGCAGTTCCTTCCCACACAGAACATGAATAGGTTGTGTTTTGGGTCAGGACCTTTCTACAGACAGACTGAAAAAGGATCCCAACCCGAAACGTAACCTGTCCAAGATGTGCTGCCTGACCCGCTGAGTTACTCCAGCACTTTGTATCTTTTTATGTAAACCAACATCTGCAGTTCCTTGTTCCTACTGGGAATTTTTAATTTTTAGGTTAATAGATGAACGAGGTTCATGTTGAATCAGTTCTATGTCGAGTTACATTGAGATTGAGTGGTTTGGTTAGGCCAGAATTCCAGCACTCATAACCACATCTAGACATTCATATCCCAAATACTCAGCTATTAAGCAGGTAGTGGAAGCTCCTCCTGCAGAGAAATATTAATTATCAGTCCGTCAACCGTACGAAAGTAGATTGAGGGAAAATCATAATCATATTCATAATCATACTGTTTTAGCCAAGTATGTTTTGCAACATATGCAGAATTTAATTTGCCATACAGACATTTTAATAAAAAGCAACAGACACACAAAATACATTTTAACATAAACATCCACCACAGTGACTCCTCCACATTCCTCACTGTTCAATTTCTTCCCTTCTTGGTCCTCCAGCAGTCGGGGGCCCCTAACGTTCCATTGCCAGGACGATCTTACTCCCGTAGCCGGCGGCGTTTGGGCCTCCTACATCGGGGGGGAATCTCAGCTCCCCCGCGCTGGCCGATCGGACCCCGGGTCGGGGCTACACGAAGGTCGTGCGCTTTTGGAGCCTCAGTCTCAACCCGAGACTGTGAGCTCCATGATGTTGAAGTCCGCAGGCCACGATTGGAGCGTCGATCCCAGGCAAGGGATCGCCTCGATGCTAAGTCCACGGCCCCACGGTGGGGCTCAAAGTCAGTCTCGAGCGAGGCCTCCATCCCCACGATGTTAGGCCGCAGAGCGACTGGAGATACGACCCGGAAAACAATCGCAACTCCGACGGGGTAAGACATTTTCCCCCGACCCCCCCCCCCCACCCCACCCCCACATAAAACAAACCGGAGAACATTAACACAAAGTTTTTACACACTCGACAAATAACTAAATAAAGACGAAACGCACAGACAGACTGTGGGCGAGGCTGCCATCGAAGCGGCACCCATGTGGCTAATGTCATCTGGGCAGCACGGCGGCGCAGCTGTAGAGATGCTGCCTCGCAGCTCCAGAGACCCAGGTTCGATCCCAACCACGGGTGCTGTCTGCACGGAGTTTTACGCTCCCCCCGCGACCTGCGTGGGTTTTCTCCGAGATCTTCGGTTACCTCCCCCAATCCAAAGGCGTACAGGTTTGTAGGTTAATTGGCTTGGTGTAAGTGTAAATTGTCCCTAGTGTGTGTAGGGTAGTGTTAGTGTGCGGGGATCGCTGGTCGGCGCGGACTCGGTGGGCCAGAGAGCCTGTTTTTGTGCTGAATCTCTAAACTAGACTGGGCCTTTTTTCAGGTCTCCATTTGTCCACAATCTCGGCCTGATTGATACAACTCACACTAATTGCCTCAGGACTGAACGCTTCCTAAAGTCATCTCACAGTCATTATGTGTTAAGTTTAGAGGCACAACGCAGAAACAGGCCCTTCGGCCCACCGAGGCCCCACAGCACCAACCAGCGATCCCCGCACACTAACACTATCCTACACACACTAGGGACAATTTAAACATACATCAAGCCAAACAACCTACAATCCTGTACCTCTTTGGAGTGTGGGAGTAAACTGAAGATCGCGGCGAAAAGGCCCACATTCATAGGGAGAACGTACAAACTCCGTACAGACAGCACCCGTTGGCAGGATCGGCCACCGGGTCTCTGGCACTGCAAGCGCTGTGAGGCAGCAACTCTACCGCTGCGCCACCGTGCCGCCCTTCTGGGCATGGAACATATACAACTTGGAAAAGCACAGCACAAGAGCAGGCCCTTCAGCCCACAATGCCTGTGCCGAACAGGATGCCATGACCAACTCTGCATGCCAACGGCCGGCACATAATCCATATCCCTCCATTCCTTGCATAACCATGTGCCTGTCCAAAGGCCTCTCGACCCGCTTCCACCGCGACCACCGGCAGCACGATCCAGTCATACGCCAACCTCGGTGACCCACACGTCTCCGTTAAACGTTGCCCCTCTCACCTTGAAGCTGTGCCCCACAGTCATGGCCTTTTTTTATTTTCCATCCTTGGAAAAAAAGGTTCTGACTGTTACACGAAGGCTAGAGTTCTTCTCCTGCATCAAATGAGTGAACCAGATGAAACAAAGCAGGCGCTGTTACTTCGAGGACCACTACTGGTGCGCTGTGACTAGGTTTCATTTCTCTGATGCTGGCTATTGAACACATTTAAATTCAACAGAGAGACGAGGATGGGGTTTTGAAATCTGGTTTGTTATTCAGACCTCTGGATTCCAAGTCTGGAGACTTAACTTTACGAAGAAAGACTGCATAGACTCGGTTTGTACTCTCTAGAATTTAGGAGATTGAGAGGGGATCTTATAGAAACTTACAAAATTCTTAAGGGGTTGGACAGGCTAGATGCAAGAAGATTGTTCCCGATGTTGGGGAGGTCCAGGACAAGGGGTCACAGCTTAAGGATAAGGGGGAAATCCTTTAGGACCGAGATGAGAAGGACTTTTTTCACACAGAGAGTGGTGGGTCTCTGGAACTCTCTGCCACAGAGTTGAGGCCAGTTCATTGGCTATGTTTAAGAGGGAGTTAGATGTGGCCCTTGTGGCTAAGGGGATCGGAGGGTATGGAGAGAAGGCAGGTACGGGATACTGAGTTGGATGCTCAGCCATGATCATATTGAATGGCGGTGCAGGCTCGAAGGGCCGAATGGCCTGCTCCTGCACCTAATTTCTATGTTTCTATGTTTCTATGTTAACCACAGTATCGGCAGGTTTGGTACTCAGGAGCAAGCCAGCAAACCTGCCAATCCCAAGGGTTTCGAGCGGGCAGAGAAAACGTTGACCCTGACGGGCTTATAAGGCCCGAGGATGTTGTGTTAGCCTCTGCCACCCATTATGGAAGCCGAAAAATTCCAAGGAAAACACGGGAAAGCAAACAGCCATTGACCCATTGACCAAAAATGCCGGGAGGAACTCAGCGAGTGAGGCAGCATCTGTGGAGCGAAGGAAATAGGCAAGGTTTCGGAAGGAAATAGGCAACGTTTCGGGCCGAAACCCATTGGGTTTCGGCCCGAAACGTTGCCTATTTCCTGCGCTCCACAGATGCTGCCTCACCCACTGAGTTTCTCCAGCATTTTTGTCTCCCTTCGACTTTCCAGCATCTGCAGTTCCTCCCTAAACATTGACCCAAGCACGTTTGCTCCTGACGCCGAGATCAATAGAGATAAGCCCCCTCTCTTTCAGAAAGAGGAGCATATTCATCTTCAGCCTATTCATTGCACAGAACAAGCAGTCTTACGGTGAGCAGACTGCCTTAGCTGTCTGAACAAAAGGCGTCTTGAAAGGGGCCCATCTGATTATAATTGAGAAGTGGCGTCAACCAGTGGAAGCAACATTGAAAGAATGCATGTGGGAATGATTACCAAGGAACCTCCTTGTTATAAATGGAATTGAACTTTCTAATGTCGTTATGTACAAGCTGATGCCTAATAACAGAGTACCAATGGTGTTCCTCTGCAAACCCTGAGAATGCCTCTCAAGGGATCCTGGTGAATGCAGGGAAGGCTTTGCCTGGGAGCTGTACACCTAATGGGAACGTCAGCTCGGGAACTGGGAATATTACCAACACGCACGATGGGAAAGGTTGCGTCTCCCCTCTCTCAGAGCGTTGGACTTTTATTTTCTGTCGATGATTGACGTGGATAAGCTTTTCCCATTGAGGGTAGGAAAGACTCAAACAAGAGGGCATGACATGGGAATTAAGGGACAGAAGTTTAGGGGTAACATGAGGGGGAACTTCTTTACTCAGAGAGTGGTGGCTGTGTGGAATTAGCTTCCAGCAGAAGTGGTGGATGCAGGATCGATTTTAACATTTAAAAGTAAAGTGGATAGGTATATGGATGGGAAGGGAATGGAGGGGTATGGTCTGAGTGCAGGTAGATGGGACTAGGGGAAAATAAATGGTCGGCACGGACTGGAAGGGCCGAGAAGGCCTGTTTCCGTGCTGTAATTGTTATATGTTATATGGTTATATGATTCCCCCCCCCGCCCATCCCCATCCCCCACCCCCGACTAAATCACGGGATATGGGGAGAAAGCAGGAACAGGGTGTTGATTCTGGATGTTTTCAGCCACGATCACAGTGATTGGCGGTGCTGGCTCGAAGGGCCGAATGGCCTACACCTGCATCTATTTTCTATGTATCCATGTTCCTCGATGGATGCTGAAAATTGCCACTGGGACAGCTGAAAAGAACTGTTCTGCAAGGATATGCGCACAGTGCTGGAGTTACTCAGCGGGTCAGGTGGTGCCTCTGGGGAAAAACGTCACTCGCCCATTTTCCTCCTGAGATGCTGCCTGATCCGCTGTGTTACTCCAGCGCTTTGTGCCGATCTTTGGTATAAACCAAGATACAAGATACAAGATACATTTATTTGTCACATGTGCCAGTTGGCACAGTGAAATGTGTGATCACCATACAGCCAATACAATAAAATAAAGAACACACCACACACACGATAGAATTCAACATAAAACATCCCCACACAGCAGAATCAAACGTTTCCCACCGTGAGGGAAGGCACCAAAGTCAGTCTCTTCCTCTGATGTTCACCCGTGGTCGAGGCCCCCGGAGCCCTCCGCAGTTGCCGCTACGGGCAGCCCGCCGTTCAGGCCCGCTCGCTGGGATGTTGGCTCTCCGCCGTCGGAACGGGAGGCCAAGCTCAGCGGCTTGGATCTCCAAATCGGCCGCTTCCCACCGGAGTCCGCAGCTCCCGATGTCCCCAGGCCGTGCCGGGCGGAGATTCACGTTAGCTCAGAACTCCGCGATGTCGGTCAGCGCCGCTCGCGTTGGGTGCTCCGTGAACACAGCCCCGCCATGATGGGGCAATGGGCCCAATGCTCCGGCGATCCAGGAAGGCATCGCCCGCTCCACGGTGAATCCAGCGCCGCACCACCGCTGCCGAAGTTCTGGTCCGGTCCCCGGTCTCCGGTGGGAAAGGCCGCTCCGATCCAGCTGGTCGGCCGCGAGGTGGGGGGGGCGAGGACGCGACTGGGAGAGCGACTGGAAAGCGGTTTGCCCCTCCCCCACGTAGAAAAACGAAAGAATTCCCAAACAAAACTATTTCGACAAACAAAAATTTTAAAAAAGATAGAAAAAACCGGAAAGGCTCTAGGCAGAGGCCCCTTCAATACAGAGCCCCTAGTGCCGATCAGTGGAACCAGCATCTGCAGTTCTATGTTCTGGACAGAGTTGCAGTTGGATTCATGGGAGGTTGGTCTTGGAGGGGGGGGATGTTCCTCAAACTGCGGAGCATCCTGGACAATACAGCTCACCCCCTCCGTGACACACTGGTCAACCTGAGGAGCACCTTCAGCAACAGACTGGTTCCACCAAGATGCAGCACAGAACGCCACAGGAGATCCTTCTTCCCTGTGGCTATCAAACTGGACAACCCCTCCCCCTTTTGTTGTGGGGTAGACTGAGACTGACTCCCCTCCCTCCATCCCCCCTCCCTCCACCTCCCCAATCTTTACACATCCCCCAGGCCTTTCCACTCGTCACTTTAATTTCATGTTTCATGTATTTTGTGTTTTATGACGGTTGGCAGATCAATTTCCCTCCTGGGATGAATAAAGTTCTATCGCATCGAATCGTATTGTATAGTTTCCGCAAAAATGTTCTCCAAATTATTCTCTTGGTTTTGGGAGAAGGGAAGAAAGGCAGTTCTTAAATCAGTATCCTGGGCCAATCAGATGCCCAAAATGGCTTCTTAACCAATAAAGTACTTTCAGAGACTCCGTCCAACAAGGCCTGCTGGATCTCCTGCCCAAGAGGAATCGTAACAGGTAAAACTATGAAAAAGACGAGGCTTTGGCCCATGTGATCAAATATTTTAGCTCCCCCTCCCACTCCCACACTGACCATTCTGACCTGGGCCTCCTCCAATGCCAGAGTGCGGCCACACTTTCAAGAGAGAGCTAGATAGGGCTCTTCAAACAAGCGGAGTCAGGGGATATGGGGAGAAGGCAGGAACGGGGTACTGATTGGGGATGATCAGCCATGATCACATTGAATGGCGGTGCTGGCTCGAAGGGCCGAATGGCCTACTCCTGCACCTATTGTCTATTGTCTATTGTCACACGCAAACTGAAGGAACAGCTCCTCATATTCTGCAAGGGTTACACAAAAAGCTGGAGAAACTCAGCGGGTGCAGCAGCATCTAAGGAGCGAAGGAGATAGGCGACGTTTCGGGTCGAGACCCTTCTTCAGACGCTGCCTCATATTCTGCAACCCAGCGGTGTGAAATTGAATTCTCCACTTTTACGTAACTACATATCCTTTCCCCCTCTCCCTTCTTCCCACACATACCCGCCCCTATATACCCCCAGCCCCTCCCCTGCGCCCCACCTGGACTCCTACCTCACCCTGCCCCCTCTACCTTCCCGCTCCACTTCCACCGACATTCCTTCCTCTGGCTTCACAATTCAATCCTTGTGTCTCTTCATCTCCGGCCTTTGTCCAACCATCGACCCCCCCCCCCCCCCCCACCGTGTCCACATTTTACCGACCAGCCTTTGTCCTGCCTTTTTTAAACGCAAAGTATTGGAGTACCTCAGTGGGCCGGGTAGGATCCCACATGGAATCCCACATGTGGCTTTTTCCAGAGAAAAAGGATGGGTGACGTTCCGAGTCGGGACCCTTCTTCAAAACGTGCCTTTCCTCTCATCGTGCTGTCTTCCCCTCCCCCCCACCCCACTCAAGACCCAAAATGTCACCTATCCATTTTCTCTAGAGATACTGCCTTACCCGCTGAGTTACTCCAGCACTTTGTGTCTATCTTGGGTGTAAACCAGCATCTGTAGTTGTTTTTAAGGGGGTAGAGGAGTAGAATTAGGCCGTTCGGCCCATCCAGTCTACTCCACCATTCCAATCATGGCTGATCTCTGCCTCCTAATCCATTTTTTTTGCTTTCTCCCCATAACTCTTGACACCCAGTCTAATCAAGAATTTGTCTATCTCTGCCTTAAAAATATCCACTTGCCATGCTCACATTGAATGGCGGTGCTGGTTCGATGGGCCAAATGGCCTACTCCTGCACCTATTGTCTATTGTCTATAACATCCACGGACTAAGGCCTCAAAAATAGAACAGGGAATAGATGGTATCTTGTCTGCTCTTCCTCGAAATAGCTCATACCCTCCTGACACATGTGGCTGGGGCATGGGCAATGCTCCCCTCAGCTCTGCACCACAGGGGTAGGGTTTTGTAATGGGTTCTGGACCCACAAAGACCAGTCTGCTGCCCACGGAACCACAGCTAACACACACGCCTAAACACCAGCTACACGTCTGCACAGCAAGCTCCTCGCAACAGAAAAAGCGTGTGAACCGCCCCGGCTGGCCATTTGCCACTGCATCAGATCGGACCTGCCATCTGGGAACACTTAGCCTGGTGGGTCTGAGGGGAAACAAACTGTTCAAGCTCCTCGATGAGGACCTTGCTTTGCCAGACGTCCATTCATTGACTCATCTTCTGCTGCCTGCTACACATGTTGGCTGGTCCTCAGAGAGTGTCGGGGCTGCAGATAGTGAATGGGAAATGTGAAGGTAGAATGGGACAAGGCACTGGCCCTGTAGCCTGGACTGCCAATCCAAGCACACAGAATGGTAGATGGACACAAAATGCTGGAGTAACTCAGCGGGCACAGGCAGAAACTCGGGAAAGAAGGTACGGGCGACTTTTCATCCCATTAACTGGCCCTTTGTAAAACTGCCCCTAGTGTGTAGGGAGTGGATGGGAAAGAGGGATAGCATAGACCTAAAGTGAACGGGTGATCAATGGTCAGCCTGGACTCAAGTGGGCTGAAGGGCCTGTTTCCATGCTAAAGTAAATACTTTTTTGGTAAGCCAGCATCTACGGTTCCTTGTTCCGATACGCTAAACCAGGGGCCGGCAACCTGCGGCCCCAGGGCCAAACGCGGCCCGTAACCCGGAATCTTCCAACCCGCAGGCAGATTGTTTTTCCCGTAGACATCCGGCGCCGATCTCTGGCTGTACCACATCCTGCGCAAAGCCGCCGGCACCTTCTGTGGACACGTGATTGGATGCCTGCCATCTCCGGCGCGGGATGTGGGCGGGATCCATGTGGACACGTGCTGGATGTGGCCCGCCATCCGTCCCGACCCCTATGCAGAACAAGGTTGCCCCCCCCCTGCACTAAACTATACACACCTTAAAGAGAAGATAGACACAAAGTCCCGGGGTAACTCAGCGGGTCAGGCAGCATCCCTGGAGGGGGGGAAAAAAATGGGTGATGTTTTGGATCAAGACCCAAAACGTCACCTATTCCTTCGCTCCATAGATGCTCCCTCACTGGCTGAGTTTCTCCAGCATTTTTATCTACCTTCGATTTTTTCCAGCATCTGCAGTCCTTTCTTAAACACTTACAGATCCCTGGTAACCACACAGAACACACTACAAGTATCTGAATGTCTCTCGAAAGGCTGTCATTTCTTCATAAATGCTTCCATTTGTGAGCAATTTGTATCACTGGGCCAAACGTGAGCAATAGGGAGAAGTTCCCATTAGTAGAAGAGAGACACAGAATGCTGGAGTAACTCAGCGGGACAGGCAGCATCTCTGGAGAGAAGGAATGGGTGACGTTTCGGGTCGAGGCCCGGCTTGCAGGCTATCAGCTCATTAGCAGGTAATATTGAAGCACGCTCCCTGGCCAGATGAAGTGAACAGGAGCCGACCAGATAATTAATACGTGTGTTTGAGTACAAAGTGGGTTTTGACCTGTGTTAAGACATCACCCAATCTGCTGTTAAATTGCATTAACCTATTAGCAACACAGTGCTGCAGGAAAGACAGCCAGATACAGACATTATATAACCCAATTATCATTTGAAAAATCACCGGGCTGGAACCGTCCCTATACAACCTCCCTCCGAGGTTTTCCTGATATGCTTGTGTGACGCATTTAAATTCCATTCGCTGCAAGCCAACCAAAGAATAATGGATTCATTGTGCACTGCAGCAGTCAGGCTGTCTTAATGCTGAACTGGGCAAATCACAGCTTCCCAGCTCATTCAACCCATGTCAAAGCCTTCACTGCCTCTCTCTCTCTCTCTCTCCGCAGTCAGCTGTGTGATGCTGGCTCGAAGCCGGTTCACTTGCACCTCCTCCAACCCCCATCTACTCCCGGCTCGGTGCTGGCTCGAAGGGCCGAATGGCCTCCTCCTGCACCTATTTTCTATATTTTCTACTCCAAGGTTCACTTGCACCTCCTCCAACCTCATTTACTGCCTCCGCTGTTCCAGGTGTGGACTCCTGTATATCGGAGAGGCCAAGCGCAGGCTCAGCGATCGTTTCGCTGAACACCTCCGCTGAGCCCACCTAGGCCAATCCAATCTCCCGGTTGCCAAACATTTCAACTCCCCCTCCCATTCCCACACTGACCTTCCTGTCCTGGGCCTCCTCCATTGTCAGAGTGAGGCCCAGCGCAAATTGGATGACCACCACCTCATATTTCGCTTGGGCAGTTTACACCCCAGCGGTGTGAATCTTGACTTCTCTAACTTCAGGTAGCCCTTGCTTTCACTCTCTCTCCATCCCGCCTCCATCCTAGTTCTCCCACTGTCCTTCTGCTTAAGTTTTACTGATTCTATGTTTCGATGTCAGCTTCTCCCAGCTAACAAAATCCCCTTCGATGTCAGCTTCCCCCCAGCAAACATTTTCCGTGAATTTCGTTCCTTTTGATCTCTCGTTTTCACGCTTACCCTTCCATATCTCTATGTCTCCCTCTCCAATGACTCGCAGTTCGAAGAAGGGTCTCGACCCGAAACGTCACCCACTCCTTCTCTCCAGAGACGCTGCCTGTCCCGCTGAGTTACTCCAGCATTGTGCGTCTGTCCAAGCAGAAGCACCTGGGGTAAGATGGAAAAAGCTGGCGAGACGCAGCAAGTCAGGTGGAGTGCACGGGGTGAGAAGCAGGGTCAACGTTTCAGGACAAGAGCCCTCCATCGAAGGCAGCGCAGTGACGTAGTCGACCCTGGGTCTCTGTCTATGTGGAGTTTACAGGTTCTCCTGGTGAGTGCAGGGGTTTCCTGCCAATCCCAAAGACATGCAGGTTTTGGGTGTAGTGGATGCGAAGGTGAGGCAACATAGAATTACTACACAATATTCAAAGACATTTGGACAGGTATATGGATGGGAAAGGTTTATAGAGATATGGGCCAAACACGGGCAGGTGGGACTAGCATTGATGTGGCACCTTGGTCAACATGAGCAAGTTGGGCCGAATGGCCTGTTTTCATGCTGTATGACTTTAATTAGTGTGAACGGGCGATTGATGGTCAGCATGGACTCGGTGGGCCGAAGGGCCTGTTTCCATGCTGTATCTCTAAACTCAAGTGCCAACACTCATAGTTCGTTTTTTAGTTTAGTGATACAGCACGGAAACAGGCCCTTCAGCCCACCGAGTCCGTGCCAACCAGCGATCCCCGCACACTAACGCTATCCTACACACACTAGGGACAATTTACAATTTTACCAAAGCCAATTAACCTACAAAGCTGTTGTTTTTGGAGTGACCAGTTGAGTTACTCCAGCACTTTGTGTCCATCTTAGCGACAGGCCAAAGCCTGGCAGGTAAAAGGTTGATACAAGTTGGGGAAGGAAGAAGGCTTGATAGGCAGATGCCTGGACAAGGCCAGAGACGAAGAGACAAAAGGCGTGAGGCAAAACGATGGAAACGCTGAGAGTTGAGAATTAGTTACCTAAAATTGGAGGAAATCGAAGATCTCGGAGAAAACCCACGCAGGTCACGGGTAGAACGTACAAACTCCGTACAGACAGCACCCGTAGTCAGGATCGAACCCGGGTCTCCACCGCTGCGAGGCAGCAACTCTACCGCTGCGCCACCGTGTCACCCCTAGGTGGAGGTGAGGACGGAGGTGTACCTGGATGGAGGTGAGGGTGGAGGTATAGAGACAGGTGTACCTGGATGCTGGTGAGGGTGGAGGTATAGGGACAGGTGTACCTGGATGCTGGTGAGGGTGGTGGTATAGGGACAGGTGTACCTGGATGGAGGTGAGGGTGGAGGTATAAGGACAGGTGTGCCTGGATGCTGGTGAGGGTGGAGGTATAGGGACAGGTGTACCTGGATGCAGGTGAGGGTGGAGGTATAGGGACAGGTGTACCTGGATGCTGGTGAGGGTGGAGGTATAGGGACAGGTGTACCTGGATGCTGATGAGGGTGGTGGTATAGGGACAGGTGTACCTGGATGGAGGTGAGGGTGGAGGTATAGGGGACAGGTGTACCTGGATGCAGGTGAGGGTGGAGGTATAGGGACAGGTGTGCCCGGATGGAGGTGAGGATGGAGATATAGAGACAGGTGTACCTGGATGCAGGTGAGGATGGAGGTATAGGGACAGGTGAGGGTGGAGGTGTAGGGGACAGGTGTACCTGGATGCAGGTGAGGGTGGAGGTATAGGGACAGGTGTGCCTGGATGCAGGTGAGGGTGGAGGTATAGGGGACAGGTGTACCTGGATGCAGGTGAGGGTGGAGGTATAAGGACAGGTGTGCCTGGATGCAGGTGAGGGTGGAGGTATAGGGGACAGGTGTACCTGGATGCAGGTGAGGGTGGAGGTGTAGGGGACAGGTGTACCTGGATGCAGGTGAGGGTGGAGGTATAGGGACAGGTGTGCCTGGATGCAGGTGAGGGTGGAGGTATAGGGACAGGTGTGCCTGGATGCAGGTGAGGGTGGAGGTATAGGGGACAGGTGTACCTGGATGCAGGTGAGGGTGGAGGTATGACAGGTGTGCCTGGATGCAGGTGAGGGTGGAGGTATAGGGGACAGGTGTACCTGGATGCAGGTGAGGGTGGAGGTGTAGGGGACAGGTGTACCTGGATGCAGGTGAGGGTGGAGGTATAGGGACAGGTGTGCCTGGATGCAGGTGAGGGTGGAGGTATAGGGACAGGTGTCAAGGCAACAATTGCTGTAAAAACTGCTCATTCGAGAAAGACGAAGAAGAAAACAAATTGAATGAGAAAGGTCGAGTCACATCTGTAGAGATTAAAAAGTCAATCTGGTTACATGGAACAGTTAGATTCAGTGTTGAGCCCTGAGGGTTACATTGTGCCCAGACGGATGACACAGTGTTGACGCTCAGCCCTGCGCTGGCCATTGATGGAGGCTGGGGACCGAGCGGTCAGAGAGAGACAGGGATGGAGAATGAAAGTGTCAGGAGGACTGGAAGCTCGGAGAAGCCCTTGCTGACTGAACACAGGTGCTCAGCAAGGCAGCGTTTGGTTCAGAGCCACAGAGTCACAGGCCCTTCAGCCCAACTGGCCCACACCGACCAACATGCCCCATCTCCACTAGTCCCACCTGCCATAGAAACATAGAAACATAGAAACATAGAAATTAGGTGCAGGAGTAGGCCATTCGGCCCTTCGAGCCTGCACCGCCATTCAATATGATCATGGCTGATCATCCAACTCAGTATCCCGTACCTGCCTTCTCTCCATACCCTCTGATCCCCTTAGCCACAAGGGCCACATCTAACTCCCTCTTAAATATAGCCAATGAACTGGACTCAACTACCCTCTGTGGCAGAGAGTTCCAGAGACCCACCACTCTCTGTGTGAAAAAATTCCTTCTCATCTCGGTCCTAAAAGATTTCCCCCTTATCCTTAAGCTGTGACCCCTTGTCCTGGACCTCCCCAACATCGGGAACAATCTTCCTGCATCTAGCCTGTCCAACCCCTTAAGAATTTTGTAAGTTTCTATAAGATCCCCTCTCAATCTCCTAAATTCTAGAGAGTATAAACCGAGTCTATGCAGTCCTGCCTGCATCCCTCGAAGCCTATGCTATCCATGTACCTGTCCAAATGTCTCTTAAATGTTATGATAGTACCAGCCTCTACCTCCTCCGGCAGCTCGTTCCATACACTTGTGTAAAAAACTTACCCCTCAAGTTCCCATTAAATCTTTCCCCCCCCCCCCCTCACCTTAAACCTATGGTTTCTGGTTCTAGATTCCCCTACTCTGGGCAAAAGACTGCATTTACCCATCTATTCCTCTCATGATCATGCACAACTCGATAAGATCACCCCTCGTCATTAAAGGAATAACATTTCTCCTTTGTGTCTTTGACAAGGTGTTGATTGCTTCAGCGAACTGTTTCTGAGTCATACGGCCATAATTGATAGCAGCAGAATTAGGCCATTCGCCCCATCAAGTATACTCTGCCATTTAATCATGGCTGATCTATCTTTCTCTTCTCACCCCATTCTCCTGCCTTCGTCCCATAGCCTCTGACACCCGTACTAATCAAAAATCTATCTATCTCTGCCTTAAAAATATCCATTGACTTGGCCTCCACAGCCTTCTGTGGCAAATAATTCCACAGATTCACCACCCTCTGAATAAATGTCTCCTCATCTCCTTCCTAAACAAACATCCTTTAATTCTGAGGCTGTGACCTCTAGTCCTCGACTCTCCCACTAGTAGAATCATCCTCTCCACATCCACTCTATCCAAGCCTTTCACTATTCTGTATGTTTCAATGAGGTCCCCCCTCGTTCTTCTAATCTCCAGCGAGTACAGGCCCGGTGCCAACAAATGCTCATTAACCTACTAATTGCTGGGATCGTTCTGGTAAACCTCCTCTGGACCCTCTCCAGAGCCGGCACATCCTTCCTCAGATATACGGGGCCCAAAGTTAATCACAATATTCCAAATGTGGCCCGACCAGTGCCTAATCGAGCCTCTGCATTACATCCCTAATCAGTGCCAGTGCGATCCTCTGCTTCTGAATCAAACTTCCACTTGAATTAACCAGTTCATCACAGACAGGGTAGACAGTCAGAACCTTTTTCCCAGCGTGAAAACGTCAAATACAGAGGGCATAGCAATAAGGTGAGAGGGGCAAACTTGAAAGGAAATACCCTGGTCACGTTATTTTACCTGGAGGCTGGTGGCTCTTGAATGTGCTGCCCAGGGTGGTGGTGGTGGAGGGAGATACAACAGTAGCTTGTAATGGCGTTTAGATAGACTGTGGATATGCAGGGAATAGGAATCTGAGGAAGGACATTATTGCCATAGAGGGAGTGCAGCGAAGGTTCACCAGACTGATTCCTGGGATGTCAGGACTGTCTTATGAACAAAGACTGCATAGACTCGGTTTATACTCTCTAGAATTTAGGAGATTGAGAGGGGATCTTATAGAAACTTACAAGATTCTTAAGGGGTTGGACAGGCTAGATGCAGGAAGATTGTTCCCGATGTTGGGGACGTCCAGGACAAGGGGTCACAGCTTAAGGATAAGGGGGAAATCCTTTAGGACCGAGATGAGAAGGAATTTTTTCACACAGAGAGTGGTGGGTCTCTGGAATTCTCTGCCACAGAGGGTAGTTGAGGCCAGTTCATTGGATATATTTAAGAGGGAGTTAGATGTGGCCCTTGTGGCTAAGGGGATCAGAGGGTATGGAGAGAAGGCAGGTACGGGATACTGAGTTGGATGATCAGCCATGATCATATTGAATGGCGGTGCAGGCTCGAAGGGCCGAATGGCCTATTCCTGCACCTAATTTCTATGTTTCTATGCTTCTATGTTTCTATAGAGGGATATGTATTCAGAGATCTTTCGGTCTGAACGAAATTTCGTGCCTGCAGTTATACATATATTAAAAGTAACAAAAACACACAAATTTAACATCCACCACAGTGAGTTCACCAAACACCTCCTCACTGTGATGGAAGGCAAAAGTCTTAGTCTTTGTCTCTTCCCTCCTTGTTCTCCCTCTGCGCTGAGGCGATCCAGGCCTCCGATGTATTGACCCTGCCAGGTGTTGGTAAGTGAGTCAGTCCCGCGGCTGAATCCAGCTCCATGAACGGGCCGATTCAAACTCCGCGGCCCGGGGTGGTCAAAGCTGCCGAAGCTGCCGCCCTCCAGTCCAGCGGGAGCTCCAGAAAACAGGTCACCAACCTGTGACCTGCAAGCTCCCGACGATGTCGTCCACTGGGCCCGCGGCCGGGCCTCGCAAGCTGCGCTGCCACCGCCGCCGAAACACCTGAACACCGCCACAACTCCAGAGTCAGGCCACAGCTCCAGGTCGGGCCGCTGCCGCTACTGGAAGACAGCTCCAGGTTGGGCCGCTGCCGCTACCGGAACACCGGAATGCCGCCACAGCTCCAAGTCGGGCCGCTGCTGCTGCCAGGTCAGGCCAGTCGAGCCACTGCCGCTGCCGGAACTGCCGCTGCCGCGAATGCCGCCCGAGGCCATCAGCTCCGAAGCCCCCGAGGCCGTCAGCTCCGCCATTAGGGCCTCAGCGCAGACGGAGACAGGGGATACGACAAGAAAAGGTCGTATCCCCCCGAAGGAAGAGACTAAAACCCTGTTTCTCCCACCCCCACCCCCCCACACTTACACAATCTAATAAACTAACTAAACTAAAACAGACATAAGCAAAACAACAAAAAAAAGAAAAAACAGACGGACTGCAGGCGAGCCGCAGCTGCCAGGCAGCGCCACCACTTCCGTGTAGGCAGGGGTGATTAGTTTAACATGGGCCCATGCTCATAGTGACATTGTGGGCTGAAGGGCCTGTTCCTATGCTATTTGGTTCCACAAATTTAAGGAAAGAAGAGAACGATTAGATCCACAAACCGAGGCACATGGTTGTACCTCGGGTACACGGCATGGTTTGAGTGGTCGTGACAACGTAAGGATATCAGTCTCGACCCGAAACGTCACCCATTCCTTCTCTCCAGAGATGCTGCCTGTTCCACTGAGTTACTCCAGCGTTTTGTGTCTATCTTTAGCGATATTAACGCGTTGCTCAACAAAATGAGATGATATTGGTGATGTTAGAGGGCAGAAGGGGGAGGCTTGCAGTGGGGACCACACTGAACCACGGGATGGGCTAGTAGGCACCAATGTTAAATAGATCAACCCTGGCACTAGTAACGGAGAACAGACAGGGCCTAGGATATGCTGGAGAACTAAGGCTAGTGATCCCCTGCCCCTCAGCCAAAAATGAACCATTCAACATTTTCCTTGATCATCATCTGCTTTGATCTGTCATTTTCACGGCCTACCCTTCCATTTCTCTAGTTTCCCTCGCCCCTGACACTCCGTCTGAGGAAGGGTCACGACCCGAAACGTCACCCATTCCTTCTCTCCGGAGATGCTGCCTGTCGCTGGTCAGTGCAGACCTGGTGGGCCGAAGGGCCTGTTTCCGCGCTGTATCTCCAAAACAGCCTCCTTTGGGAAAGTGGGCTTGCTGATCCTCCGTTGCTTTCCCATGCAAATGCTACTGTTGTGGAAGGGCATAGAAGACCCTAAGATCCCGTGTCGTGCCCCTGGAGAGGGTCTCTGGACTGGTGCGCAGTGGGACTGTGGGCAGCTTACACCAAGGGGCACAGACTCAAACCTCCACGAGATCCACCAGAGTTTGAGTATATTGTCACGTGTACCGAGGTAGGTACAGTGAAAAGACTTTGTTGCGTGCTAACCAGTCAGTGGAAGGTCAATGTACAATTATAATTGAGCCGTCCACAGTGTACAGATACATGATAAAGGGAAGAACATGAATACTGTTTAGTGCAAAATAAAGTCCGATTAAAGATAGTCCGTGGGTCTCCAATGAGGTGGATAGTAGTTCAGCACTGCTCTCTGGTTGTGGTAGGATGGTTCAGTTGCCTGATGACAGCTGGGAAGAAACTGCCCCTGAATCTGGAGGTGTGCGTTTTCACACTTCTGTACCTCTTGCCCGATGGGAGAGGGGAGAAGAGGGAGTGACCAGGGTCAGACTGGTCCTTGATGATGCTGCCGGCCTTGTGGAGGCAGCGTGAGGTGTAGATGGAGTTAATGGCAGGGAGGTTTGGTTTGTGTGAAGGTCCGGGCTGCGTCCAGGACTCCTTGCCGTCTCGGGTGGAGCTGTTTCCCGACCCAGGCCGTGATCCCCGTGGTCGAGGGGTCGATCCCAGCCTCGGTCTGAGTGGCTGCCGCGACACCGTCAAAGTGTGCGGGCAGTCGCTGCGTTCAGATCGCAACGCACCGGAGTGCGGAGAAATGCTCGTGAATCAACTACACTGACCTCATCCTTTGTGAACCTGTCATAAGGAAAATACGACCTCATACAGTGTGATGGATCACATAGCAATGGAACGCCTGGTCCTGGAGCCGACAAAATCAATGTTGTGCTTGTATAACATGCTGGCCAAGTGTAATACACATCCTCCAACTGTCCATCATACAGTTATTTGCATGATTAGATGTCAACAAGTGGTACGGAGACATTTTTATAAAAACCATTGGAAGAATAGACGCACAGAGTCTCTTGCCCAGAGTAGGGGAATTGAGAACCAGACATAGGTTCAAGGTGAAGGGGAACAGATTTAATAGGAAACTGAGGGGTCATTTTTTCACACGAAGGGTGGTGGGTGTATGGAACGAGCTGCCAGAGGAGGTAGTTGAGGCTGGGACTATCCCATTGCTTAAGAAACAGACAGGTACATGGATAGGACGGGTTTGGAGGGATATGGGCCGAGCGCAGGCAGGTGGGACTAGTGTAGCTGGGACATGTTGGCTAGTATGGGCAAGTTGGGCTGAATGGCCAGTTTCCACACTGTATCACTCTATGACTCTATGGGAAGTTAACGTGTGGTGATTGGAGCTGAGGTCAGCGCGCTCCGTCCGTTTTAATCTACGCAGGTTATGTTCGCTCGCTTTGAGGTCATGTGACATCACCGGCAAGGACGATCCTGCCCACCTCAGGATGTGATCCTGAAAGACAAACACAAAGTGCTGGAGTAACTCAGCGGGACAGGCAGCATCGCTGGAGAGAAGGAATGGGTGATGTTTCGGGTCGAGACCATTTTGTGTCTGCCCTTTAGTGTAAACCAGCATCTGCAGTTCCTTCCTACACATATTGTCTACTCCACTGCGAGATCTCCTCAAGCTAGGCCTACTTTGAAGACGTTCTCCTCCTCTCTCTAACATCCTCTCTCTCTGCCTCCCCTCTGTGATCCCTCCTGCTCTCTGACTCTTGCAGGAAGGAACTGCAGATGCTGGTTTAAACTGGAGATAGACACAAAATGCTGGAGTAACTCAGCGGGTCAGGCAGCATCTCTGGGGAGGATGGATAGGTGACGCTTTTGGTCGGGATCCTTCTTCCGGCTGGTTTTAGGCGGGTGGGAAGGCGGTGGAACTGGACGCAAGAACAGACCAGGACAAATGAGGACCTATCTTTGGTATAAGCCAGCACCTGCAGTTCCTGTTCATGACCGGTTTGTAGGCTAATTGTCCCCAGTGCGTCGGACAGAACAGCAGTGATCGCTTTGTGGGCTGAAGGGCCTGTTTCCACGCTGTATCTCCAAGCTCCAAGAAGTACCAGCAGTGAAAGTTCAGTTGGACCGAACAAAGAGCTTATATCGCGGTCGCCCAGCGGGAAGGAAAATAATGTTTAATGGGGTTTGCAGGTGGCTGTACATAATTTGTGGTCTATTGTTGTTGGTCTCGCGGTGTGCTGGGGCTGACTGTCTGTGTTACTGGTGCATGGCGACACATGGGATAAGGATTTAATGCCAATGATAAATCACCTGGTCCCAGGCAGGAGCACACTTGGTTGATTGAGAGGCAGTAATGCGGTTAGTGCGTGCACATGAAGGGGCTGTGAGAGAGAGCTGGCGGGCACACAGACTGACTCCACGCACAACACATAAACCTTGCTGCAGCCAAATAGTGCCAGGGTTGTGTAGCTTAGTATAGTCTAGAGATACAGCGCGGAAACAGACCCTTCGGCCCACCGAGTCCGTGCCGACCATCGATCCCCCGCACGTTAATACAATCTGACACACAAGCTAGGAACAATATACATTTACACCAAGCCAATTAACCTACAAACCTGGACGTCATTGGAGTGTGGGAGGAAACTGAAGATCTCGGGGAAATCCCACGGGGTCACGGGGAGAACGTACAGACAGCACCCGTAGTCGAAATCGCACCCGGGTCTCTGGCGCTGCAAGTGCTGAGGCAGCAACTCTACCGCTGCGCCACCGTGCTGCCCCTGTACAAAGGAACTGCAGATGCTGATTTATTACCGAAGATAGTCATAAAGGTTAGAGTCATAGAGTGAGACAGCGTGGCAACCAGCCCTTCGGCCCAACTTGCCCGCACCGGCCAACGTGTCCCAGCTACACCAGTCCCACCTGCCTGCACTCAGTCCATTTCCCTCCAAACGTGTACTATCCACGTACCTGTCTAACTGTTTCTGACAGGTTGGGATAGTCCCAGCTTCAACTACCTCCTCTGGCAGCTCGTTCCATACACCCACCACCCTTCAAATTCCCATTAAACCTTTTCCCCTTCTCCTAGGTATGTCTTTTTTGGTAAACCAGTCTCAGTCTGAAGAAAGGGACTCGACCCGAAACGTCACCCATTCCGCCTCTCCAGAGATGCTGCCTGTCCCGCTGAGTTACTCTGGCATTTTGTGTCTATCTTCAGTTCCTTGTCTCTGCTCATACTTACTGCTCGACCCTGCTGGGTGTGAGCTTCCCAGAGGATAGTGTGTGGTAAGGACAGCTGATTTCCTTCTTTGAAGGGTCTTATTTGCTGTTACAGTGCTGTTTAGTTTAGTATAGTTTAGAGGTTCAGTGTAGAGACAGGCCTTTCGGCCCACCGGGTCCATGCCAACCAGCGACATTATCACTACCCTACACACACTAGGGACAATTTTATACGTTTACCAAGCCAATTAACCTACAAACATGTGCATCTTTGGAGTGTGGGAGGAAACTGAAGATCTCGGAGAAAACCCAGCAACTCTGAAAGGAAGGAATGGGTGACGTTTCGGGTCGAGACTCTTCTTCGGGGAAACGTCGCCTATCCTTGTTCACCACAGATGCTGCCTGACCCGCTGAGTTACTCCAGCACTCTGTGCTTCACCGCTGGGTTGTTGGCTACCCAAGCAGAAGATGAGGTGCTGTTCCTCCAGTTTGCGAGTGGCCTGCTATTAGTTGTAACGCAGCAGCAGCACGCGGAGCTGGCAAGTTGCTGGGGTTTGCAACCCTGCATCATCAGAAGATCTGTCTGGAAGAGAGGGAGCCCTCTGTCCTTGCCAGCAAGCGGAAACCACCGCCTGTTGCAAGCAGAGCGCTGGCCAAACCGTGATGTCCCCTTTGGCAGCTGTGCAGCACGGAGCTGCTCACTCCACCAGACCCTCGCTTCCTTACGGGACCTGGCTCAGCCTAGAGAAGGGTCTCTGTGCCTCTGACATCTGCTTCCTCAGTCTTCAGGCAACAGTTCACACCAAGTATCAAGTGAAATCTGCTTTGCAGATCTGGAAGTGATAGTTTCGCAACGGGCCACGATTTCAAAGTTCACGTTGCAGTTGCTCGGTTAACTCTTTGTTTATCCGTCCTTCTCTCAAATAAGTATATTTACGATGTTAAAAAAACACAAGGTGCTGGAGTCACACATACACACGCACGCACGCACGCACGCACACACGCACGCACGCACGCACGCACGCACGCACACACACACGCACACACGCACACACGCACACACGCACGCACACACGCACGCACGCACGCACGCACGCACGCACATACACACACACACACACACACACACGCACGCATGCACGCAGGCACATACACACACACACACACATACACTCACGCACACTCACGCACTCACACGCACGCACACACACTGACACACTCACACACACTGACACACTCACACACACACACGCACGCACGCATGCACACACACACACTCACACACACACGCACGCATGCACGCACGTACGCACATACACACACACACACACACACACACACACACACACACACACACACACACACACACACACACACACACACACACACACACACATACACTATATATATATAGGGAGCATCTCTGGAAAGAAGGAATGGTGACGTTTCGGGTCAGGACCCTTCTTCAGACATAAGAGTACAACCTATTCTAGAGACCTGAATTCAAATCCCACCAGAGACCGCTGTGGATGGCACCCCTCAGATTCCTACTAAATCTTTCCCCTCTCACCTCAAACCTGTGTCCTCTGGTCCTCGAGTCTACTACCCTGGGTAAAAGACTGTGCATCTACCCTGTCTATTCCTCTCATGATTTAATACACCTCTATAAGATCTCCCCTCATCCTCCTGCGCTCGGATGGAATAGAGTCCCAGCCTGCCCCTCTCCCTACAGCTCAGATGTTGGTCAGATGGTTGCTAACTCTACAACGGTGGCCGAGACCCTGGTTCAATCCTGACGTCGGCTGCTGTCGGTGTGGAGTCTGCATGTCCTCCCTGTGACTGTGCACGGGTTTCTCCCAGACGCTCCGGTTCCCGCCCACATCACAAAGACGTGCGTGTTGGCAGGTTAATGGGCCTCTGTAAAATGGTTGCCAGTCTGTGGGAGAGTGGGGGGGCACTCTCACAGCGCCTGGGACCCTGGTTCAGTGCTGACTACAGGTTCTATCTGTGCGGAGTTTGCACGTTCTCCCTGTGACCACGTGGGTTTTCAATGGGTGCTCCGGTTTCTCCCCACACACCAAAGACGTGCGGGTCTGTGGGTTAATTGACTTCGGTAAAGATTTAAATTGTCCTTAGTGTGTAGGATAGTGCTAGCGTGTGGGGTGATCGCTGGTTGGCGCGGACTTGGTGGGGTCTCGAAACTATCTCGCTGTATCTATAAACTAAACCAAACTAAACTGAACTAAACCCAAACTAAACTAAAGAGGTAGGATCTGGGGAGAGTTATAGAGGCTAAAACGTTTGATCAATGTAGGATTATGTAAATGAATGGCTGATGAGTGGTATAGGCTCGATGGGCTGAAGGGCCTGCTTCCGTGCTTTGACTGTGCAGAGATGTGTTAGGTTGAAGAGGCGTGTTGGGAATAATGCGATGAGCCGGCCTGCCTCTGTATCACATGAACATACAGTTCAATCGTAGCTTAGAGCCGCTGATCCCTATATCTCCGACAAAAGTATTTCAGAGGATACACAGTTGGTTTAAGATGAGGGGGAAAAGATTTAAAATGAATATGAGGGGTAACTTTCTCACACAAAGGGTGGTGGGTGTCTGGAACGAGCCGCCAGAGGAGGTAGTTGAGGCTGGGACTATCCAAACGTTTAAGAAACAGTTAGACAGGTACATGGATCGGACAGGTTTGGAGGGATGTGGACCAAACGTGGGCAAATGGGTCTAGTGTAGCTGGGATCTTATAGAAACATAGGGATCTTATAGAAATATATAAAATTATAAATGGACTGGACAAGCTAGATGCAGGAAAAATGTTCCCAATGTTGGGCGAGTCTAGAACTAGGGGCCACAGTCTTAGAATAAAGGGGAGGCCACTTAAGACTGAGGTGAGAAAAAACTTTTTCACCCAGAGAGTTGTGAATTTGTGGAATTCCCTGCCACAGAGGGCAGTGGAGGCCAAGTCACTGGATGGATTTAAGAGAGAGTTAGATAGAGCTCTAAGGGCTAGTGGAATCAAGGGATATGGGGAGAAGACAGGCACGGATTATTGATTGGGGGCAATCAGCCTCGATCACAATGAATGGCGGTGCTGGCTCGAAGGACCGAATGGCCTCCTCCTGCGCCTATTTTCTATGTTTCTATGTCAATGTTTCTATGGGACATGTAGGCCGGTGTGGGCAAGTGGGGCTGAAGGGCCTGTTTCCATGATGTATCACTCTATGAGTCTATGACGTTAAGCCGCCCTTCTTTTCTCTCATCCTGATGGATCAGGTAAAGCTGGAGAAACTCAGCGGGCAAGGCAAGAGTGTCAAGAGTCAAGTCAAGAATGTTTTATTGTCATATGTCCCGGACGGGACAATGCAATTCTTACTTGCTGCAGCACGACAGAATGAGTGAATATGTAAACATTGTATAAAATGGGGGGAAAAAAAGTTAAATAAATAACAAATATAATCCAAATAACAAATAATAATATAGTCTTTTTCAGTTCAGAGCTCATCGCTTATTCGTTGTGTTTAATAGCCTGATGGCTGTGGGGAAGAAGCCGTTCCTGAACCTGGACGTTACAGTCTTCAGGCTCCTGTACCTTCTTCCTGATAGCAGTGTGTGGCCAGGATGGTGTGGGTCTTTGATGATGTTGGCTGCCTTTTTGAGGCAGCGACTGCGATAGATCCCTTCGACGGTGGGGAGGTCAGAGCCGGTGATGGACTGGGCAGTGGTCACAACTTTTCTGTAGTATTTTTCCCTCCTGGACGTTCAAGTTGCCGAACCAGGCCACGATGCAACCAGTCAGAATGCTCTCTACCGTGCACCTGTAGTATCTATGAAGATCAGGAAACGCTGGCTTTAACTCCTTGATTTTATATTGTCAGAAACAAACTGCAACAATTATGGTTCAGAAACCCCAGCTTCCAGCTGTTTCGGGCGAAGGGGAAGAGACTGGGTCACAGGCATCAAGCACACACTCAACGCTGAAAGATCGAGTGCCAAGATTAGCCCGATTGCTATTTAATTGCTTCCTTCGGGCCAGAGAAAAAAGGCAACTGCGGCACACAATAATCTACCAAGTCAGGGAGAGGTTTTTCCTCTTCCTGTGTTGACTGTTTCGCTTCTCTGGGTAGCTCGATTATGTAAATGGTTGCTGATGATTGGTATGGGCTCGATGGGCCGAAGAACCTGCTTCCATGCTGCGACTGTGCAGAGATGTGTTAGGTTGAAGAGAGGCGTAGTGGGTACAATGTGGATGCCCTCCGATCCCTTTCCCTGGGAGTTCTCAGCAAGGGAAACGCAGAAGATCTTATCTGCTGCAGACAAAAATGCTGGAGAAACTCAGCGGGTGAGACAGCATCTATGGAGCGAAGGAATAGGCGACGTTTCGGGTCGAGACCTCGATTGCCCTGACACGGGAGCTTCGATCGCCCCAACCGTGGGAGAATACAGAGGAAGAAGATTGGACTTTCAGCCTTCCATCACAGTGGGGAATGTAGGGAATACGCTGTGGTGGATGTTTATGTTTTACTTTTATGTAGTTGTGTGTGTCTTGTTGCTTTTTTTTAGCATGGCTGTATGGTAATTCGAATTCCTTAATAGGTACATGTGACAATAAACTGACCTTTGAACCTTTGGATCTTTGAACCTTTGAACTTTTGAACCTTTGAACATGGATCCCGTAAACAGGGCGGCACGGTGGCGCAGCGGTCGAGCTGCTGCCTCACAGCGCCAGAGACCAGGGTTCGATCCCGACGACGGGTGCTGTCTGTACGGAGCTTGCACGTTCTCACCGTGACCTGCATGGGTTTTCTCCGAGATCTTCGCTTTCCTCCCACACTCCAAAGGTTTGCAGGTTAATTGGCTTAGTATAAAGGTAAATTGTCCCTAGTGTGTGTAGGATGGTGTTAATGTGCGCATATCACTGGTCGGCATAGACTCGGTGGGCCGAAGGGCCTGTTTCCGCGCTGTATCTCTAGAGTAAACTAAACTAAACGCGCAGGCAAATAATATTAGATTCACCTGGCATTGTGCTGGGCGCAGATATTGTCATTTCATAAGTGATAGGAGCAGAATGAGGCCATTCGGCCCATCCAGCCTGCTCCACCATTCACTCATGGCTAATCTGTCTCTCCCTCCTAACCCCTAATGGGCCGAAGGGCCCGCACTGGTCTATGTTCTGTGTTCCATGAATGATGATGATGATGATGGTACTTTATTGTTAGCTGAAGTGAAATTCAGTGTTTTTGCATACTAACTACACACAAACTACACACAAACTACACACAAACTACATACTAACTACACACAAACTACACACAAACTACACACTAACTACACACAAACTACGCACAAACTACATACTAACTACACACAAACTACACACAAACTACACACTAACTACACACAAACTACACACAAACTACATACTAACTACACACAAACTACGCACAAACTACATACTAACTACACACAAACTACACACAAACTACACACTAACTACACACAAACTACACACAAACTACACACAAACTACACACTAACTACACACAAACTACACACAAACTACATACTAACTACACACAAACTACGCACAAACTACATACTAACTACACACAAACTACGCACAAACTACATACTAACTACACACAAACTACACACAAACTACACACTAACTACACACAAACTACACACAAACTACACACAAACTACACACTAACTACACACAAACTACACACAAACTACACACAAACTACACACAAAGTTACATAAAGTATCATCCCCCCCTTCCCCCCCCCCACTGTCTCCACCCCCCCTCTGCCCACTGAGTCCCCCTTTTGTCCTTTCTTGCTGGCTCCACCAGAGTACCTGGGCCCTTCACCAGGGACTGGAAGTGGTTCAAGGAGACAGCTCATCCTCACCTTCTCAAGGACACTTGGAGAGAGTCATCTCATGAATGAGTGAGAAAAATAGCTCTTGGCGGCTCTGTGAGGATGAAACGCGACCTCTAGTCGCGCCCTGGCAGAATCACAGTGGAGGCTGAAGGGCAGCCTGAACCTTCTAGGTTAGTTAGCTAGTTGGCTGGCTGGCTGGTTGGTTGGTTGGTTGGTTGGTTGGTTGGTTGGTTGGTTGGTTGGTTGGTTGGTTGGTTGGATGGTTGGTTAGTTGGTTAGTTGGTTAGTTAGTTGGTTAGTTAGTTAGTTAGTTAGTTAGTTAGTTAGTTAGTTAGTTAGTTAGTTAGTTAGTTAGTTAGTTAGTTAGTTAGCTAGTTAGTTAGCTAGTTAGTTAGCTAGTTAGTGAAACAGCAACGAAACAGGCCCATCGGCCCACTGAGTCCGCACCGACCAGCGAATCCTGTGCACTAACACTACTCTACACACACTAGGGGCAATTTTTACTTTTACACCAAGCCAATTAACCTACAAACCTGTACGTATTTGGAGTGTGGGAGGAAACCGAAGATCTTGGAGAAAATCCACGCAGGTCATGGGGAGAAGGTCTAAACGCCGTACAGACAGGAACCCGTAGTCAGGATGGAACCTGGGCCTCTGGTGCCGTGAGCACGGTAAGGCAGTAACTCTAACACTGCGCCACCATGCTGCCCCGTGGTAAGTCAGAGCCCAGTTGCCATGATGGCACTGTGCCGTCTTGGCAGGGAGGTTGGAGATGACACAGGGCGGATGGGAAGGAGATGAAGGAAGGAAGTCCCATCCAGCAGCAAGCCGCTAATTTGGCAACGTGAAGACCACAGCTACAGGATGGTGGCAGATGCTGCCTATGGATGTGGGCTGAGGCAGCCTCTCCCACAATGACCCTGCAATCAATGAGATGAAGATGTCACGGTATCTCTATCTTTAGGCTGGCACCGTTCCCTCTGTGTGCTTGTCCCTGTTGCATCTGCAACACACACGTCTCCTAATGCAAGGGGAAGTTAGTCAGTTAGTTCACGATGCACAGAGTCTCTTGCCCAGAGTAGGGGAACGAGGACTAGAGGGCACAGGTTCAAGGTGAGGGGGAAAAGATTTCATAGGAGTCTGAGGGGTAACTGTTTCACACAAAGGGTGGTGGGTGTATGGAACAAGCTGCCAGAGGAGGTAGTTGAGGCTGAGACTATCCCAGCGTTTAAGAAACAGTGATTCAGGTACATGGATAGGACAGGTTTGGAGGGAAATGGGCCAAAAGCAGGACAGTGGGACTAGTGTAGCTGGGACATGTTGGCAGGGGTGGGCAATTGGGCTGAAGGGCCTGTTTCCATGCTGTATCACTCTAACAGCGTTGGAGAAGATGCAGGGAGTTATGGGCCTGTCCCATTTGGGTGAATGGATGACAATGTCTATGACAACCTACCTCCTAGTTGACGTCAAGCTACGCCAAGCAACCGACAGCCGGCGACCCATTAGGACGTCCACCTACGACAACCTCCGTCCACCCGTGACAAGCTACGGCAAGGTACCACCCTGTCGGCGACAACTGAAGACAACTTAAGCCCATTCAGTCGCCGGCACCTGTCGTCGGTTGACGTGGGTGGTCGTAGGTGTGGTCGTAGGTGGACGTCCCAACGGGTCGCCGGTTGTCGCTGGCTTGCCGTAGCTTGACCTACGACCTACGACAAGCCGACTGTCACCGAAAACTTTTGAACATTTCAAAATCCAGCGGTGACTAGAAAAAAAGTACAACTCTTTGGGCGACTGAGGAGACCATACAGGCCACTGTGGCAACGGCCTAGTCGCCTAAAAAATCTGAGTGGGACGGGAGCATTAAGCTCAGAAGACCACACCAGCAAACCTCTGGTGGCAATGGCACAGTAGTGGTGCGGTGGTAGAGTTGCTGCCTCACAGCGCTTGCAGAGCCGGAGACCCGGGTTCCATCCCGACTACGGGCGCTGTCTGTACGGAGCTTGCACGTTCTCCCCGTGACCTGGTGGGTTTTCTCCGAGATCTTTGGTTTCCTCCCACACTCCAAAAACTGATCTATATCGGTGAGACCAAGCGGAGGCTGGGCGATCGTTTCACCGAACACCTCCGCTCGGTCCGCAATAACCAACCCGACCTCCCGGTGGCTCAGCACTTCAACTCCCCCTCCCATTCCGTATCCGACCTCTCGGTCCTGGGCCTCCTCCACGGCCAGAGTGAGCAACACCGCAAGTTGGAGGAACAGCACCTCATATTCCGCTTGGGGAGTCTGCATCCTCTGGGCTTAAACATTGAATTTTCTCAATTCTGTTAACCCTGGCTGCCTCCTCCCCTTCCCACCTCTCCCTCAGCCCTTGGGCCCTGGCATTCCCTCTCTCTCTATCTCTCCCCCACCCAAGTCGCACTAGCTTCTCATTTTCACAATGGCCTGTTTCCTTTATCATCGATACTTTTTTGCATATCTTTCATTCATTGTTCTTTATCTCTCCACATCACCGTTTATATCTCTCGTTTCCCTGATCCCTGACCAGTCTGAAGAAGGGTCTCGACCCAAAACGTCGCCTATCTCCTTCGCTCCTTAGATGCTGCTGCACCCGCTGAGTTTCTCCAGCTTTTTGTGTAACCCTCCAAAAACTGTACAGGTTTGTAGGGCCCCAGTGTGTGTAGGGCAGTGTTAATATGCGGGGATCGCTGGTCGGCGCGGACTCGATGGGCCGAAGGGCCTGTTTCCGTGCTGTATCTCTAAACTAAACTTACACTGCAGGCAGGAAACTAAAAGCAGATGATTTCTACAAAGTCCATCCCAAGGCCAATTTTAGTTATTGGCTGCGAGTCTCGAGAACATCAGTGGGCTTGGAACTCGTTCAACGCAACAGCAACAGATGGATGTGAGTCAGCATTTGAGCCACTCTCATTACTAATTACGCTTGTGACATAAATTAAAAGTAAGTCATCCAAAATATGACCCATTCTTAATATACGTAGTATGATTCTTCAGTATCTCCATCAACTCACAAGTTTGGATTGTATCTGAGTCATGGTTTGTTGAGTGTTTTATTGAATCAGCGTGCAATAGCTGGAGATTATGTTTAAGAAGGAACTGCAGATGCTGGAAAAATCGAAGGTAGACAAAAATGCTGGAGAAACTCAGCGGGTGAGGCAGCATCTATGGAGCGAAGGAAATAGGCGATGTTTCGGGTCAAGACCCTTCTTCAGACTGATGTGTGGGGCGGTGACAATTTAATAAAACAATTTAATTTAGTTTTAGTTTGGTGGTACACTTGAAAACTTTGGCCTACTAAGTCCACACCTACCATCGACCACCCATTCACACTAGTTCTGTGTTATCCCATTTTATCATCCACTCCCTACGTAGAAAGGGGCTATTTATGGTCCAACAAACCCACAAAGCCGCACTTCTCTGCGATGTGGGAGGAAACCAGAGCGCCTGGGGGAAACCCACAAGGTCACAAGGAGAAGGTGCAAACTCCACACAGGCAGTACCCGAGGTCAGGATTGAACCCGCTGTCAGGCAGCAAATCCACCTGTTTCGCCACCATGTCACCATTGCAGCCTCTGTTCCCCAAAATAAGGAGCTGAACGATGGATCTGTGTCCGTACCTGAAGCATTTGTGATGCCTCTGTGTTTGTGCCCAGTGCATTACACTGGCAATCTCTGAACTCTGTCTGAACAATGCCCCCTGATTCCACGCTGAAACACCGACAGAAGCCCCTTCCCCCCTTCTCCCCCCCTCCCCCTCTCCTCCCCCGCAACTTCCTCCACTCCTTTCCCCTCTCCCTCCCTCTTTCTCCCCCATCCATTCCCCTGTCCCCTATGCTTCTCCTGCTGTTTCCCTTCCCCTCCCCCATTCCCTCCCCATCCCCTCCCCTTAACACACGAACACTCCCCTTCCCCCATTCCCCCACCTCCCCGTTCCCCCTCCACTTCCCCACCCCCCTCACCCTCAGCCCCCTCCCCATCCTCTTCCCCCTTTATCCTCCCCTTCCCCATCACACCCCCCTCACCCTCACCCCCTCCCCTCCCTATCCCCCCATTTCCATTCCCCTCCCCTCCCCCCCCCCTCGCCAGTGCGCTCCCCCTCCCCCCACGCCAGCTATTATTGTGGACACAGCTGTACAATTAAGTGCCAATTAGCGCTGAGTTTTGGGCAGTTGCAAAGTGTGGATTGAGAGTGGGCACGAGTCGGGACTGGGGCCACATTCCGCTGGAATCTAAACCATTCCCCCTCCGCCTAGCGCAGGGCAACCAGACCGCCCCAGTAAAAGGGCCGGCTCACACAGGCCTCCGCTTCAGCCTCCCACAGGACGGCCGGCAGCCGCGGAGAGGTGTGGATAACGGCAGTAACGGTTCCCGCTTCACGAGAGAACCCAGAGGTTACGGGGAGAAGAAGGCAGGAGAATGGGGGTCGGAGTTCCCGCTTCACCAGGGAAGCCGGCACTGTGTATCCCGCTAGACTGTAAACAAGGAGCGCGGCTGTCCGAGGCTTGTCTGGGACATTACATTCCCCACTTAGAAAGCTCAGCATGTCTCCCAACAACTCTCACCGACTTCTACAGATGCGCCATGGAAAGCATTTTATCGGGATACATCACAGCACGGTTTAGGAACAGCTCCGTCCAAGACCGCAAGGAATTGCAGACAATTGTGGACGCAGCCCAGACCATCACACAAACCGACCTGTGTCAGAAGGAACTGCAGATGCTGGTTGAAACCAAACATAGACACAGAGTGCTGGAGTAACTCAGCGGGACAGGCAGCATCTCTGGAGAGAAGGAATTGGTGACGTTTCGGGTCGAGGGTGAAGAAGGGTCTTGACCCGAAACTCACCCATTCCTTCCCCTCCACACAAAACAACCTCCCTTGCATTGACTCCATCTAAAGCATAATCAGGGACCAGTCTCACCCCGGTCACTCCCTCTTCTCCCCTCTCCCATCAGGCAAGAGGTACAGAAGTGTGAAAACGCACACCTCCAGATTCAGGGACAGTTTCTTCCCAGCTGTTATCAGGCAACTGAACCATCCTACCAACAACTAGAGAAGTTACGTAACTGCAGATGCTGGTTTATACCAAAAGATAGACACAAAATCAATTTGGTAGCAAAGAGAGCAAACACAATGCTAGCATTTACTTCAAGAGCACTTGTATACAAAAACAGGGATGGAATGCTGCCTTGTCTACTGTCTATTGTTCAATCTTACATGAGTAGAGGAGTGGAACTGTTGTCAGTAGACCCTCTTCTGGGGCAACACATAAAGAGTTGCCACCTCCCGGTGTCATCTTGCAACGTACAAGACTTTATCTTGCACTAAATATTGTATCTATCCTTGATCTGTACACTGTGGATGGCTTGATTGTGATTATTTATAGTCTTGTTCCTTACTGATTCGCATGCAACAATAGCTTTTCACTGTACCTCAAACAACTGGCAATAAACTAAACTAAAATAAACTGAAATTAAAGCAAACTAAACAAGAAGGAGATACCTATTTCTTAACTTTTCACCTTAAGGCGGCACAGTGGCTCAGCAGTAGAGCTGCTGCCTCACGGCACCAGAGACCCAGGTTCAATCCTGACCTCGGGTGCTGTCGGTGTGGAGTTTGCACGTACTCTCTCCGTGACCGTGTGGGTTTGCTCCGGGTACTCCAGTTTCCTCCCCCACTCCAAAGACGTAGAGGTTTGTAGGTCAATTGGCTTTGGTTAAAAAAAATGGCCAATTGTTCCAAGTGTGCAGGAAAGGTGCTAGTGTGCGGGGATCGTTGGTCAGCACAGACTCGATGGGCCGAAGGGCCTGTTTCTGCGCTGTATCTCTAAAGTCTCCAGCTTGTCGGCATTAAAAGTTTATCTTGCATTAAAAGTTGTTCTATCCTTTATTTGTACACATGTGATGGCTTGATTGTAAATAACTATAGTTTCTTAGATTGAACAGCACACAACAAAAGCTTATTGCCTTACCTCAAATGCATGGGATGATATAGTAAACTAAACTGATCTAAAAACTAAAGTAAATTAAACTAAAAGTTTAGTAGCCATTTCTTGCCTTCTCACTTTAAGTGTTAAAGAAGGAACTGCAGATGCTGGAGAATCGAGGGTTACACAAAAGACTGGAGAAACTCAGCGGGTGCAGCAGCATCTAAGGAGCGAAGGAGATAGGCGACGTTTCGGGCCAAAACCCTTCTTCAGACTTTAAGGCCTGGTATCCAGGCGGACTGGATCAATGATATCTAAACTAGCAATGCATCTTTAGTGAAGACAGTTGGCCACAGGGGACCTGAACTCTGAGCTCTGGGAGTAACTCTCTGCTTCTCTCCTCATGTAAGACTCTCCTTCACACCTAATTCTTCCACCATCTGTCCATAATATATCCTCTGTGCCTCAGCGCCCACCCTCCCTGTGATAACATTCCTGTAAAGTGGCTTGAGGTGATCCGTGTGTCAGAAGCCGCGTGTTTGCAAGTGTAAATTGGCAGCCAGCTTTGTCCACAAAATCACATCGGCTGCTGTTGAAGACCAAAGCGCTGGCTGTAAAGCACATGAGGGACATCCTGAGGATGCGGTACAAATATTTCCATTCTTCAGCCCATGATTCAAATAACACAGCCCAGGTCTCCTGCACCTCCAGAGCTCCTGGGCTTCAGCACATCAGTAGAAGTGTGATACCTCCTGCCGGAACTGTTGCAAAGCCCCGATACAGTCATGGAGTTGTGCAGGCCCTTCAGCCCAACCTGCCCACACTGACCAACCTGCTCCATCTACACTAGTCTGATGTGCCTGCATACCCATCTAAACCAGGGCGGCACGGTGGCACAGCAGTAGAGTTGTTGCCGTATGGTCCTGACTGCCGGTGCTGTCTGTACGGAGCTTGCACGTTCTCCCCGTGACCTGTGTGGGTTTTCTCTGAAATCTTCAGTATCCTCCCACACTTCAAAGACGTACAGGTTTGTAGGCTAATTAGCTTGGTGTAAATGTATAACGTAACAAAACTGTCCCTAGTGTGTGTAGGGCAGTGTTGATGTGCGGGGATTGCTGTTCGGTGCGGACTCGATGGGCCAAAGGGCCTGTTTCTCCGTTGTATCTCAAATCCTGTCCTATCCATGTGCCTGTCTAATTGCTTCTTAAACATTGCGATAGTCCCAGCTTGTTCCATACACCCACCACACTTTGTGTGGAAAGGTTACCCCTCAGATTCCTATAAAAATCTTTCTCCCTTCACCTTAAACCTATGCGTTCTGGTTCTCGATTCGCCTACTCTGGGCAGGAGACACTGTACATCAACCCGATCTATTCTTCTCGTGATTTTAATTTGATTTTATTTTATTTTATTTTATTTTATTCCTTGTCATTCGAACCTCAGAGGGACGCGAACGAAACTCCGTTTCTACAAGCCATACAACAGAACAATTCATAACAAAATACACAGACAATTCAATTCACACAAGCATCCATCACAGTGAATCTCCTCCTCACTGTGATGGAAGGCAAAGTCTTCTCTCTCCCCCGCACCATTTCTCTCCCGAGGTCGAAGCCCCAGGCGGGCGGTGTTAAGTCCCACGGCCATTGAGGCCGCGCTGGGCTGGGCGATGTACGGCTCCGCTCTAAACCCAAAAGTCACAACGTTGGAGCCCCCGGCGGGCGCTGGAATGTCCCGCGGCCATTAAAGCCGCGCCGGGCGATGTACGGCCCCGCTCTAGGCCCAAAAGTCACAATGTTGGAGCCCCCGGCGGGCGCTGGAATGTCCCGCGGCCATTAAAACCGCGCCGGGCGATGTACGGCCCCGCTCCGGGTCGCTCCAACCCCGCGACACGGGCTGGAGAAGCTGTGTTGAGCGGAGAGCAGTCTCTCACCCGGACCCGCGAGCTCCCGATATCCCGACTGTCCACTGGTAGTAATCTGGAGCTGGAGCTGGAGCTCCGGAGTCGGGCCGCAGCAGCGAGCCACCACCGCTCCCCACGCTCCGAGGCCGGCCAGTCCCACGACGGTGAGTCCGCAGCTCCCCAGGCTCCGTGACTGGAGCCCCCAGGTCGTCCCAGTCGGAGGCCGCTCCACGGCGCTAGGCCCCAACGACAACGGAGACCCGACAGGGAAATGGTCGGGTCTCCCGTGCAGGGAAGAGATTTTAAAGTTTCCCACACCCACCCCCCACACTTACACAGTTAGAAACAATACCAAAAAAAACACGAACCAACTACATTTAACTAGACAAAAAAAAGACAGACAGGCTGTAGGGGCTACAACGTGAGTCGCGCCCACCCACTTCTTAAAGACTTCTACAAGAGGACCCCCACATCCTAAAGAGCTCCAGGGAATAGTCCTAGCTTGCTCAACCCCAGCTCTCAGACCCTCTAGTCCTGGCAACATCCTTGTAAATCTCCTCTGCGCCCTTTCCAACTTGACAAATCTTTCCTACTACTTGGTGTGCACAATTGCCTCAGCAACATCCTATATAACTGCAACACTATATATCATACCATCGCTAGCTTCACAGCTCTGGGAACAGCTCTGCCCCCAACCATGAGAAATTGCAGAGATGTGGCCCAGCCCACCACACAGAGAGGACTGCCCACCATCGACTCCATCTACACTTCACCATGCCTCGGAAAAGCAGTCAGCAGAGTCAAACACTTGTCCCATGCCGGTCATCCCTTCTTCTCCCTGCTCCCGTCCAGCAGAAGGTACAGGAGCTTGAAAGCGCACACCACCAGACTCAGGAGCAGCTAAGGTACCGTCAATGAATCGCTACCCTAGTGCCGACATTAGTCTGTGGAACTGGTGCGCTACAAAGCTGAGAACTATATTCTACACTCTATATCTTCCCCTTTGCTCTATTTTAGTGCACATGAGTTTACCTATTGAGTTTGACAATATCTGATCTTTAAGATCAAAGGAGCAGAATAAGGACTTTTGGCATACTGGGTTCCCTCTGCAAAATGTTCAGGCCCCAGTGAGATTCGAACTCACGGCCCCTGGTTTACAAGACCAGTGCTCTAACCCCTGAGCTATGGAGCCTCCATCTGGTTGAATGGCATGCATAACAGAGTTATTCACTGTACCTCGGCACATGTGACAATAATAAATCTATGCTGTTATAGCTCAGCTCAGTTTATGAGACACAGTGAAAAGCCTTTTTGTTGCGTGCTATCCAAGCCGGCGAAAAAACAAGAAATGATTACAATCAAACCAGCTGCAGTGCACAGATGTGTAGGAAGGAACTGCAGATGCTGGTTTACACCAAAGATAGACACAAAATGCTGGAGTAACTCTGGATAGATTCCTTCTATCCAGAGATGCTGCCTGTTCCGCTGAGTTACTCCAGCATTTTGTGTCTATTCACAGTGTACAGACACAGGATAAAGGGAGTGAGTCGAGGTTTAAGAGAGTGGGGCGATTGTAATGAATGTTTGCAGATCCACGTCTGGGACCTGCACGTCGAGAGTCACCCGTCTTGGGCGCCATCTTGGAGTTCTTGCCTCAAATACCTTCTCTGTCCGTTACTGTGTCTCAGGACTCCCGTGGTCTCGGTCTTTGGTGAACTGAACTCTCGAATCTCACAAGCCCTCACCCAGGGCAGCACTGTGGCACAGCGGTAGTGTTGCTGCCTCACAGCGCCAGAGACCCGGGTTCGATTCTGATTACGGGTGCTTGTCTGTACGTTCTCCCCGTCACCTGCGGGTGTTTTCTCTGGGATCGTCCCACACTCCAAAGACGTACAGGTTTGTAGATTAATTGGCTTGGTAAAATTGTAAATTTTCCCTGGTGTGTAGAACAGTGTAAATGCGCAGAGATCGCTGGTTGGCCCGGACTCAGTGGGCCGAAGGGCCTGTTTGCACACTGTATCTATAAACTAAACATTGTCATCAGCCTGAAGAAGGGTCCCGACCCGAAACGTCGCCTATTCCTACTCTCCACAGATGCTGCCCGTCCCGCTGAGGTCCTCCAGCATTTTTTGTCCACCTTCGATTGTTCCAGCATCTGCAGTTCTTTCTTAAACAACTAAACATTATCCTTTCCAGATGTGAAGGTGTGCCTTACCGGGGTCCGTCACACTCTGTCAATGTGACCTCTGAACCCCCTCCCGTTACAAAATACTCCCAACCCCTGAACGGCCCTGTACGGCCATATTCCTGGGGAGTTGGGGAGAGATCAAAGAGATCAAAGGTCAGGGGTCAAAGTGGCCACCAGGACGTGATGGGGGATGGATTTACAAAACTTGGGGGAGGGGAAAGAAAAGTTCAGAGATCTTCTTTCTCCAAAAGAAAAGGCCTGGAGAAAGTACCTTCAATTATGCTGCAAAATGGACTGTTGAAGAAAAAATATTTAGACATACAGCAGGAAACAGGCCATTTGGCCCACTGAATCCAGACTGATCACCTGTTCATACGAGTTTTAGTTTAGTTTAGCTTAATCGATAATGTTTTATTATTCATGATTAATGTTCAAATGTTTAATGTTTTATGTGTCATTCCTAACTGTCACTGTATGCCATGTTGTCACTTGCGGGTGGAGCACCAAGGCAAATTCCTTGTATGTGAATACTTGGCCAATAAACTTATTCATTCATTCATTTAGTTTAGTTCCGTTTAGTTTAGAGATACAGTATGGAAACAGGTCCTTGTGCCCACTGAATCCACACCGACCAGCGATCACCCCATGCACTAGTTCTACCCTACATTCTAGGGACAATTTACAGAAGCCAAACCCGCACGTCTTTAGGATTTGGGAGGAAACTGGAGCACCCGGAGAAAACCACGCAGGTAACGGGGAGAACGTGCAAACTCCATACAGACAGCACCCGTAGTCCGATCGAAACCGGGCCTCTGACGCTGTAGGGCAGCAACTCAACCACTGACTTCCTTGTTATATGTTCTATGTTATCCCACTGTCTCATCCACTCCCTACGCCAATTAACCTACAAACCCACACGTCTTTGGGATGTGGGAGGAAACCAGAGCACCCGGAGGAAACCCACGTGGTCACGGGGAGAACATGCAAACTGAGTTCATATGCTTTGAGAGAAGAGAGGAAGATTAACATATTGCCATTCAAACTTTGCACTGCATTCTTTAACCAACAAAGCACTTTTATGTTAAGTTTAGTTTAATTTAGTTTAGAGATGCAGCGTGGAAATAGGCCCTTCAGCCCACCGAGTCTGTGCTGACCATCGATCCCCTTACACCAGTTCTATGTTATCCCACTCACACACTAGGAACAATTTGCAGAGACCAATTAAGTAAGTAAGTAAGTAAGTTTATTGGCCAAATATTCACATACAAGGAATTTGCCTTGGTGCTCCGCCCACAAGTAACAACATTGACAGTTACGAATGACTCAGAAAACACTAAACATTAATAATAATAAAACTTTAATGATAAAACACCATTGATCAAGCATGTGGACCAACAAAATACCAGATCAAAGGGAGGCTACAGATTTTTGGCTGTTGAGTCGAGCAACTACTCGTGGATAAAAACTGTTTTAATGTCTGGCTGTGGCAGCTTTGACAGTCCGGAGTCGCCTTCCAGAGGGAAGTGATTCAAAGAGTTTGTGGCCAGGGTGAGAGAGGTCAGAGATGATCTTACCCGCTCGCTTCCTGGCCCTTGCAGTGTACAGTTCATCAATGGAGGGAAGGTTGCAGCCAATAACCTTCTCTGCTGATCGGACGATTCGCTGCAGCCTCCGGGTGTCGTGCTTGGTGGCCGAGCCAAACCAGACCATGATGGAGAAGGTGAGGACAGACTATACGATGGCCGTGTAGAATTGGACCATCATTGCCTGTGGCAGATTGTGCTTCCTCAGCTGCCGCAGGAAGTACATCCTCTGTTGGGCCTTTTTGACTGTGGAGTCGATGGTAGCCCCCCACTTAAGGTCCTTGGAGATGATGGTTCCCAGGAACTTGAAAGGCTCCACAGATGTGACTGTGGTGTTGTTGATGGTGAGTGGGGTGAGGGGAGGGGAGAGGGTGCTCTCCTAAAGTCTACACTCAATTCCACTGTCTTAAGAGCTTTGAGCTCCAGGTTGTTGCGACGGCACCAGGACGCCAGCTGTGACACTTCCTGTCTGTAGGCAGATTCCTCCCCATCCTGGATCAGTCCAATCAGGGTTGTGTCGTTCGCAAACTTGAGAAGCTTGACAGAGGTGTCTGTGGAGGTGCAGTCGTTGGTGTAGAGAGAGTAGAGGAGAGGAGAGAGTACGCAGCCTTGCGGTGCTCCTATGCTGAGTGTTTGCGGGTCTGAGATTTGCTGTCCCAGCCTCACATGCTGTTTCCTGTCTGTCAGGAAGTTGGTGATCCACCGACAGAGGGGTTCAGGCACAGTCAACTCGGAAAGTTTGGAGTGTAGTAGCTCTGGCACAATGGTGTTGAATGCAACCAGGATCCTCACATAGGTCCCCTGGTGGTCTAGGTGCTGGAGGATGAAGTGCAGGCCCAGGTTGACTGCAGCATCCACAAATCTATTGGCCCGATATGCAAACTGCAGAGGACCCAGCAGGGAGTTTGTGATATTTTTCAGCTTGGCCAGCACAAGCCTTTCGAGCGTCTTCATGTCCACAGAGGTCAGTGCGACAGGCCTGTAGTCATTAAGGCAAGTAATCCTTGCCTTTTTGGGCAATTAACCTACAAACGTCATGTCGTTGGGATGTGGGAGGAAACCGGAGCACCCAGAGGAAACCCACACGGTCACAGGGGGAACATGCAAACATGGACTGCACCTGAGGTCAGGATCGAACCACTGTCCCTGATGCTGTGAGGCAGCAGCTCTACCCGCTGCCCCAGTTCCGACTGATTTTTCAATTGCAGGAATATTTTGTCAATATTTTGTCCTGGATGACGAACTATCTCGACCGGAAACGTCACCTATTCCTCCTATCCAGAGATGCTGCCTGACCCGCTGAGTTGCTCCAGCATTTAGTGTCTAAAGACTGGAGAGACACTGTTGGATGAGCAGGGAAGGGCTTGGCATCTCAACTCTTGGGATGGCAGTGGGTTAGATACAATGACTACATTGAACAGGCGTTTGGACAGGTTCTTGATTAGGCAAGGCATAGTGGGATGAAAACGCACATCTCCAGATTCAGAGACAGTTTCTTCCCAGCTGTTATCAGGCATCAGAACCATCCTACCACAACCGGAGAGCAGTGCTGAACTACTATCTACCTCATTGGAGACTTTACTGACTGTACCTTGCACTAAACAACATTCCCTTATCGTGTATCTCTGTACATTGTAAATAGCTTGATTGTAATCATGTATGTATTGTCTTTCCGCTAACTGGTCAGCACGCAACAAAGGTTTTTCACTGTACCTCGGTACACGTGGCAATAAAGTAAACTGAACTGAAACTGAACTGAATACAGCTAAATGGGATCAGTGTAGATGTGATCAAGGTCCGCATGCATGTGGTGAGCAGAAGTACCAGTTTCTGTGCTGTGTGACTCTGATTCCCGAGTGTCAGCCAAGGGTTTAGTTCAGAAATATAGCGCGGATACAGGCCCTTCAGCCCACCAAGTCCACACCGACCAGTGATCCCCGCACATTAAAGGGCCTGTCCCACTTGCCGAATTTTTTGGCAACTACGGCGTCATTAACTGACGTATCAGGGTCGCCTAAAGATTTTGAACATTTCAAAATCCAGCGGCGACAAAAAAAGATGTTGCGACACTTGAGGAGACACCGCGCGTCAACGTGTCGTCACGCCTCGTCAAGCCGCATGACGCCACATCACGACGTGACTTTTGTGGTGACCTGATACGTTAGTCAATGCTGTCAGCAGTTGCCCAAAGAAATTCCAAGTGGGACAGGCCCCTAACACAAGCCTACACACACTAGGGACAATTTACACTTATATCAAGTATACAAACCCAAGCCAATTAACCTACAAACCTGCACGTCTTTGGAGTGTGGGAGGAAACCGAAGATCTCGGAGAAAACCCATGCGGTCACGGGGTGAACGTACAAACTCTGTACAGACAGCGCCCGTATTCGGGATCGAGCCCGGGTCTCCCACGCTGCAAGTACTGTAAGGCCACAACTCTACTGCTGCACCACCTTGGATGGCCAAGGTTTTCCTCCATTTATTTGTTAAACGATTCTTGCCTCCAGTGTAACGATTGTGCGTTCTTCCAGCGTTCCCTGGAGCAAGCCCAGGGTGAAGGTTACGTTACAGGCTCGCGGGCGTCCAAGTTATTTCTGAAGACGCGAGGGATGGGAATGGAAAGGAAGGCCCATCAGCAGTGAGTGCAAACATGAGGAAGTGGCTCGGGTTCATGACACTGATGTGTCATCCGGCATGAGAGAAGGTTGGCAGAACATTCAGTTCCTGTGAGGAGAACACAGGTACGAAAGGTCAATGGGTTCGGTTGCATCATCAGCGGCAATAGCTTGCATTTAGTCATAGAGTCACACAGCATGGAAACAGGCCCGGTGGCTCAACTGACCCATACCAACAAACAGGCCCCATCTCAGGTAGTTCCAGTTGACCACATTTGGCCCATAATCCTCTCATCCTTTCCTATCCATTTACCAGTCCAAGTTTTAGTTTAGTTTAGTTTAGTTTAATTTAGTTTTGACATATAGCACGGAAATAGGCCCTAGGGCCCAACTTGCCCATACCAACAAACAGGCCCTCTCTAGGTTCATTCCATTTGCCCATATTTGGCCTGTACCTCTCTCCTCTTTTCCTAACCATGTACCCTTCCGAATGTCTTTTAAATGCTTTTATAGTACCTACCTCAATTTAATTTATTGTCACATGCACCGAGGTACAGTGAAAAGCTTTTTGTTGCGTGCTGTTTCTTAAATGTTATGATAGTCCCTGCCTCAACTTTGGAGAGTGGGAGGAAACCGAAGATCTCGGAGAAAATCCATGCAGGTCATGGGGAGAAGGTAAAAACTCCATGCCGACAGCACCCGTAGTCAGGATCGAACCCGGGTGTCTGGCGCTGTGAGGCAGCAACTCTACCGCTGCCACCTGTACATCACTGTCCGCAAATATCGAGCTCTCCGTCGCGCAAAATGGCTTCTTCTGGCTGATAGACGCAAAGCGCTGGAGTAACTCAACGGGCCGGGCAGCATCTCTGAAAAAAAGGACGGGTGACGTTTTGGGCCGGGACCCTTCTTCAGACTGAAAGTATAGGGGGGGAACTGGAGACAAGAAAAGTCCAGAACAAAGCAGGCTGGCAACAGATGACCAAGGAAGGGTGGAGCCCATAATGGTCCAATGCTGGCTGGGGAAGAGGTGATAATGGAGGGATACAGGGATACAAATGGCTGAACTAGTAGGATAGCTAGGGTGGGGGTAGGGGAAGGGGGTAATGTAAGGGTTACTATGAAGACATTTGAGAAGTCAATGTTCATACCGCTGGGCTGTAAACTGCCTAAGCGAAATATGAGGTGCTGTTCCTCCAATTTGAGTTGGGCCTCACTCTGACAATAGAGGAGGCCCAGGACAGAAAGGTCAGTGTGGGAATGGGAGGGGGAGTTAAAATGTTTGGCAACCTGGAGATTGGTAGGCCAAAGCCTCTTCTTTTTCATAGTTTTACCTGTTACGATTCCTCTTGGCCTCCCACTTACTGCCCACCTAATCTTTGCTCCCCCTCCCTGGTCTCCACGTTCTCTGGTGTGTCAAACACAAAGTGCTGGAGTAACTCAGCGGCTCAGGCAGCATCAGAGGAAGGAATGGACAGGCAACGTTTCTGGTCGGGATGTGTTGGAAAGAACTGCAGATGCTGGTTTAAACCGAAGATAGACACAAAAAGCTGGAGTAACTCAGCGGGACAGGCGGCATCTCTGGAGGGAAGGAAAGGGTGACTTGTCGGGTCTGAAGAAGGGTCTCGACCCGAAACGTCACCCATTCCTTTTCTCCAGAGATATTTGAGGTCAGGACCTTCTTTAGACTGCTGTCTGGTCCTATCATGTTCTTCCTGCCATGTGTTTATTATTTTTATTTCAAAAATAAACTTTAATCGTCAAAGACATGTACAAGGAATACAAAATACACAGCGTGTGGGCTTCTTTACACTTGTGGTGCTGTTCAGTCCACAAACTCACAGCGTCAGCACATTCTGTGAACAGAGTTGCCACTCATAAGTTCATAAGATTATCAGTGCTAGGAGCAGTATTAGGCCATTCAGCCCATCAAGTCTACTCCACTATTCAATCATGGCTGATGTATCTCTCCCTCCTAACCCCATTCTCCTGCCTTCTCCCCATAACCTCTGACACAATAGATTCTTGATTAACACCGGGTATCAGAGGTTATGGGGAGAAGGCGGGAGAATGGGGTTCGGGGGAAGAGATAGATCAGCCATGATTGAATGGCGGAGTAGACTTGATGGGCCGAATGGCCTAATTCTGCTCCTATCACATGACTTTATGACCCCTCTCACTGCTAAGCTAATTGAGGCCAATCAATAAGATAGAGGCAAGGATGTAATGCTGAGGGTGTGAGGCCACATTTGTATTAGGAGCAGTTTTGAGTTCCATATCTGGGGAAGGCGTTGTTGGTATTGGAGGGGGTCCAGAGGACGTTTGCGATAATGATCTCCTGCTGAGGTGGCAGGACAGTCTCATGAGGAGGTGAGAGGAAGCGGAAGAGCAAGAGAGCAAGAGAGGGAAGGTCAGGCCTTATATACTAGGGGACACCCCCATATATCTCGTGACTTCTTCCCTGGGTTGCTGAGGATTCGCATAGCAGGAGTGGCCTAACCACTAGGTGCTGCTACAATGTGTTATTTGAAGCCTAAAAGACTAAAGACTAAAGAATATTAAGTTATAAGCAAACCAAATGTTTGGGAGATGAATTCTGGCCAGTCGGAGGAACACGGAATGTGGAAGCTGTAACAAGGCAGAAAAGATGAAAGAAGATGATATACCTAAGAATTGGGTTGTGTTACAAGGAGAATGTAATTGGCATGATAAAACAACAGGAAAAGGCCGAAAATGAAAAGACCTGATTGATGTCGCAAATTAAGCGACAATTGGTAACAAAAAAAAGGGAAAAAAAAGGCGCCCAAATGAAATAACCCCAGGGGCCCCTTGTCTCGCATGATGACCTGTTTATAGAAAAGGGGAAGGAGGAGCAATAATTGAGACTATCGGTGAGAGGGTTAAACAACGCAGAACATCATTGAGACAGGATACTACTGTCGCCCCTTACCTCTGCCAAGGCACCGAATTCTGCACATTGGTCCCCACAAAACCAAAGATTTTAGCAGACAGAACGGCCTTGCCAAGACATGGGAGATGTAAAGTTAATACTGAGAGACGTCTCTACCACGCAACATGATTTTTGGAAATGAGAGGGCTGCGGCATTGACTCTTTGATGGTCCTCTGGCTAACCCCTCTTGGACAAGTTTGTGTAACTGATGTTTTTCTGCCTGTTAAACTCCCTTACACGTGCTGGTAAGGAGGAAAAACAATGAAGATATACCTTACAATTTCAAAACCTAATTGTGATGCCCATTTCCCTTTGTGGAAATTCCATGTTAATTCAGTACATCATGTGTTGAATGGTGGGCAAGCTTATGAGCGTGTTTGGGTGTATCAAAGTTTTAAGTGTTTGCATAATTTCCTTGAGGTGTGTATAATTGTGCTTTACTTTTGAGTGAGAATTTTATTGTTTTAAAGTGTGTGAATATCTGTGAGATTTAGCTTATAGCATGAGGTGTGGAAATTTGTGAGTGAATGTCAAAAATAAGTATAAAGTAAGTGAGTTTAAGGATTGTTACGTGTTGGTGGAACCACTTCCGGGTGAATGTTGAATTAATCCAATAATTCAGATGAAATAGGATGTCATTGAATGATTTTGCTCTTCTACATAATAAATAATTGTAGTCTCGTGTGTTTTAAGAGGTAGTGTCTCTTTACGAAGAGGGATGGAGCTACATACTGTTATTTTCTTGTCCTTTGTTCTTTCGATATGCTTATCTGGAAATTATGTGGAAATTAACTGGTTATTAACTTGTCTTAACTTTTAAACAGAGGAGAGATACAAATATGCAGTTTGGTTTGTCTTATCCATGTTTTACGTTTGTTTTCTTCCTATTTCTTTTCTTTTGAATTGAGTTCAAAAAGAGACCTGGATGCTTGTGGCATCTTGGTTAAAGTGTTGGATGAGATTGGCGATGCCAAAATCGCAGAAAAAAATGTTAATTTGGGAAAATTGTGATTAGCATACATTTATACTAGGAATTTGACTTTTGTGAATTTGGGGAGATAGATTGGAACAATTGGGAATAATTTTTTTATTGGTTTTCTTAATAATTATCTATTTTTAAATGGTTTAAGGATATTGGCGAAGTTACGGATTGCGATTTTGAGTTTTTGAGTTCTTTTGGGAAAGCTTGTTTTGATGCGATCACAGTGTTTGTCTTTTAGAATGCAAATGAGCAGCCAGGTTTCTGTCGCCAGGAAGTAAATGTATGGAGGCTTGTAGCATGTGTTGTGTAAAGGACAAATGAAGGTCCATGCAGTATTGTGCTAGTTGACTACATCCGACCGTAGCTTACAAACGGGGGTTTGAGAGAGCTCACTATGGGGGGTAAAAAGTGAGAGATAAAGCAGATTGGGGAGGAGCAACATATTTGGACAATTTAAGACAAAAAGACCAACTAACCCTGAAATCTTTACCAGCACTGGGATTCTCATAATTGACTAAACTCCACCATTTGTGCTGTGATAATGAAAGAAGGGTACAAGAAGTGGTAATAACAGACCATAAAGACAGAATGAGGCCAGTTACATGCTCTTCAACATAGAAACATAGAAAATAGGTGCAGGAGGAGGCCATTCGCCCCTTCATGCCAGCACCGCCATTCATTGTGATCATGGCTGATCGTCCCCAATCAATAACCCGTGCCTGCCTTCTCCCCATATCCCTTGATTCCACCAGCCCCTAGAGCTCTACCCAACTCTCTCTTAAATCCATCCAGTGATTTGGCCTCCACTGCCCTCTGTGGCAGGGAATTCCACAAATTCTCTGGGTGAAAAAGTTTTTTCTCAGTCTTAAATGGCCTCCCCTTTATTCTAAGACTGTGGCCCCTGGTTCTGGACTCGCCCAACATTGGGAACATCTTTCCTGCATCTAGCTTGTCCAGTCCTTTAATAATTGTATATGTTTTTATAAGATCTCCCTCATCCTTCTAAACTCCAGTGAATACAAGCCTAGTCTTTTCAATCTTTCCTCATATGACAGTCCCACCATCCCAAGGATCAATCTAGTGAACCTACGCTGCACTGCCTCAATCACAAGGATGTCCTTCCTCAAATTAGGAGACCAAAACTGTACGCAATACTCCAGATGTGGTCTTACCAGAGCCCTATACAACTGTAGAAGAACCTCTCTACTCCTATACTGAAATCCTCTTGATATGAAGGCCAACATTCCATTAGCTTTCTTCACTGCCTGCTGCACCTGCACACCAACTTTCAGTGACCGGTGTACAAGAACACACAGGTCTCGCTGCACCTCCCCCTTACCTAACCTAACCCCATTGAGACAATAATCTGCCCCCCTGTTTTGCCACAAAAGTGGATAACCTTACATTTATCCACATTATACTGCATCTGCCACGCTTCTGCCCACTCATTCAACCTGTCCAGTTCACCCTGCAGCCTCCTAACATCCTCTTCACAGTTCTCACTGCCACCCAGCTTTGTGTCATCCGCAAACTTGCTAGCGTTGCTCCTAATTCCCTCTTCCAAATCATTAATATATATGGTAAACAGTTGCGGCCCCAACACCGAGCCCTGCGGCACTCCACTCGCCACTGCCTGCTGTTCTGAAAAGGACCCGTTCACTCCTACTCTTTGCTTCCGGTCTGCCAACCAATTTTCTATCCATGTCAACACCCTACCCCTAATATCATGTGCTCTAATTTTAGTCACCAGTCTCCCGTGCGGAACCTTATCAAAGGCTTAGATACACTACACTACTGGCACCTCTTCATCCATTTTACTTGTCACATCCTCAAAAAATTCCAGAAGATTAGTCAAGCATGATTTTCCTTTCATAAATCCATGCTGACTTGGACTAATCCTTTTACTGCTATCCAAATGGCCCATTATTACCTCTTCATTCCCTGGCACTAGCCCTTTGGTTCTGAAGGCTGTTGGATTTCATGTGCAGTTTTTGAGGCCACGTTTACTGAGGCGCGAAGAGCATTTAGTCCCACTCCTGACACGAGCTGTGTGTGACGGAAAGGCTTTTGGGAACTTAGGAACTTTGGTAATTCCCCGTTTTCTCTCTCGCTCCTTTCTTGAAAAGTGGGATAACATTAGCTATCCTCCAATCCACAGGAACTGATCCTGAATCTATTGAACATTGGAAAATGATCACCAATGCGTCCACTATTTCGAGAGCCACCTCCCTGAGAACCCTGGGATGCAGGCCATCAGGCCCAGGGGATTTATCATCCTTCAGTCCCATTAGCCTACCCAATACTATTTCTCGCCTAATGAACATTTCTTTCAGTTCCTCTACCCCCTTAGATCCTCTGTCCTCCAGTACTTCTGGGAGATTGTTTGTGTCCTCCTTAGTGAAGACAGATCCGAAGTACCTGTTCAACTCTTCTGCCATTTCCTTGTTCCCCATAATAATTTCACCCGTGTCTGCCTTCAAGGGACCCACATTTGACTTTGCTACTCTTTTTCCCTTAACATATCTAAAGAAGCTTTTACTGTCCTTCTTTATATTCCTGGCCGGCTTCCCCTCGTACTTCATCTTTTCAGCCCGTATTGCCCATTTTGTTTCCTTCTGTTGTCCTATGAAAGTTTCCCAATCCTCCAGCTTCCGGCTACTCTTTGCTGTGTTATACATCTTTTCTTTTAGTTTTATTCTATCCCTAACTTCTCTTGTCAGCCACGGTTGCCTCCTACTCCCCTTAGAATCTTTCTTCCTTTTTGGAATGAAATAATCCTGTGTCTTCCGGATTATGCCCAGAAATTCCTTCCATTGCTGTTCCACCATCATTCCTGCTAGTATTCCTTTCCAGTCTACCTTGGCCAGCTCGCCTCTCATGCCTACATAATCATCTTTGTTCAGCTGCATCACTGCCACTTCCGATTTACCCTTCTCCTTCTCAAATTGCAGATTAAAACTAATCATATTATGATCACTACCTCCAAGCGGTTCCTTTACCTCGAGTTCTCTTATCAAATCTGGTGCATTGGACAACACTAAATCCAGAATTGCCTTTTCTCTGGTCGGCTCCATTCAACTATGCAAAGTCCAGTGGTAGCTGGACTGCACTGGTCTGCTTAAACAAGTGACTACACAAAGGTATTCGCATGCCAAGATGGAGCAGCAAGAATTGGGATAAGGCATCAAAGAAATAATATTTAGGTGGGGATCTATTCTTCAAATAGACTCTAACCAGGGAACACATTCACGGAGAAGGTGATGAAGGAAGCTTCTGCCTTGTAAGTAGTTAAAGAGTCATTTTACATTTCCAAACCACCCGCAGAGTTTTGGATTAGTGGAGTATAGAGTTTAAGTGAAGCCTTGACCGAGACTGGACAGGAATGGGTTAAGATATTTCCATTTTTATGGTTCAGAACAACCCCAGCGATAGAGATAGGATTAACACCTTTTAAATTGATAACAGGACAAGATATGAACCTACCAGAAGATGGCCCTCTTTAAAATGAGAGTCACCCCATGCTACGTACCCCCTGGGGTGAGACTAGAGTGTGGAAATTCCACCTACAGGCCCTCAGCGATTAATTAATTACGAATGCACAGCAATTAACCCAAGCCTTGCCAGATCTGCATTCCCAGGTACGAGAGGCATAGAAGCCACTACCAGTTGAGCACAGGGACGAGTCCAAACAATCAGGCTACGTATTGATAAGTTAATGGGATCGGAAGAAGTTGAGACTGTGTTGAAAGGGACTGTACCAAATGCTACTAACAACACCAACTGCCGTGAAGATTGAAGATTGAAGATCGCCCCTGCAAACGGAGAACCAAGAAAGGACAATGGGGCTATTGACCCTCCTTTTTTATTCTGGGGTTGGCCCAGATGGACTGGACTTGGGGAAATAATTTGTTTCTGTCTATGAGTTTTGAAATTGCTCTCCGAGATAGTATAAGTGCGTGCTGTCTATTTCAAGGTTATTTGTCCTTTGTCGTCCCTCACATGCGAGCTGTGTGACATCTCACTGAATCGTATATCCCCATGAGGGCTATGTGAAGTATATCGAAGTCAAAGCAATTCTGGATGATTGCCTTCCCATTTTACGGGACAGCCCGCCTATCACGGGAACTGATTAATACGGCCTCCGTATTGGAGAAATTGGTTAATGAAACTGCATGTGCTTTTACTTACAAGCAAAAGGCCCTCTCATCCATGACAGCTGAAATGGTTGCACATCACAGCTGGGGGCTATTTAGCTGGTTTGGAGGTCTATAGGGCACCATACTCCATTACGGTTCTATTTTTCTGTTGCTGCTTGATATTTGTTAAGCAATGTAAGTAAGTAAGTTATTGGCCACGTATTCACATACAAGGAATTTGCCTTGGTGCTCCGCCCACAAGTAACAACATGACAACAGTGGCAGTTACGAATGACTCAGAAAACACTAAACATTAATAATAATAAAACATAATGATAAAACACCATTGACCAAGCATGTGAACCAACAAAATACCAGGTCAAAGGGAGGCTACAGATTTTTGGCTGTTGAGTGGAGCAACTACTCGTGGATAAAAACTGTTTTTGTGTCCGGCTGTGGCAGCTTTGACAGTCCAGAGTCGCCTTCCAGAGGGAAGTGATTCAAAGAGTTTGTGGCCAGGGTGAGAGGGGTCAGAGATGATCTTGCCCGCTCGCTTCCTGACCCTTGCAGTGTACAGTTCATCAATGGAGGGAAGGTTGCAGCCAATAATCTTCTCTGCTGATCGGACGATTCGCTGCAGCCTCTGGATATCGTGCTTGGTGGCTGAGCCAAACCAGACCATGATGGAGAAGGTGAGAACAGACCCTACGATGGCCATGTAGAATTGGACCGTCATTGCCTGTGGCAGATTGTGCTTCCTCAACTGCCACAGGAAGTACATCCTCTGTTGTGCCTTTTTGACATCTGACAACTATGTGCTTTGCGGGGACTGTAATGTTATCGTGGTGATAAAAAGGAAGGAAGAAAGAGTTAATCGTTATTAGCTAGGGTTACCTTGCATGATGGGATACTTGGCCATTTCTGATTTCTTGCGTAAATGTTTATGTGGCTTCAAAAGTACTGACCGAGGAAATAAACTGCGGGCTCATGTGGGTGTGAGCGAAACTTGCAATCCTTGGACTAACCACCGAACACACTATGCCTGGGATAAGCAAAGTACAGAAGGACTGATGCACACAGATCACTGCTCCTACGAAGATAAGATACCAGTCACTGAAACGGATGTCAACATCGGTTTTTTTTTTCACTTTAGTCTTTATTGCTTTTATGTATACACAAATAAAACACAAATATAACAACGAAACATACAACATTACAGTGAAACGTACAACAGTGCAGCGGGGGGTTCAGTTTACAATTAATGATGCAGTATACAGAACTATTTTCATATTAATAACTTGCATTATTGTCAATAAAATTATACAATGTTGATGTCTTTATTTCTAAACCTAATCCATTTTCCCCATTTTCTATTAAACTCGTCTTCTTTCACTCTTAGAGAATATGTCATTTTCTCCATGACAAATATTTCCTGTACTATGTCTAACCATTGTCTAAGTCTGGGTGTGTCCGCTCCAAGCCAGTTTCTTGTAATGGCCTTTCTGCCAGCTGTGAGTAGGATTTTAACCAAGTGCTGGTCTTCCTTCAGCACCACTGTATTTATATTACCCAGGTATAAAATGGAACACTTCTTGCAGACTGTATATCCTAATACCTCCGTTAATTCTCAATTCACTCTGTCCCAAAATGGTTCTATTTTTGGGCAACCAGAAGATATGTGCATGATTTGCATCTGTTTGACCACATTGCCTCCAGCAGGTTTGCTGCCTTAGAATTTGCTTGCTTTTTATGTTAGGCGTAATAAAGAAACAAATCAAAATTTTCCAATTAAATTCTCTCCAATTTTGTGAATTAGTGGATGCCTGTAGTGTTACACACATGTGATGCCATTCTTCTTCTGAGATTGTGATGTTTAATTCCTTTTCCCACTTAAATGTTACATAAAATGTAGTTTTAGCTTGACATTCCATTAAACTATGATAAAGTTTAGAAATAATTCTTGATGTTTTTTGATGATACGCACTAACTATCACTTCTCTCACTGGATTCTTTTCTTCTAGTGCCTCCCTTTTTACCTTTTTATTGTCATAATCTCTCAGTTGGAGGTATCTAAACAAGTCTTGGTTCCGAAGAGCAAATCTATCCTTCAAATCTTGAAAACGTCTTAGGTCTCCATTTTCAATAACAGTACAAAATGCAGTCATTCCTTTCTTTATTCACTCTTTAAATGTTGAGTCATACATCCCTGGTTTAAATTCATTATCCAAAGCTATCCATCTCAAAAATTGTTGTCGTTTATTCAGTTTAAGTTGTCTGGTAAGAGTGAACCAGGTTTCTAAAGTAAATATCGATATTGGATCGATTATACTCCTGATATGTCCAGGAAGCGCTTTTTCTCCCAAAAGTGTTTGGATGTGGAAGTCAGGGATATATGTCTCAATCTCTTTCCACCTAGCTACATAGCTGTCCTCACACCAATTAACTAGTGGTCGAAGTTGGGCTGCATAGAAATATATCCTAAAATTTGGAAGTGCCATTCCACCTTTGTCCTTTGGCAACTGGAGTGTAGTGTATCGAATTCTGGCCTTCTTTCCTCCCCAAATAAATCTAGATATTCATTTATCCCATTCCGTGAATTGTTTTAATGGTACCTCTATTGGCAGAGATTGAAACAAGTACAATAGCCTTGGCAAAATATTCATTTTCACCACATTTATCTTACTACTAAAATCCATTGGGTAGGTGGACCATCTTTCCATACCCTTTCTTATGTTTTGGTTGATGTGATTATAATTGGCCCCATAAAACATTGATATATTTTTTGTTATATGTATCCCTAGGTATTTGATTGATTTTGAATCCCATTTAATATTATAATTCTGTTTGATTTCTTCTGGAAGAGGACAATTGAATAGGAGGATTTGAGTTTTGAAATATTCACTTTATATCCTGCATAAAAATTAAATTCATCTATGATCCCCATCATCCTTGGAAATGAGGTGTTTACTTCTGTGAGATACATCATTATATAATCTACCAAAAGGCCAATTTTATGTTCTCTGTCTCTTATAGTTACTCCCCTCAGTTCCCTATCTTGACGAATCACTTGAGCCAATGGTTCAATATATATAGCAAACAGGGTAGGACTAAGACAACATCCCTGTCTCCTTCCTCTTCCTAACACAAATCTCTCAGTTAAGGACCCATTCACCTTTACTCTTGCAATAGGTTGCTGGTAAATTGCTTTAATAACTTCGGTAAAGCCAAATCTCTCTAGTGTTTGATATAAGAATTCCCAATTAACCCTATCAAAAGCCTTTTCCGCATCTAGGCTTATCAGGACAGCACGTGTACTTTCCTTTTGAATCTTGTGTATTATATGTATGGTTCTTCTAAAGCTGTCCTGTGTTTGTCTGCCTATTATAAAACCAGTCTGGTCTTCATCAATTAAATCTGGCAATAACTTTTCAAATCGTTTGGAGATAATTGAAGAATATAATTTATATTCCACATTTAGAATTGATATCGGTCTGTAGTTGGTACAATTTTCCTTGTCTTTGTTCTCTTTGGGGATTAATGTTATAATTGCCTCTTTCCATGACGGGGGTGTCTTGCCTTCTTTGATAATCCAGTTAAAGGTTCTCAGAAGAAGTGGGTTCAGCTCATTCCGAAATATTTTATACCATTCTATAGGGAAACCGTCGCTGCCTGGGGCCTTGTTTGATTTCATCCTACCAATTGTCTTCTCTATCTCCTCTAGTGATATTTCAGCTGTGATTATTTTATTTTGTGTCTCTACAATACAGGGCAGATCTATTGTACTTTAAAAAGTCTTCATTGATTCCCCATCTACTGTAGAGGTTTGTATATATAATTCTTTATAATATTCCTGGAAGATATATTCCATTTCTTTTGGATCACTCTTCAAATTCTGTGTACAGGGGTCCTTAATTTTATGTATGGTGTTGTCAGCCTGTTGTTTGCGTAGCCTTCGGGCAAGTATTTTAGTGGATTTAGGGCCTAGCTCATAATGTGCCTCTTACAGATCTTGCTTTTTTCTCCACCTCTTGACCCAATATTCCATCCACTTGACCCCTCAAACTACTGACAGAGGAAATATACTGCTGACCAGTGTAGCTGAAAACGGAAATACTGCCTCGTATGGGGGTAACGGATAACAAATACTGCAGACCCATGTGGGTGTGAGCGAAACTTGCAATCCTTCAGGGCCTGTCCCACTTACGTGTCCTTGGCACGCAAATTACGCGACCTCGTGGTGACGTTGAGCCACGACGGTCCCGAGAAGGTGGCGCGCGGTTTCATGCGTATGCACAGCCGTCTGGAGCGCGTGACGTCATTTGAAGATGGACACAAAATGCAGGAGTAACTCAGCAGGACCGGAATCTCTGGAGGGAAGCAATGGATGACGTTTTGTGCCGAGACCCTTCTTCTGTCTGAAAGAAGGGTCTTGACCCGAAACGTCATCCATTCCTTTTCTCCAGAGATGCTGCTGGTCCCGCTGAGTTACTCCAGCATTTTGTATCTATCTTGGCCCCGCTCTGGGGGTAGAAGTGGGGGCGGATCCGGAGCGCAACGGCCATGAGCCCCAGGCCGAGTTCGACGATCGTTTGCCTGCTTCAGCTGCAGTTGCAGGTGAGACGTTGCGTCGCGCCTGGGTCTTGGGCCTGTCCCACTTTGGCCGTCAGTTACGCGACAGGCCGGTGGCATGCGAAGATTTTGTTTGCTACAAAAATTTCTGAGCCCCGTGCAATGTCGCGCACAACTATGTTCCCCTCTGCGCTCCTCACTGGGACCGGCCCCGCGCGGTCATATGATGCCCGTGCGGCTCAACGCAACCATGAGGTCGCGTAATTTGCGTGCCAAGGACACGTAAATGGGACAGGCCCTTTAGACTAACCACCGAACAGACTAAGCCTGGGATAAGCAAAGTACAGAAGAACATTGACCGGACTGATGTACATAGATCACTGCTCCTCCGAAGAAAAGATAACAGTCACTGAAACGGATGTCAACGGTTGTTTCTTGGAAATACATCTCGGCAGTAGTTTTTGGAAGAATAACTAAGACTTGAATTGTATATAAGAAATTGTAAAACCCTGTATCTTTGAGTGGCTGCTCGGGGAGCACTGAGTATACTCTCTGTACTAGCCCCCGCCAATCCCGTCATGACGCATTGCGTACAACTTGGCATGGTTTACCTTTAACCCTTTGTGTTATTGTCTGCATTAAAAAGTGAACTTTATCACAGAGACGTACAGGTTTGTAGGTTAATTGGCTTGGAATAATTGTATATTGGCCCTAATGTATGTAGGATAGCGTTAGTGTGCGGGTATCTCCGGCTGGTGCGGACTCGGTGGGCCGAATGGCCTGTTTCCACGCTGTATCTCTAAACTAAGCTAAACAAGTTGGTGAGGCTGCACCCGATGTATTGTTTAGGAAGCAACTGTAGATGCTGGTTAAACTGAAGATAGACACTAAGTGCTGGAATAACTCAACGGGGTAGACAGCATCTCTGGAGAAAAGGAATGGGTGACGTTTCGTTCTGAAGAAGGGTCTCGACTTGAAAAGTCACCCATTCCTTCCCTCCAGAAATGCTGCCTGTCCCGCTGAGTTACTCCAGCGCTTTGTGGCTGTCCAGAAGTATCCAGCTTTCATCACCCTGCGACAGGAAGGATGTCTTTAAGCTGAAAAGAGTGAAGGGAAGATTTATGAGCGTACACAAAAGGCTGGAGAAACTCAGCGGGTGCAGCAGCATCTAAGGAGCGAAGGAGATAGGCGACGTTTCGGGTCGAGACCCTTCTTCAGACTGTTGCAAGGGCTGAAGGGAATGGACTATGGGGAGAGATTGGCTGGGACTTTATTCAGTGGAGCCCAGGAGGATGAGGGGTGATCTTGTAAAAGTGTGGAATGAGCATTGTGGCTTTGGCAGAGCTCTGCATGTGACCCGGTGTGGTGGTCCAGAGGAGAAAGACTGATGATGTAACAATGTCCCCAGCAGCACACCCTGGTAGCAGTAGATACTGCAGCACGGCTTTAGGGGCATCAACCCACACCTGACCAATGTTAATATAAGGAACTGCCGATGCTGGTTTGCAAAAAAAGGACGCAAAGAGCTGGAGCAACTCAGGCACTTTGTGTCTTTCCTGAAGTATTGTCTTTAGTTTTGGTCACCCTGCTCTAGGAAGGATGTCTTTAAGCTGACACGAGTGAAGGTTTACGAGGATAGTGCCTGGGCTGAATGGGCATAGACTATGGGGAGAGGTTGGACCAGGCTAGGACCTGGTTCCACAGGGTGCAGGAGGATGAGGGGCACTGCCGAGTTACTCCAGCGCTTTGTGTCTTCACTTGACCGATATTTTTAGAGAGAGTTTTAATTTTAGAGCTACAGCATGGAACAGTTCCATCGGCCCATGGAGTCCGCACCAACCACCGATCACACGGTCACACTAGTTCTATGTTATCTCTCGTTCGCATCCACTCCCTACACACCAGACACGTTACAGAGCCATTTGTCCTGCAAACCCGCACGTCTTTGGGAAGTGGGAGGAAACCGGAGCACCCGGAGGAAACCCACGTGGTCACAGGGAGAACATGCATACTCCGCACACACAGAACCCGTAGTCAGGATCAAACCTGTGCCTTTGTCTCAATAAGGCAGCAACTCTACCGCTGCACCACTATGCCGTCCCAATCTTTAAATCAGTTAAAAAATTCCAAATATGAACTATATTCAGAATAGAAATTATGTACCAAATAAAAACTGCGCAAAAACCTTCCTACATTGTGTGTCTATTGTCAGTAATCTTCACACATGGCTTTCAACAAAGCAGACACAAAATGCTGAAGTAACTCAGCGGGACAGGCAGCATCTCTGGAGAAAAGGAATGGGTGGCGTTTTGGGTCGAGACCCGTCTTCAGACTGAACAAGGGGTCAAGGAAACAGCTTTCACGTCGCGGCCCTGTTTCCACCGATCTTTCCACCACCACGCACAAGATGCACAAGAAGCACAAGGCAGACACCATTGTGTGCAGATGCCGAGATGTGTGGTCAGCTCTGGCTCAACAACTTCTAATCTTGTGTGTGGACTCGATAAGAAGAAGACTGAACAATGCACCCTTGCCTCTCATGTGCGCCCTGGGGTGATATCCCTTCCCTTGTTTGAGGGGTGTCCCCATCGGACTCTGCCCCTCAATGTTCAGCAAAGACCCTTGCATTCCCTCTCTCTCCATCCCCCCCACCCCACACTAGTCATCCTGACAGTCCCATCGTTATCACCTCCTCCACAGCCAACAATGGACCATTGATCTAATTTGTTCTGTGCCCTTTTCATACCTCTAGTTTTCCTCTCCCTAAACTCTGAAGACGGGTCTCGACCCTGAAACGTCGCCTTTTCCTTTTTCTCCAGAGATGCTGCCTGACCAGCTGAGTTACTCCAGCTCTTTGTGTCTATCTTCAGTGTAAACTAGCATCTGTAGTTCCTTCCTGCGCAATTATCTACCTATATATTACTAAAAGTCTGAACTTGACTGCTTTTGGCTCGCTCTGCTGTAATTTCCAAGAGAACGCCGCCATCTACGGCCGTCATTCTTGGCCACCTCGCTCAGAGCCTCCCTCCGCCTTCTTGGAACGGATGATTTTTCCCCATCGATTAAAAATCATAGAGATATTAATGTTTGTTTTTTTTAATCCATTCTCACTGCTGGCCCTGCTGGTGGGAGGGGGGAGGGACTATAAAACACGGAAGTGGTGTGCCTCACTCAGTCTCTGCAAGATGGAGGAAGCCAGAGGGTCACATCTCTCTGTATAACACTGAACACATGTCTACTCAACTGTGTGCCCTTAATGTGGTCTGAAAATGAAAATATGGTTGGTTTGAAGTAAAAAGGCACTGCCTGCAAATGGTTGTTCGGGTGCTTTGGGTTGAAGTTAAAAGGCAGTACTGCAAATGGTGCTTTGGGTTGAAGTTAAACGGCACTACTGCAAATGGTGGTTTGGGTGCTTTGGGTTGAAGTTAAAAGGCACTACTGCAAATGGTGGTTTGGGTGCTTTGGGTTGAAGTTAAAAGGCACTACTGCAAATGGTGGTTTGGCTGCTTTGGGTTAAAGTTAAAAGGCACCACTGCAAATGGTGGTTTGGGTGCTTTGGGTTGAAGTTAAAAGGCACTACTGCAAATGGTGGTTTGGGTGCTTTCGGTAACTTCCTGCTTGCACTGTATATTGATTTTAGATAAAACGCTACCACTTACAGATGTGATTTTTGGGCATCTTACTCAGTCCCCCTCAACTCAGCAGGTGCAGAGGATTCTTACCATCAATGAAAAATAAAAGTGTTATTAGTGTTTAAAAAATGTTGAGAATCTCTCCTGTCAATCACACCATGAAGGCCACACCTTTTCCGGTGGGAGGGGTTATAAAACCCAGAAGTGTGATTGTGGCTCAGTCTCTGCATGATGAGGGAGGAAGAGGTCATGACTCATGTCTGAGCTGTGAATCAACTGAACACACTGAATGTCTACTGAACTGTGAGTTTGGTGTGGTTTTATGGTGGTTTTATGGTGGTTTAACCCTGCTTGAAATGGTATGAAACTGCATTTGAATGTGGTGGCCTTGCACCCTGCATGGAATGGTTTGAAACTGCATTTGAATTTGGTGGCCTTGCACCCTGCTTGAAATAGTATGAAACTGCACTTGAATTTGGTGGCCTTGGATCCAGCTTGAAGCTGCATGAAACTGCACTGGAATTTGGTGGCCTTGCACCCTGCTTGAAGTGGTTGGAAACTGCACTTGAATCTGGTGGCCTTGCACCCTGCTTGAAGTGGTTGGAAACTGCACTTAATTTTGGTGGCCTTGCACCCTGCTTGAAGTGGTGAGAAACTGCACTTGATTTCGGTGGCCTTGCACCCTGCTTGAAGTGGTAGGAAACTGCATTTGAATCTGGTGGCCTTGCACCCTGCTTGAAGTGGTGAGAAACTGCACTTGAATTCGGTGGCCTTGCGCCCTGCTCGAAGTGGTAAGAAACTGCACTTGAATTTGGTGGCCTTGCACCCTGCTTGAAATGGTAGGAAAATGGATTTGTATTTGGTGGCCTTGCACCCTACTTGAAATGGAATTTCAAGGAATAGCCATGAGTCAACTGCCAGCCCACCAGCCGTGAGTGAGCTGCCAGCACATCAGGCTTGAGGGACTGAGCTGCCACCCCAAGAACCCATACCAGCGCGCCAGAAAGCCCCCCCTCATGCATATTGGAATTGGTGGAGAGGTGGAATATTGCGTCGGGGGACCAGCCCTCCCATGTGAGCATGGGACCCAACCGTTCCCACTTAGTCTAGTATATATATATATATATATATATATATTGACTTCCATAAGGTACTAAGAAACCACCAACATTGCTTTAGACAGGGTCAACATGTGAACAACTGGCTGGGACTCATCGATGATCTAGCCAAGTCACTCGATAACAAGGGTCAGACTGACCTGATTATATTAGACTTCAGTAAAGTTTTGAAAAGGTTCCCCATAAGCGGCTCCTGTTCAAGCTCAACCATGTAGGAATAGACGGCAACCTCTTAAAATGGATTGAGATCTTTTTGACAAGGAGACACCAGCGAGTTCTCTTGGAGGGAGAGACGTCTATTGAAACTTCTGTGACATCAGGTGTACCACAGGGGACTGTCATAGGTCCATTGCTCTTCCTACTGTATATATATGACATTCCAAATGCAGTTTCGTCCAGAGTTTGACTTCGCAGATGATGCCATAATTTATAGAGAGATTAAAACACCAGAAGACAGCTTGTCCCTTCTGTGAGGACTCTCTGTGAGGGGGGGGGGAAACCTGGCAGATGTCGTTCAATACAACCAAATGGCTAACCATGCATGTTTCACACAAGATCAAACCATTTTTATCGGAATACAACACGGGTGGCCATACATTGCTTGCTGTCGACCATCACCCGTATCTAGGGGTCGAATTAAGCAAAGATTTAAGTTGGGCGACGCATATTTGTCAAGTGTCCAACAAAGCAAATAGAACTCTTGGCCTACTCAAAAGAAATTTTCATGCATGTAGTACATCCACCAAAGAGAATGCCTACAAGTCCTTGGTCAGGCCCAAATTGGAGTATGGGATCCTTTCAACAACAAAAACAAGATCACCCTGGAGAAAGTACAACGCAGAGCAGCCCGCTTTGCATGTAATGACTACAAGCACAAATCAGGCGTGAATAATATGCTGACTTCCATCGGATGGATACTGTAGAGCTCCGCAGAATCAGGCTGAGACTTATTGCAATTTACAAGGAGATTTACAAAATCACGCCATCAAATCTCCCGTCATCCCAGAGCACCAACTTCCATGAAACAAGACAAAATAACGGTCCCTACATCAGCAACTCGCTAAATTGGAATAAACTTTGCTACCAATATTCCCTTTACCCAAGGGACTGAAATAGGTTCCACCCGCTCTGCAGAGGGTAGTGTGGGGAGCAGGGAGGATCATTGGCTTACAAGAACTGTTCCAGAGCCTCTGCCTGAAAAAAGCACTGAGCATTGCAAAGGTCAGACTGCACCCCCTCCACACACATCTGGATCTCCTGCCATCAGGCAAGAGATACCGTGGCATTAAAGCCCGGACAACCAGAAACAGTCACTCCACCTGAGTCTGCTGCTTTTTTTTTCACTGACACTTTAATAACAAACTCTGTGGCACTGGCCATTTAATTCAGCTGCCCTGGACAATTTATGACTGTATTTTCTTGTATTTTATTATCGTTTTTTTAACCGCACTTTTTTTTACTATTCCTACCGTTTTTATCAGGGGCCACAGTTTAAGAATAAGGATTAAGTCATTTGGAACGGAGACGAGGAAACACTTTTTCTCACAGAGAGTGGTGAGTCTGTGGAATTCTCTGCCTCAGAGGGCGGTGGAGGCCGGTTCTCTGGATGCTTTCAAGAGAGAGCTAGATAGGGCTCTTAAAAATCGCGGAGTCAGGGGATATGGGGAGGAGGCGGGAACGGGGTACTGATTGGGGTTGATCAGCCATTGATTGGCGCTGCTGGCTCGAAGGGCCGAATGGCCTACTCCTGCACCTATTGTCTATTGTCTGGAGTGGATTGTTTTTATTTATGTGTGAAATGTTTATGTTTTATGTGCGATGCTCTGGTATTCCCTGGGAAACGGCTTCTCATTTTGCACTGAACAACTCCTGCTTTGCAAGATGACAATAATAAAGGATTTGATTTGATTTGATTTGATTTGAACACACGCGCTGCACCCAATGTTAAAAAGTCATTTGAAGAAGGGGATTGGGCAAATAGATCTCCTCAACTTGGTCAAAAAGGTCTGCTTCAAAATGTGTTTAAGAAGGAACTGCAGATGCTGGAAAATCGAAGGTAGACAAAAATGCTGGAGAAACTCAGCGGGTGAGGCAGCATCTATGGAGCGAAGGAAATAGGCAACGTTTAGGGCCGAAACCCATTGGGTTTTGGCCCGAAACGTTGCCTATTTCCTTCCGAAACGCTGCCTATTTCCTTCCGAAACGTTGCCTATTTCCTTCCGAAACGCTGCCTATTTCCTTCCGAAACGCTGCCTATTTCCTTCCGAAACGCTGCCTATTTCCTTCCGAAACGCTGCCTATTTCCTTCCGAAACGCTGCCTATTTCCTTCCGAAACGCTGCCTATTTCCTTCCGAAACGTTGCCTATTTCCTTCCGAAACGTCACCTATTTCCTTCCAAAACGTCGCCTATTTCCTTCCGAAACGCTGCCTATTTCCTTCCGAAACGCTGCCTATTTCCTTCCAAAACGTTGCCCCGAAACGTCACCTATTTCCTTCCGAAACGCTGCCTATTTCCTTCCGAAACGCTGCCTATTTCCTTCCGAAACGCTGCCTATTTCCTTCCGAAACGCTGCCTATTTCCTTCCGAAACGCTGCCTATTTCCTTCCGAAACGCTGCCAATTTCCTTCCGAAACGCTGCCTATTTCCTTCCGAAACGCTGCCTATTTCCTTCCGAAACGCTGCCTATTTCCTTCCGAAATGCTGCCTATTTCCTTCCGAAACGCTGCCTATTTCCTTCCGAAACGCTGCCTATTTCCTTCCGAAACGCTGCCTATTTCCTTCCGAAACGCTGCCTATTTCCTTCCGAAACGCTGCCTATTTCCTTCCGAAACGCTGCCTATTTCCTTCCGAAACGTTGCCTATTTCCTTCCAAAACGCTGCCTATTTCCTTCCGAAACGTCACCTATTTCCTTCCGAAACGCTGCCTATTTCCTTCCGAAACGCTGCCTATTTCCTTCCGAAACGCTGCCTATTTCCTTCCGAAACGCTGCCTATTTCCTTCCGAAACGCTGCCTATTTCCTTCCGAAACGCTGCCTATTTCCTTCCGAAACGCTGCCTATTTCCTTCCAAAACGTCGCCTATTTCTTTCGCTCCATAGATGCTGCCTCACCCGCTGAGGTTTCTCCAGCAATTTTGTCCACCGTACACGTTCAAAATGTAATCGCAACTCTCCTTCTCCGACCTGCGCCAGGTACCCAGTGATGAGGTGTTTGCGCAGTAGTCAACCAGAACCAGATCTCATTCTAAGTGTTGGGGGGGGGGGGGGGGGGGGGGGGGGAATAAGTCAAAGAGCAGCATCCCCCTTCCTATCAGAACTGTCCCCCTCCATCGACTCCTTTAAGTCGAGACTTAATACTCATCTCTACGGCGACGGCGGCCCGGTTTCGGAGGCTCGGCCGCGGGCCTGGTGGACGGCAACATCGGAGGCCTGGATCTCCTCAGCGCAGAGGGAGAACAAGGAGGGAAGAAGACAGAGACTCTAAGACATTTGCCTTCCACCACAGTGAGGAGGTGTTTGGCGAACTCACTGTGGTGGATGTTAAATTTGTGTTTATTGTGCGGTTTTGTTATTTTTAATATATGTATGACTGCAGGCACGAAATTTCGTTCAGATCTGAATGACAATAAAGGTAATTCAATTCATTTCATTTCAATACTCCCAAGCCTTTCTTGACGTCCTCTGAGCGAGGGGCTATGTGTGTGTGGTGAGGTTTGTATTTAATCTATGAAGCATTGTTGTTTGTTATACTATTCTTATACCAATGTGAAGCACTTTGGCCAACCAGAGTTGCTTTGTCAACGTGCTACATAAATAAAAGTGACTTGACTTGAAAGCAACTTTTGGCGAGAAGCAGCGAGTCCAACGTCTTGGGTTTGAGACCATCACGTGTCGTCATTCCTCCCCTCCCTCCCTCCCTCCCTCCCGCTCTCCCTGCAGCTCAGGAGCCTCGGGACACATGCGAACAAAAGGTAAAGGAGGAGGAAGATTCTTCGGGAAAAAAACAGGACCTCCAAATCCGTGCGGGCGTGGGAGCGGGGACGTGGGACCCAGAGCGGTGAGTGAGTTGCAGCGGCGCTGGTCAGTTTCAATGTGAGATTTCACTCGGGGAGAAAAGTTCGGGCAGAAGTTGGAGTGAGTACAACTCGGCGGCTTTGTACCAAGTCGGCCGGCAGCGCCGAGCTCTCCCACCACCCCCCCCCCCCCCCCCCTTGTATAGATTCCAGCCCATCTCCGTCCCCCTCCTCAATGTGAACAATATGTTTGAGCAGCGTTTTATTTTACACGCTGAGATTGCTTCCAACCGTTGAGCTTCCCCCCTCTCCAGCCCCCTCCAGGGAGTTTGGTTTTTGTTTGTGCGTGTATGTCTGTGTGTGATTTTTCTTCCTTTCACGCAGTGAGTGTTTTTGAAAGTCTGCACCGCACGTTATGGCAAGGGGAAGGGTTTCAGGCAATCATTGCCCATTGTTTCCTCCTTGGGGTTGAAACCAAGACTTCGCCGCTCTTTCTTTCTCCTGCTCCCCATTGCAAGGAGCATCGATGAAAAGCATTTTTCTTCCTACCAACTTTTCCCTATGATATCTCCTCTCCGGATCTCACCCATTCCCCCCAATCCCCCCCCCCCCCCTCCTTCCTGGTCTCTTCCCCCCTCCTCATCTCTGCCCCTCTCGCCCCAACCCCCCCCCCCCCCCCCGATCTCTCCCACCCGCCCAGAACTCCCCCCCCCCTTCCCGCTCTCTCCCCATCCCTTCCAGCTCCGAATATTCCCCCCCCCCAATCTCTCCCCCACACGATCTCCCCCTCCTCCCAATATTCCCAATCCCATCTCCACTCCCAACCTCTCTCTCCCCCCCTCCCAAATCCCTCCCTTCATCATCTCCCCCCTCCCAAATCCCTCCCTTCATCATCTCCCCCCCTTCCTCCCCTCGCAACCTCTCCCCTTCCCAATCTTGCCCCCCCATCTCTCTACCCCTCCCAATTTTTCTGCCCCTCAAAATCTCCTTCCACCCAACCCCCCCCCCCCCGTTTTCCAACCCCCGCCATCTGATCTACCCCCCTCCCAATCCCTCCTCCCCCAAACCCCCTCCCCCTCCCAATCTTGCCTCTTACAATCCCATCTTCCTCCCCTCACAATCTTGTCCCCCCCCCCCCCCATCTATCTTCACCCCCCCCCCCAACCTCTCCAGAGGTTTCTGCCATACATAGAGATGCTCTGACCTGTTGAACATCCGGAGTTGAAAGTCTTCACCACCTCATCCAGGCAGCCAGCATCATCAGAGACCCGCACCACCCTGGCCACGCTCTCATCTCACCCCTGCCATGGGGGAGAAGGTACAGGAGCCTGAATACTGTAACGTCCAGGTTCAGGAACAGCTTCTTCCCTACACCCATCAGGCTATTAAACACCACATCCTACAAATAGGCTCCAAAGTGCATAGACATTGTTGTTGCAATATTATTGTCTATATGTTTCTTTCAATATAAATATGTATATAGATCGATACTGAACTTGTTGTTGTATATTATGGGTTATACAGTGTACTATGTTTACGCATCTGTCGTGCAGCTGCAAGTTAGAATTTCATTATTCTGCCTTAGGACACATGACAATTGACTCTTGAAAAGCTGCAAAAGAGAAGGACAAAAAAAAAAGACACAAAGTGCTGGAGTAACTCAGCAGGTCTGGCAGCATCCCTGGAGAACAGGGAAAAGTGATGTTTCGGGTCAGACTGGGAGTGACAGGTGGATACGGGGGGGGGGGAGGATTGATTGGAGGATGGGTGGACAAACGCTAGAGCTGAAGAGGAGGCAAAGTGTGTCAGATAAAAGCCAGAGGGAGGGGTATAGGTGGAAGGGGACCATTCCTACTCTGAAGAAGGGTCTGGAACCGAAACGTCACCCATTCCTTCTCTCCAGAGATGCTGCCTGTCCCACTGAGTTAAGGGCCTGTCCCACTTGGGTGTCATTTACGCGACATCGATTACGCATCACGAGGCACGACACGCGTGTGGCATGCATTACACGCACGTGGCGCAGGTAGTGACGAGCGGTAGCGCACGGCGCCCCAGGGTTTTGGGATTCTCAAAATCCTCGCGCCCCACCTGCGTGACTTGCATGTAACGCCCAGGCCCTTTACTCCAGCAATTTGTGTCCATCTTCAATTTAAACCAGCATCTGCAGTTCTTTCCTACACACCTATCCTACACCTTTGTATAGATCTTTCCTTCTGATTTCAGCTTGTAGTTGTAATGGTTCTACAGCCCCCTCCTGTTTACCAGTCGAGCATGAGGTGACGTGGACAGAACAGGGGGGGGGGGGGCAGAATCCAAACCTCTCCAGGTCTCTCGCCCACAGTGGGTAGAAGTAAAAACCTGCAGATTCCAGAAACCTGAGACAAAAACGGAAGATGCTGGAAAATAGAAAAACACTGCAGATCTTGAGCAAAACACAACGTGCAGGAGGAACACGGCGGGTCAGGCAGCATCTGTGGAGGGAATGGACAGGTGACTTTACAGGTCTGCACCTTTCTTCATAGCTGGAAGGGCAGGCAAGATGAGTATGGTGTGATAGATTGATGTATCAGATAGTCACAGAATCATACAGCATGGAAACTGGCCCTTTGGCCCAACTTGCCCGTACCGATTAAGATAGCCCATCTACACTAGTCCCACCTGCCTTCCTTTTGGACCCCATCCCTCTAAACATTCCTATCCATGTACCTGTCCAGAGGAAAGGGATAAGTGACCACTCTGAGGTACAGTTTAGTTCAGAAACAAGCCCTACGGCCCACCGAGTCCACACCGACCAATTATACCAAATCAGTTATCCTACAAACCTGCGTGTCTTTGGAGTGTGGGAAGAAACAGGAGGTCCCGGAGAAAACCCACGCGGGTCACGGGGTGAACGTACAAACTCCGTACAGACAGCACCCGTAGTCAGGATTGAACCCGGGTCTCTGGCGCTGTGAGGCAGCAACTCTACCACTGCCCTAAGTCCTCTGATGATTCTTGAACCTGAAACAATGACTGTGTTTCTCGCCTCGTGGAAGCTGCCCAATCCACTGAGTCCTCCAACCTTGTTTAAATATAAATGGCTTAGTGATGGTTGACGATGGTTTGGTGCTAGATAAATGCAGGTTGTTGCATAATTAGTCACGACCTTGACTCGGCCCGACTGGAAGATGGAATGCACGGTGTGTGTTTTTCTCCGACATATTTGTATAGGAACGGTTCATGGGTTGGAGATGTTGCTCGGCAGTGCCAGCATTTGTTACTCATCCTCAGGGACCCTGAACTGAGGAGACAATTAGCCACCTTGTGGAACCTCCGCTCACGTTCGGGCCATGTGCTGGATTGTGGGTCCATGATGAGTTTAGCTGCCTTTTTGAGGCAGTTAGTTCGAAGGTCTGCAATGGGGTAGATGGGAGGTCAGGGCCACACTCTCGCTGGTGAAGCCAAGGGGCGGTTCAGTTGCCTGATAACAACTGGGGAAAGAACTATCCCTGAATCTGGAAGTTTTCACACTTCTTTATGTCTTGTCCGATGGGAGAGGGAGTGACCGGGGTGAGACTGGTCCTTGATGATGCTGTTGGCCTTGCTGAGGCAGCGTGAGATGAGGATGGAGTCAATGGAAGGGAGGTTGGTTTGTGCGGTGGTCTGGGCTGCGTCCACAACTCTGTAACCATCTGCGGCCTTGGATGGAGCTGTTCCCAGACATGGCCGTGATGCAATGTGGCGAAATACTTTCTACGGAGCATCTGTAAGGGTTGTCGAGAGTTGTTAGGGACATGCTGAACTTCCCAAGCCCGGCTAAGGAAGTAGAGGCGTTGATGTGCTTTCTGGACCATTGCTTCAATGTGGCTGGGTCCAAGTGTACTGACCATGGACAATTGGCCATGATGGGGCAGGGACTTCCCTCATTCACTGGAGACCAGAAGGAAGGACAGACCCTGGTCACCAAGGTGCAGGAGAGAGAGATGTGTAGGCATGAGATGTACAGGAATTATATCCAGAACAACAGCCTTCCTATCCTCTCTCTGCCTCTCTCTACATGTTTATAGACTGCTATCACACCAAGGAGCCGGGGAGGTTGGACAGACTAGGAATGCCTTCTCTTGAACACCAGAGACCCCATAGATGTAAATAACATTATTAGAGGCGTAGACAGGGTAGACAGCCAGAACCTTCCTTCAGAATGGAAATGTCAAAGACTAGAGGGCATAGCATTGTACATCAGTCTATGAAAGTAAGCATGCAGGTACAGCAGGCAGTGAAGAAAGCAAATGGCATGTTGGCCTTTATAACAAGAAGAGTAGGCCATTCGGCCCTTTGAGCCAACACCGCCATTCAATGTGATCATGGCTGATCATCCCCAATCAGTACCCCGTTCCTGCCTTCTCCCCATATCCCCTGACTCCAATATGTTTAGGAGCCCTATCTAGCTCTCTCTTGAAAGCATCCAGAGAACCGGCCTCCACCACCCTCTCCTGAGGCAGAGAATTCCACAGACTCACCACTCTCTGTGAGAAAACGTGTTTCCTCGTCTCCGTTCTAAATGGCTTACTCCTTATGTTATTTTGTGTCTTTTACTGTTTAAAGGAGATGAAATGGGTGCGTGTTCTACACAGGGTGGTGGGTGCCTGGAACGCGCTGCCGGGGGTGGTGGTGTAGGAGGGTACAATACCTGTTTAAGAGGCTTTTAGACTGGCACATGGATATGCAGGGGTGGAGGGGTATGGATCATATGCAGGGAGGGAGAGTAGTTTGTCTTGGCGTCATGTTTGGCACGGGCATAGTGGGCCGAAGGGCCTGTTCCCGTGCTGTTCTGAGTCACAACTCAGCGTCCTGCACCCCAGGGAAAACAGACCCACCCAGAAGCAGGGTCTCGACCCGAAATGTCACCCGTTCCTTTTTCTCCAGAGATACTACCTGGCCTACTGAGTTACTCCAGCACTTTGTACCTATCTTGAGTAGCTAATTGCGATAGACTCATCGTTTGAAGGTGAGAGGAAGGATTTTTAAAGGGGATCTGAGTGGTAAGATTTTTACACAGTGGTTGAAATCTGGAGTGGCTGTCTGATTGCATGGTGCAATCAGATATAATCAGTATGTGTAAGAGGCGTTTTGGGCAGATTTAAATAGGCAAGGCATTTGGAGTATTTTGAGCAATTTTGGGCCCCATATCTGAGGATTGATGTTCTGGTGTTGGAGAGGGTCCAGAGGAGGTTTACAGGAAGGATCCCAGGAATGAGTGGGTTAACCTATGATGAGCGTCTGACGGCACTGGGCCTGTACTCGCTGGAGTTTAGAAGGATGTGGGGGGACCTCATTGAAACTTACCGACTAATGAAAGGCTTGGATAGAGTGGATGTGGAGAAGATGTTTACACTGGTGGGAGAGTCTTGGACTAGAGCAAGAGCGGAACTCGCGATAAAAGCGTGGAGGGGACGGGGGACACAAACTTTTACGGCCGCGCGCGCATGCGCACCCTCACCCACATCATGACCCGTCCCCATTGGCTGCTGACCTCGATCAGCAGTCCCACCTCTAATGTCTCGCGGAAAGCGGAGATTTTAAACTCCGGATTACAAAAACTTGGGGGGGGTGTCCCCCACCTCTCAAAACATGGAGGGGACATGTCCCCTCTGGGCCCCCCCCCCCCCCGAGTTTTCCGCCCCTGGACTAGAGGTCATTGCCTCAGAATTAAAGGGCGTTCCTTCAGGAAGGAGATGAGGAGGAATTTCTTCAGTCAGAGGGTGGTGAATCTGTGGAATTCACTGCCACAGAAGGCTGTGGAGGCCATCGATGGAACATTTTAAGGCAGATAGATAGGTTCTTGATTAGTACGGGTGTCAGGGGTTATGGGAAGAATGGGGTTAAGAGTTTGTACGTTCTCCCTGTCTCATTGTGGGTTTTCCCCAAGTACTCCGTTCCTCCCACACTCCAAAGATGTGCACGTTTGTAGGATAATTGGCTTTGGTAAAATTATAAATGATCCCTAGTGTGTAGGATAGTGTATGGGGTGATGGCTGGTTGGCACAGACTCGGTGGGCCGAGGGGCTTGTTTCCACGCTGTATGTCTAAAGTCTATGAAGTTTTTTCCTAGCTGTTATCTGGCAACAGAACCATCCTATCACCAACTAGAGAGGTCCTGACCTCCCATCTACCTCGTTGGAGACCCTAGGACTATCTTTAATCGGGCTTTTCTGGACTTTATCTTGCACTAAATGTTATTCCCTTTATCCTGTATCTGTAAATTGTGGACGGCTTGATGGTGATATTGTCTTTTTGAAATTAGTTAGGTTTATTGTCACCTGTATCGAGGTACAGTGAAAAGCTTTTGCTGCAAGCTAACCAGTCAGCAGAAAGACAATACATGATTACAATCGAGCCGTCCACAGTGTACAGACACATGATGAAGGGACTAATGTGAATAATCTTCAATGCAAGATAAAGCCAGTAAAGTCTGATCAAAAATAGTCCGAGGGCCTCCAATGAGTAGTTCAGCTCTGGTCTCTGGTTGTGGTAGGATGGTTCAGTTGCCTGATAACACCTGGGAAGCAACTGGTCCTGAATCTGGAGATTTAAGAAAGAACCACAGATGCTGGAAAAATTGAAGGTAGACAAAAATGCTGGAGAAACTCAGCGTCCATAGATGCTGCCTCACCCGCTGAGTTTCTCCAGCATTTTTGTCTACCTTCTGAATCTGGAGGTGTGCTTTTTCACACTTCTGTATCTCTTGCCCGATGGGAGAGGGGAGAAGAGGGAGTGGCCGGGGTGAGACTGGTCCTTGATGATGCTGCCGGCCTTGCCGAGGCAGCGTATAGTATAATCATGTACAGTCCTCCCGCTGACTAGATAGCACACAACAAACTGCTTTTCACTGTACCTCGGTACACGTGACAATAAACAAAACTAAACTAAACTAGGAGATGGGGGGAGCCTGCAGGAGAGAGGAATGCAGCAGAGATTGCCAAGGCTCTTTGCAAAACCTTGCACCAATGCAGTAGGCTTGTACACATATAATTAAATCAGGGCGCTGGGCTCCAGATGTATGATGTTGGGTATTTAGGCTGCGATCCAACTTTAAAACAGAGGAGGGAGATTACGGTGAAAGATATGCCCTGTGGCAATATTTGTTTAATGCCACACACATGCAGGCGCACGCATGCACACGCACGCGCGCACGCATGTGGCCACGAGCACTGTGCGTCTAACCCGTGTTAGAGGCACAGACTCCAGAGACTGAAGAGATGACGGGAATCCTGAGCAAAAGAGCTCGAGTAACTCGGCGGGTCAGGCAGCATTTCCTGAGGTGGTGGAGAGGCAACATTTCAGGTCGGCACCCTTCAGACCAAAGCAGCTCTGGAGACGCGAGGAACTGCAGGTGCTGGAATCTTGAGTAAAGCACAAAGTGCTGGAGGAACGTTCGTGCCAGACCAGTCGAGGGAGTTTAGTTCGGAGATACAGCGTGGAAACGGTCCCTTCGATCCACCCGGTCCACACCAACCAACGATCACCCGTACACTCGTGCTGCTATCCCACTTTCACACCACTCTCTACACACTAGGGGGCGCTTTAACAAGCCAATTAACCTACAAACCTGGTGGCCACGGGGAGAATGTGCAAACTTCACGTAGATATTGCCAGAGATCCGGATCAAACCTGGGGTTCTAGCGCCGTGAGACAGCCCCTTGGAGTTCCTGCTTGGCTATCAATGTTCCCCTCCATCATGAGGCCGTTTGGCCCATCGAGTCTATGCCAACCCACTCCCTTCTAACCCTAACGCAGCAGCCAGTTTTCCAGGCATTCCCGTCAGTTCTAACAACCACTTGGAGCAGTTTCCAGCGGCTAATGTCCCGTTAACCGGCACATATCTGGGATGTGGGAGGAGATCAGAGAGACCCACGTGGTCACAGGGAGAACATGCAGCCTCCACACAGACAGCACCCGGGGCCGGGTTTGAGCCTGGGCCTCTGACGCAGTGAGACAGTGGCGCTACCAGCTGTGCCGCTGTGCACGTGCCCCACATGCCTGTTGACAAGAGTTGATTAGTTGGAGATGGGCACAAAAAGCTGGAGTAACTCAGTGAGCCAGGCAGCAACTCTGGAGATGACGTTTCGGGTCGAGACATCTTTCATTCATTTGTTGTACATCACCGTGTGTACCTCTCGTTTCCCTCTCCCACTGACTCAGTCTATAGGAGGCAGACAAAAATGCTGGAGAAACTCAGCGGGACAGGCAGCATCTATGGAGCGAAGGAATAGGCGACGTTTCGGGTTAGACTGAAGAAGGGTCACCCATTCCTTCTCTCCAGATATGCTGCCTGTCCCGCTGAGTTACTCCAGCTTTTTGTGCATATGTGGTGCTGAGATCCGGCGAAAACATGCAAACGTGTACATGGTGTACAGATATCCTGCGTGGGTTTTCTCCGAGATCTTCGGTTTCCTCCCACAGTCCATAGACGTACAGGTTTGTAGTTTAATTGGCTTGGTATAAGTGTAAATTGTCCCTAGTGGGTGTAGGATAGTGTTAATATGCGGGGATCGCTGGTCGGCACGGACCCGGTGGGCCGAAGGGCCTGTTCCCGTGCTGTATCTCTAAACTGAACTAAACTAAGAATCAAGTCACTTCAAGTCAAGTCACTTTTATTTATATAGCACATTTAAAAAAACAACTCTCGTTGGCCAAAGTGCTTTACATTGGTACAAGAATAGTATAACAAACAACAGTGGTTCATAGATTAAATACAAACATCACCACATACATATAGCCCTCGCTCAGAGGACGTCAAGAAAGGCTTGGGAGTAGAGATGGGTTTTTAGTCTCGAATTAAAGGAGTCGATGGAGGGGGCAGTTCTGATGGGAAGAGGGATGCTGTTCCACAGTCTGGGAGCTGCAACCGCAAAGGCGCTGTCGGTCGCCCCTGAGCTTATGCCTAGACATAGGGGATGTTCAGCAACCCCAAGTCGGCCGATCTGAGGGACCTGGAGGTGGTGTGGTGGGTGAGCAGACTTTCAATGTAGGTGGGGGCAAGCCCGTTGAGGGCTTTGTAGACATAAAGGAGAATCTTGAAATTTATTTGGAACCGCACAGGGAGCCAATAACCACTCAGTACTGAAGATATTGCAGCAAGAAGCGACATCTGGCTGGGTCTTGAGCAAGAAACTGTTTGGAGTGCAGGCCGGAGACGGAAGCAATGGGGCAGATAAAGGCATCAGTGGAGGCACACATACAGGCTGAGCGTGCAGAGGCAAACTGCAGGGGATGGAAAAATAAGCAAGGACCGAAGATGGTTTATGGGGAAAGTCCGGAGTTTGGATATTTGACAAACAATGGTGCAGCAAAGGGGGGTGAAAGCACAGGAGACTGAGAGTAAGGGGAAGTGGAGATCAGGACTGGAGCGAGTGGCAGAGACCAGGACTGGAGCAAGCGGCAGAGACCAGGAGGGACACAGTGGTGCAGCGGTAGAGTTGCTGCCTCACAGCGCCGGAGACCTGGACACGATCCTGACTACGGGTGCTGTCTATACGGAGTTTGCACGTTGTCCCCGTGACCGCGTGGGTTTTTTCCAGGTGCTCCGGTTTCCTGCCACACTTCAAAGACGTGCAGGTTTGTCGGATAATTGGTTTGTGTAATTTGCCCCCTAGTATGTAGGGACTGGAATTAGTGTATGGGTGACAGCTGGGTGAGAAAGCGGGATAACAAAGAACTAATGTGAATGGGTGATCGATGGCCGGCGTGGACTCGATGGGCCGAAGGGGCCGCATCTTTCCATTGATCATTCAGTTACCCCCCTGCAGCTTCTGGGACGTTGCTATAGGCAGGTTGGCTGCATGGGGTAAACACAGGAAGTATTGGGTGGGTGCTGAATGTGTCGGGGCTGAGGTGGGTGTTCAATGTGGGACCAGGTGGGTGGGTGGGTGCAGACTGTGAGCCTGGGTGGGTGGGTGCTGGGGGCTGAAGTGTGGGACTGGGTGGTGGGTGCTGATGGGGTCTTGTGGTGCCGTGCGATGTTATCTGTACCCTCGCTACCTTCCAGCGTTCTGCCTTCTCATCCCTCGGTGCTTTGTAACGTTGCCAGGATCAACAGGAGCCTGGGGCAGGTGCCGGCCCCACACAGCGTGTGTGTCTGGGTGCGTGTATGAGAGTGTGTGTGTGCGCGCTCGTGCGTGTGGGTGTGTGCGAGCGTTTGTGTGTGCGCTGGTCTGTATGTGTGTGTACGTGTGTGCGCGCGCGTATGTACGAGTGTGCGTCTGTGTGTGCGTGCATGTGTGTGAGCGTGTGTCTGAGTTTGTCTGTGTGTGTGTCAGTCTGTGTGTGTGTACGTGTGTGCGCGCGCGTGTGTGAGTGCCTGCATCTGTGTGTGTACGTGTGTGTGTGTGTGTGTGTGTGTGTGCGTGTATGGGAGAGTGTGTGTCTGTGCCTGCATCTGTGTGTGTGTGTGTGCGTGCGTGTGTGTGGCGTCTGTGTGTGTGTGCGCGCATGTGTGTGAGAGTGTGTGTGTCTGTGTGCCTGCGTCTGTGTGTGCGTGCGTGCGTGTGAGCGTGTGTCTGAGTTTGTCTGTGTGTGTGTCAGTCTGTGTGTGTGTACGTGTGTGCGCGCGCGTGTGTGAGTGCCTGCATCTGTGTGTGTATGTGTGTGTACGTGTGTGTGTGTGCGTGCGTGTATGGGAGAGTGTGTGTCTGTGCCTGCATCTGTGTGTGTGTGTGTGCGTGCGTGTGTGTGGCGTCTGTGTGTGTGTGCGCGCATGTGTGTGAGAGTGTGTGTGTCTGTGTGCCTGCGTCTGTGTGTGCGTGCGTGCGTGTGAAGTACACCGTGTGTGAAGGGAGGGAGGGTTCGTTGTGGAGGAGACACAACCCGAGCGAGGGGGAGAGTTTGGGAACAACTTGCTGGCACTTGTCTGGTGGGATGGTTGTGGGGATTGGTTCCTGTTGTGGAGGAGGGGAGCAGGAGTGGGACACACGGAAGCTTTGGCGGGATGCTTGCAGACTGTGGCCCAGGGATCCTGCACGGTGCGATGGAAGTGGTTTCAATGGCAAACGCATCAATACTTTGAAGGAAAAAAGTTAGTTCCAGACCTCAGGGTAAAGAGACAGGGAGTGTGTAACACTGGTAAGGTTTACAGTGGCACAGCGGTAGAGTTGCTGCCTTACAGCGCCAGAGACCCAGATCCTGACTACGGTTACTGTCTGTACGGAGTTTGCACGTTCTGCTCGTGACCTGCATGAGTTTTCTCCGGGTGCTCCGGTTTCCTCCCACACTCCAAAGACCTACAGGTTTGTAGGCGTTGGTGGAATTGTAAATCATCCCTACATCCATGTTGGCTCTATCAGTGGGAAGTGTTTGTCGGAGTGGTGAGGACATGGTGACAATGTTCTTGCCGCTGTTATCATTGCCCTCTCACCATCCTGTCTAATGTACCACACACTGTTTACCCATTGACAAATGAATCTTTTGAGCCAGATGACAGAGTCTGCTTCTTCTTGGATCTTGCCCTGGGCTCCCCATCACATTGTCCGAATCATAGAATCACACAGCACAGACACATACCCTTCGGCCCAACTTGCCCATGCTGACCAACATGCCCCATCTACACTAGTGCCACCTGGTCACTCTAGGCCCATATCCCTCTAAACCTTTCCTTAGAGCTCTTAAAGATAGCGGATTCAGGGGATATGGGGAGAAGGCAGGAACGGGGTACTGATTGGGGATGATCAGCCATGATCACAGTGAATGGCGGTGCTGGCTCGAAGGGCCGAATGGCCTACTCCTGCACCTATTGTCTATTGTCTACCCAAGCACCTGTCCAGATATCTTTTAAATGCTTTTATAGCTGCACCAACTACCCCCCTGGCAGCTCGTTCCATACACCCATGTGTGAAGACCTATGTGAAAAAGTTGCCCTAATTTAATTGTTCCCCTCACCTTAAACCTATGTCCACTGATTCCTGATTCCCCATCTCTGGGTAAAAGACCGTGTATTCACCTTATCTATTTCCCCCATGATTTTATAAACCTCTACAAGATCATCCCTCATCCTCCTGTGCTCCAAGGAATGAGGGGGGATCTTATAGAAACATATACAATTATAAAAGGACTGGACAAACTAGATGCAGGAAAAATGTTCCCAATGTTGGGCGAGTCCAGAACCAGGGGCCACAGTCTTAGAATAAAGGGGAGGTCATTTAAGACTGTGAGAAAAAACCTTTTCACCCAGAGAGTTGTGAATTTATGGAATTCCCTGCCACAGAGGGCAGTGGAGGCCAACTCACTGGATGGATGTAAAAGAGAGTTAGATAGAGCTCCGGGGACTGGTGGAGTCAGGGGATATTGGGAGAAGGCAGGCACGGGTTATTGATTGGGGACGATCAGCCATGATCACAATGAATGGCGGTGCTGGCTCGAAGGGCCGAATGGCCTCCTCCTGCACCTATTTTCTATGTTTCTATGAATGAAGTCCCAGCCTGCACAGCCACTCCCTCCCTGTGGCTTAAGTGACTGAACAGGAAGAATCTGAAGAAGGGCCCCGACTCGAAACGTCACCTGTTCTTTTTCTCCAGATATGCTGCACGACTGGCTGAGTTACTCCACCACTTTATACCTTTGGCAGACGCAAGCCGGCGTCTGCAGTTCTTTGTTCCTAGGCTCCCCCTGTAGCTCCGGCCCTCGAGTCCTGGCAGTATCCAGCAGTAAATCTTCCAGCTTAAGTCGGCTTAAGCCTTATGCCCCGGAGTGGGGATTGAACCTGCAGCCTTCCGGCTCGTGAACAAGACGTCCGGCTGTGGAGACGAGGCGGAGAGGCGAAGAGTTTTAAGTGGCAGCACTGTCTGGGGAGATGAGAGGGAAGCAGTGGCTTCAGTCTGATTTGTTGTTGCCTTTGGTTATAGAATGCTGTTAATTACAGCCTAGGCACTGGTAATTCCGGGCCAAGGGTACAGGCTTCCTGAGCTCAGCGTTTGGTATGCAACGCCCGTGCGTGTTTGCACTCGCCGGCAAATGTCGGCAAATGCTTTCCTCGCGCTCTTGCAGCCCTCGAGATAGAGGCAGGGAAGACACAGAGTGCCGGAGTAACTCAGCGGGTCGGGCAGCATCTCTGGACATCGTGGATAGGTGACGTTTCGGGTCAGAGCCCTTCTTCAGACTTGCCGGTTAAGTCTTGAGATGAATTACACGGCAAATCTCGGCATAGGCCCCCTAGGGCAGCATGGTGGCGCAGTGGTAGAGTTGCTGCCTCACAGTGCCAGAGACTTGGGTTCAATCCCGACTACAGGTGCTGTTTGTACATTCTCCCTGTGACTGTGTGGGTTTCCTCCGGGTGCTCTGGTTTCCTCCCACACTCCAAAGACGTACAGGTTTGTCGGTTAATTGGCTTTGTGTAAGTGTAAATTGTCCCTAGTGTGTGTTGGATAGTATTGGTGTGCGGGGATCGCTGGTAGGAGTGGACTCGGTGGGCCGAAGGGCCTGTTTCCATGCTGTATCTCTGCAGTTGTACAGAGCCCTAGTGAGACCACACCTGGAGTGTTGTGTGCAGTTTTGGTCCCCTAATTTGTGGAAGGACATTCTTGCTATTGAGGGAGTGCAGCGTAGGTTTACAAGGTTAATCCCGGGATGGTGGGACTGTCATATGTTGAGAGAATGTATCAGCTGGGCTTGTGCACTCTGGAGTTTAGAAGGATGAGAGGATATCTCATTGAAACATATAAGATTGTTAAGGGTTTGGACACGCTAGAGGCAGGAAACATGCTGGGGGAGTCCAGAACCAGGGGCCACAGTTTAAGAATAAGGAGTAAAGGGCCTGTCCTACCAGCATCCGACTCCATGCAATGAGCGCGATCAAACTAGAAGCGGGGGCCGCGCGGAGGTCAGGTGTTCCCCTGTACAGGGGCGGTCCCACCAGCATGCGCCTGCATGCGGCAAGCGCGACCAAACCGGCAGCGAGGGCCGCGCAGAGGTCGGGTGAGTGGCGCAACGCGGCGCAAAGTGAGGCGAACTTGGAGCGAAGTCTTAAGGAAAGTTCGCCAGGACAGAGAGGGGCACACAGAGAGGGGCACAGAGGCACACACAGAGAGGGCCACGGAGCCACACACATAGAGGGTCACGGAGGCACCTACAGAGAGGGTTACAGAGGCACGACGTCGAGGCGGTGTGTAATGCGTCGAGGCGACTGCGAGCCGACAAGCCGTTGCCGCGTGGAATTTTTGAACATAGTCAGTTTTTCGGAGCCCCGCGCGATGTCGGGACGAACTCCGCACAATTCCGCACGGCTCCGGCGATCGAAGTGGGACCGGCCCCGCGACGCCGGACAGCTCAAGCGACCACGTTAGGTCGCGCTCATCACATAGATTTGCATGCTGGTGGGACAGGCCCTTAAGGCATTTAGAACGGAGACGAGGTAACACCTTTTATCACAGAGAGTGGGTGAGTCTGTGGAATTCTCCGCCTCAGAGGGCAGTGGATGCTTTCAAGAGGAAGCTAGATAGGGCTCTTAAAAATAGCGGAGTCAGGGGATATGGGGAGCAGGCAGGAACGGGGTACTGATTGGGGATGATCAGCCATGATCACATTGAATGGCTGAATGGCCGACTCCTGCACCTATTGTCTAAAGAAAGCAGAGCAAATCTTGGCATAAGCCATAGTAGTTGGGAGATTGCAATGAGTAGAGTCCGCAGCAGCAAAGGGTGAATACAGTTCGCTGTTGAGGCAGAGCTGTGCTGAAGACACAAGGCGAATACAAAATGCTGGAGTAAGTCAGCGGGCTGGGCAGCATCTGTGAAGGACGTGGATAGGCGATGTTTCAGGTCAGCGCCCTACTTAGACTGATTTTTAGTGCAGGAGAAAGAGCTGGTAGGCCTTTGGTTTGGGGCTGCACTGCAGATGCTGCAATCCCGAGCAAAACACAACAATGCTGGAGGGACTCAGCAGGCCACACGGCATCTGTGTGGACGGTTTCATTCAGTACAGGGAAGATAGCACAGGAACAGGCCATTCGGCCCACAATGACCATGCCAAGTTAATGGTTTAAACCAAAGTTAGACACAAAACGCTGGAGTTACCCAGCGGGGCAGGCAGCATCTCTGGAGAGAGGTATAGACTCAAGATAGGGCTCTTAAAAATAGCGGTGTCAGGGGATATGGGGAGAAAGCAGGAACGGGGTACTGATTGGGGATGATCAGCCATGATCACATTGGATGGCAGTGCTGGCTCGAAGGGCCAAATGGCCTGCTCCTGCACCTATTGTCTATTGTCTATAAGTAGACAAAAATGCTGGAAAAACTCAGCGGGTGAGGCAGCATCGAAGATATCGAAGATGCTGCCTCACCCGCTGAGTTTCTCCAGCATTTTTGTCTACTTCGATTCTTCCAGCATCTGCAGTTCTTTCTTAAATATCTCTGGAGAGAATTCCTTCTCTCCAGAGATGCTGCCTGTCCCGCTGAGTTACTCCAGATGTTTGTGTCCATCTATGGATAGGCGATGTTGGCAGGTCTGAACCCTCCTTCAGACTCTGATCAGGTCGGCCTCTTCGGATCCGAATCCATGTTCCACCTTTCCACGTTCTCCAGGGATGCTGCCGGAGCCGCTGAGTCACTCCGGCACTTTGCATCTCCTTTTGAAGGCGAGACAATGGCCGGGAGTTCTGCCTGAAATGTCGTGTTAATGAGATCTGAATAGCTTCTAATTCCCACCATCTCCCTTCATGGGTTATGCAGTGTGGAGGCATTAATATCAATTAGGGAATTGTTTGCATCTAATTGACACCTTTTTATGGGCTTGCAAAGGTGAAGCTGAGATCTTGGCTGGAGGCCGCAATGCTGATGTCCCAGGGTGAAGGAGGTCCATTGTCTGGAGAGATGGGAATAAAGTGGAATGGGAAGCAGATGTTCCTCATATTCCCCCCCCCCCCCCCCCCACCCACCCCGCACACGATTGCCATATGATCATAAGATCATTTTTTGAGTTTGACAGGTCCATGGATAGGACAGGTTAGGAGGGATATGGACCAAACGCAGGCAGGTGGGACCAAAGATCCTGTAGCGAGCAAGATAGGTCACTCGACGAAAAAGACGTAGTACGGTCAAGGGCAGATTCGTGGGTAGTTTTCGGTCCCATTTCCGTAACCGGCTTCCGTCCCCGCACCAAAGATCCCGTAGCGGAGCAAAGAGACTAATGCGGAGACGGAGGCCGGTTACGGAAACATCCTCGTAAAAATAAAAGTTCTTTGGTAAAAATCTTCTCATTTTCAGAAATTAAATTTATTAACACAAACTGTTCCCCCGCAACGTTGAATACACTGCGAATCGGGTCGGGTCGGGTTACTAAAATGGATGAAAAAAAGGCCCACGTTCCGCTCCGTTGCGTATTACACGTCAGCCCGTTGCATTTAGCAGGAGTGGTCTATTTTGCTCCGCTATAGGATCTATGGGTGGGACTAGTGTAGATGGGACACGTTGGCCGGTGTGGGCAAGTTGGGTCGAAGGGTCTGTTTCCACACTGTATCCCTCTATGACAGATGTAGAATTAGGCCATTCGGCCCACTTCAAGAGAGATAGATGTAGCTCTTAGGGCTAACTGAATCAAGGGATATGGTGAGAAAGCAGGAATGTGGTACTGATTATGGTTGAACAGCCATGATCATATTGAATGGTGCTGCTGGCTCGAATGGCCTACTCCTGCACCAAATTTCAATGTTTCTAAGTCTACTCCGTCATTCAATCATGGCTGATCTATTTCTCATTTCTAACCCCATTCTCCTGCCTTCTCCCCACAGCCTCTAACCTGTACTAATCAAGAATCTATCTATCTCAACCTTAAATCTATCCACTGACGTGGCCTCCTCGGCCTTCTGTGGCTGTGAATTCTACAGATTCACCACCTTGGATCAGCAACTTTCACCATCAACATGGTGAGCGTTTGACAGCACTGGGCCTCGACTCGCTGGAGTTTGGAAGGTTGATGGGGGGGGGGGGGGGGAACCACATTGAAACTTACAGAATAGTGAAAGACACAGATATATCTGCCACGTCCAGGTTCAGAAACAGCTTCATCCCCACAGCCATCAGGCTATTCAACTCAACTCAAACACAACTCTGAACATTAATAGCCCATTATCTGTTTATTTGCACTTCATCCGTTTATTTATTCATGTGTGTGTGTATATTTATACAATGGTATATGGACACACTGATCTGTTGCGTATTCATGCCTTCTATAATTCTGTTGTGCTGAAGCAAAGCAAGAATTTCATTGTCCTATCAGGGACACATGACAATAAACTCTCTTTGAATCTTGAATCTTGAATATAGAGTGGATGTGGAGAGGATGTTTCCACTGGTGGGAGAGTCTAGAACTAGAGGTCATAGCCTCAGAATTAAAGGGCGCTCTTTTAGAAAGGAGGTGAGGAGGAACTTCTTTGGTCAGAGGGTGGTGAATCTATGGAACTCATTGCCACAGACGGCTGGTCAGTGGATATTTTCACGGCAGAGATAGACGATTTTTTGACTGGAACGGGTGTCAAGAAGGGGGGAGAAGGCAGGATCTATGCCTGGAGAAATCCCTAGCCCATCGAGTTTTAAATGGAAGATTGACACTAAAAGCTGGAGTAACTCAGCGAGACAGGCAGCATCTCTGGAGAGAAGGATAGGTGACGTTTCCGGTCGGGAAGAAGGGTCTCGACCCGAAACATGGAAGGACATCGACCGGAAAAGTCACACATTCCTTCTCTCCAGAGATGCTGCCTGTCCCGCTGAGTTACTCCAGCATTTTGTGCCTATCTTCGGATTAAATCAGCGTCTGAAGTGCTCTCCTGCACATCAAGTTTTAAATGGCCGCCCCTTGATTTTTTTTTAGTTTGTTAGTTTGGTTTAACGGCCGTGGAAATATCAGCGGAATGGCTGACACATGATTACAATCGAGCAGTGTACAGATACAGGATAAAGGGCGCAGTCACCTTCTCTGCCTATCCAGCGCTCCCTGTGAGTATGCATCACTCTGGCACGACAAGCTGGTTTTATTTACTTTAGTTTAGTTCAGATATACAGCACGGAAACACACCGACCAGCGATCCCAGCACACTAACACTACCCTACACACACACATACACACTAGGGACAATTCACATTTACACCAAGCCAATCAGATCTACAAACCTGTACATCTTGGGAGCGTGGGAGGAAACCAAAGATCTCAGAGAAAACCCCCGTGGTCACAGGGGGAACGTGCAAACTCCTTACAGACAGCGCCCGTAGCTGGGGTGGAACCTGCGGCAAACCTCAGTGGCATGCGCTGGATTTTAACTCATTCTGACTGCCCGGAGATCGCATCCTTACACAGGGTTAAATGCTAGTTGTTGCGATCTCTTCCTCTCAGCATTCGCATCTCGATTTGACCTATAAAAGTCCTGAAAGACGAGAGGTTTAAGCCTGTGATTCATGGAATAAAAATAACAAACTTCACTCTGTCCGTCCCCGCTCACTATTGATGTCCGTGTGCTGGAGGGAAGCCCAGTGGAGGAGGGGAGAAGGCAGCAGCGTAATGGGAAGAACATCCAAGGGCATGAATCGGAAGCAACTGCAGATGCTGGGGTTCAACCGAAGTGTTGGAGTCGAGACAAGAAGAAGGGTCTCGACCCGAAACGTCGCCCATTCCTTCTCTCCAGAGATGCTGCCTGTCCCGGTGACTTACTCCAGCACTTTGTGTCCATCATTGGTGTATCTACGCAGAATTACCCTATTGGACGTGGCTTTTTAGTTTAGTTTAGTTTTTAGTTTGGAGATACAATGCAGAAACAGGCCCTTCGGCCCACCCAGTCGTAAGGTCATAAGTGGTAGGCCCATCAAGTCTACTCCGCCATATCTCTCCCTCCTAACCCCATTCTCCTGCCTTCTCCCCATAACCTCTGACATCAGTACTAATCGAGGATCTGCCCAAAAAATATCCACTGACTTGCACCGACCAGCGGTCCCCGCACATGAACACTAGCCTGCACACACTAGGAATAATTTACATTTACACCAGGCCAATTAACCTACAAACCTGTACGTGTTCAGAGTGTGGGAGGAAACCGAATCCCACGCAGGTAATGGGGAGAACGTACAAACTCCGTACAGACAGCACCCGTAGTCAGGATCGAACTTGGGTCTCTGGTGCTGTGAGGCAGCAACTCTACAGCTGCGCCACCGTGCCACGGCAGTTACTCCAGCATTTTGTGTCTATCTTCAGTGTAAAGCAACATCTGCAGTTCCATCCGAGGTAACATAGAAACATAGAAAATAGGTGCAGGAGTAGGCCATTCGGCCCTTCGAGCCTGCACCGCCATTCAATGTGATCATGGCTGATCATCCAACTCAGTATCCCGTACCTGCCTTCTCTCCATACCCCCTGATCCCTTTAGCCACAAGTGCCACATCTAACGCCCTCTTAAATATAGCCAATGAACTGGCCTCAACTACCTTCTGTGGCAGAGAATTCCAGAGACTCACCACTCTCTGTGTAAAGAATGTTTTTCTCATTTCGGTCCTAAAGGAATTCCCCCTTATCCTTAGACTGTGACCCCTTGTTCTGGACTCCCCCAACATCGGGAACAATCTTCCAGCATCTAGCTTGTCCAACCCCTTAAGAATTTTGTAGGTTTCTATAAGATCCCCCCTCAATCTTCTAAATTCCATCGAGTACAAACCGAGTCTATCCAATCTTTCCTCATATGAAAGTCCTGACATCCCAGGAATCAGTCTGGTGAATCTTCTCTGTACCCCCTCTATGGCAAGGATGTCTTTCCTCAGATTTGGAGACCAAAACTGTACGCAGTACTCCAGGTGTGGCCAGGTAGAAAGACTCTATGGGACGTGGCTTCAGCTGGAACTAACATGGGGTTTTTATTCCTCTTTATTGCTTGTGATGGGGGAGGGAGTGGGGGGGGGGGGGGGGGGGTAGAAATGTACAATGCATATCCACCTGCCGGTCTAGACAGGAACTGTAAAAGAGCAGAGTGCTTTTCTAATAAGGGGAATGTGCCCTGATATTAGGCATTGCCGTTTAAAACATGAGGAGAGAGTTGTAACGTTTTCTTGCTCTGGGGGAGGGGGAGGGGGTTGGAAACAGGCCCATCGGCACAGTGTGAAGAAGGGTCTCGACCCGAAACGTCACCCATTCCTTCTCTCCAGAGATGCTGCCTGTCCCGCTGAGTTACTCCAGCATTTTGTATCTGCCATCAGCTCAGTTTCCTACTGACAGCATCCCAGGAAGAACAGATAGTCCTTGAAGTGGGCAATTGATACAAATATTCTTTTGCCACCAAGAAAGGAGATGACACCTCATCCTCCTGCACTCCAAGGAATAATGTCCTAGCTTGCACAACCTCTCCCGATAGCCCAACCCCTCGAGTCTTGGAAACGTCCTAGTAAATCTTCCCTGTACCCTGTCAAGCTTAACGATGTCTTTCCTATATGGACACTAAATGCTGGAGTAACTCAGCGGGACAGGCAGCTTCTCTGGAGAGAAGGGTCGAGGCCCGAAACGTCACCCATTCCTTCTCTCCAGAGATGCTGCCTGTCCCGCTGAGTTACTCCAGCATCCCTAGGGGCGACCAAAGAAGGTGTCTCACGTCCCCTGCTTTTAGCTCTGGTCTTTGAGCACAGATTGTGCGTGCAGATTAGCGGGTCAGGCAGCATCTCCAGAGGACATGGATAGGCGACGTTACGGGTCCCGACCCAAAATATCGCCTATCCATGTCCTCCAGAAATGCTGCCTGACCCGCTGAGATACTCTAGCACTTTGTGTCTATCTTCCTGTAGGATGGGTCAGCTGTACCTGATATTTCACTCTGGGTATGGGCTCATTATTATCCCGTGTACAGATATGCAGTGACTATTTTGTTCATTTTTTAAACAATCAATTCTCCAATTTCAGATAACCTCTCACCACCTCACCCCTTCCCCCTCCCCTTCCTTCCCACAAGCTCCCATTCTCCCGTCCCCCCGAGCCCTACCTGGAGTCGAGACATTTCTCCCCTTCCCCCATTCAAGTCAAAGTTGCATTTATTGTCACATGCACCAATTGGTGCAGTGAGATCTTCAATCCTCCTGTCTCATAGAATCTTAGAGTGATACAGTGTGGAAACAGGCCCTTCCACCCTACTTGCCCACACCGGCCAACATGTCCCACCTGCCTGCGTTTGGCCCATATCCCTCTAAACCTGTCCTATCCATGTACCTGTCTAATTGTTTCTTACACGTTGCAATAGTACTTGGCCCAACTACCTCCTCCAGCAGCTTGTCCCCTGGAGTTTACCCCCTGGTTCCCATTAAATCTTTCCCCCCTCACCTTAAACCTATGGTTCTCGATTCCCCTCCTCTGGACAAAAACCCCTATAAGATTACACCTCATCCTCCTAAGCTCCAAGGAATAAATTCCTAGCCTGCTCAGCCTCTCTATAGCTCAGTCCCACGAGTCCTGGAAACATCCTGGTAAATCTTCCCTGAACCTTTCAAGCTTGACAATGTATTTACTATAACAGGGTGACCAAAGAAGATGTCTTTTATCTTCTGCTTTTATCTCTGGCCTCTGTTCCGACCATCATTTTGTGTCGATCTTCAGGGTGGGACACATCTTTGATGATGTTGGCTGCTTTCCCGAGGCTGCGTGGAGTGTAGATGGAGTCGAGGATGGAAGCAGGGGGACTGGTTTGTGTGACGGTCTGGGCTGCCTCCATTTTGCTTTCGACTTGTGTCCTAACATGAGAAGACTTCATGAAACCAAACGGCAGCATAGAGCTCCTGCCTTACAGCTCCAGAGACCCGGGTTCCATCCTGACTACGTGAGCTGTCGGTACGGAGTTTGTACGTTCTCCCCGTGACCTGCGTGGGTTTTCTCTGAGATCTTCGGTTTCCTCCCACACTCTAAAAACGTGCAGGTTTGTAGGTTAATTGGCTGTATAATAACAATTGGCTGTATTAATAATGTGTAAATGTAAATTTGTCCCGTGTGTGTGTGTAAGGTAGTATTAGTGTGCGGGGATCGCTGGCCGGCGTGGACTGGGTGGGTGGAAGGGCCGGTCTCCGCGCTAAACTAAACAAACCTTTATCCTGGTTGCAGGTCTGCACAGATTTTGCAGGACTGAAGCGGAGGTGCGGAGATAGGCCATGCAGCATTGTGGAACGGCTCTGAAGCATTAGGTAGGCTGCACTCAGTATGCCCACTGTTGGTTAAACGGACTGGGACACAAACTTGGTGTAAAGTTCACAGGCTGCGGGAGTTCTGGACATCGACATGCTATAACCCTGGGTACATCGGGTGAAGAGCAACCCACCTGCCCCAAGAAGGGTCTCCACCCCAAACGTCACCCGTTCCTTCTCTCCAGAGATGCAATAGACAATAGACAATAGGTGCATGAGTAGGCAATTTGGCCCTTCGAGCCAGCACCGCCATTCAATATGATCATGGCTGATCATCCTCAATCAGTACCCCGTTCCTGCCTTCTCCCCATATCCCCTGACTCCGCTATTTTTAAGAGCCCTATCTGCAATAGTGGATAGGTATATGGACGGGAAGGGAATGGAGGGGTATGGTCTGAGTGCAGGTAGATGGAACTAGGGGAAAATAAATGGTCGGCACGGACTGGAAGGGCCGAGAAGGCCTGTTTCCGTGCTGTAATTGTTATATGGTTATCTAGCTCTCTCTTGAAAGCATCCAGAGAACCTGCCTCCACCGCCCTGTGAGGCAGAGAATTCCACAGACCTCACCACTCTCTGTGAGAAATAGTGTTTCCTTGTCTCCGTTCTAAATGGCCTACTCCTTATTCTCAAACTGTGGCCCCTGGTTCTGGACTCCCCCAACATCGGGAACATGTTTCCTGCCTCTAGCGTGTCCAAGCCCTTAACAATCTTGGATGCTGCTCGTCCCACTGAGTTACTCCAGCTTTTTGTGTCTATCTTCAAAGAAACGACCGCACATGATTACAATCAAGCCGTCCACAGATAAAGAAAACTGAACTAAACTAAATTATAATGGTCTGAAATATTGATCTTTTAACCCACCTGCTTGGAATTCTCGGAATTGGAGTCTCACTGTGGAACTTAGAATGTAGAACAGGCCCTTCGGCCCACAATGTCTGTGCCAGAACTGATGCCAAGACCAACTCCTATCCGCCTGTACACCTTCCATACCCCTCCCTCCAACATACACCAGAATGTTCAATAATACTTTATTGTCACATGTACCTAGGTACAGTGAAATTCTTTGTTTTTTACACAATCCAGTAACATCATACTACAGATAAGCACAATCATAGATCGGTTCAAAAGTGCAACAATTGTAGTGTAATAGTAGACTTCAGCGAGACAGTGCTCAAAGAGTCGACAGGTTTCTGACGCCAACAAAGTTTCAACGTTTTTAAGAGTGCGCTCTTACCTAGGCCTTACAGGCCCGTTGTCATGGCGACACCGATCCTCTCCTGCGCCAGCCGCCATCTTGAAAACGGCCCCTTGTCAATACGTGGAACGCACTGCCAGCGAGGGTGGTGGAAATAGAGTTGCTGACAGCATTTACAGCACTCTTACGCCTCAGAGTTTCGATCCCGACCTCGGGTGCTGTCTGTGCGGAGTTTGCCTGTTCTCCCCACTGCCCAAGTGGGTTTCCTTCCGGGTGCTGCAGTTTCCTCCCTCAACCCATAGATTTAGACTTTGGAGATAGAGTGCAGAAACAGGCCCTTCGGCCCACCAGTCCTGTGCTGCCCAGCGATCACCGCACACACTAGCACTATCCCACACACACAATTTGTAAGGAGGCCAACTAACCTACAAACCTGCACGTCTTTGGAATGTGCGAGGAAACCGGAGCGCCAGGAGAAAACCTACTTGGTCACAGGGAGAACGTGCAAACTCTGCGCAGACAGCATCCACAGTCAGGATCAAACCCGGGTCACTGGCACTATAAGGCAGCAACTCTACCCCAGCGCCACCGTGCCGCCCCTTAGATGTGAGGGTTTGCAAGCTAATCGGCCCTCTGTAAAATTGCCCCCTAATGTCAAGGGAGTGCATGAGAAAATAGGATGGCATAGAACTAGAATGATCGATGGTTGCCGTGGACTTGGTGGGCCGAAGGGCCTGTTTCCATACTGTATCTCCAAACTAAACTAAAAGGCCAGCGTGGTCAAAAAGACGTATTGCCTGCTCTGCGCTGTGGCACTCTGACACTTCCTGCCTGCATGTCATCGTCAATGTTGATGGCTCAGTGACCATTGCTGACTAAAACATTTACCTACTGTGTGTGGGGCATGGCTGTGTTGATATTGGCAGCTGGGTTCCATCCTACAGTATGGACTGTACTTTCCAAATGGACTTCTTTGGCTCCAGAATATTTGTAGTGAAGGCTGCAGTGAGTGAGAAGGGATATATAAACGAGGGTGAGGCAGCATCTATGGAGCGAAGGAATAGGTGACGTTTCGGGTCTCTATTCCTTCGCTCCATAGATGCTGCCTCACCCGCTGAGTTTCCCCAGCATTTTTGTCTACCTTCGATTTTTCCAGCATCTGCAGTTCCTTCTTAAACATCTTATAAATGCGGGCTTGGTGACTTTCCCCACCCACACAGCCCACGGCCTGGTGACGTTCACATCCCACTCTTCCACCGCTATCCTCTGCCCTTTCCCAATCTCCTGTCTCCCTGCCAACGTTCCATGCCTTTCACTCTGTCGCTGAAGGCTCCCATTGATCCCGTTCATCCCCCATTTGAGTGGTGTACAGGAAGGAACTGCAGGTGCTGGTTCAAAGCGAAGATAGACACAATAAGCTGGAGTAATCTCAGGAGAAACGGAATAGGTGGCGTTGTGGGTAGAAATATGATACGACGTGAAATTGGTTTGCCAACAGTCATAAAACGCAATATGATACAATAGACTAGGAGCAGGAGTAGGCCATTCGGCCCTTCGAGCCTGCACCGCCATTCAATGCGATCATGGCTGATCATCCACTATCAGTACCCCGTTCCTGCCTTGATGTGATGAGTGGAGAGTCCAGGGTAGGGGGTGCGCAGAGATTGGGGGAGGGGGAAGGTGAGGCAGTCTACCCCACGCCAGAAGGGTGGAGGAGTTGTACTGTTTGATCGCAAAAAAGGTCACAATGTTAAAGGGGTCACTTCTCCCTGGGGTAGACTGAGACTGACTCCCCCCCCCCCCCCACCCCCCCACTTCTCCCTGGGGTAGACTGAGACTGACTCCCTCCCCCCACCCCCCCACTTCTGCATGGGGTAGACCGAGACTGACTCCCCCCCCCCCCCCACCCCCCCCACTTCTGCGTGGGGTAGACTGAGACTGACTCCCTCCCCCCCCCCCACCCCCCCACTTCTGCATGGGGTAGACGTAGACTGACTCCCCCCCCCCCCACCCCCCCCCACTTCTGCATGGGGTAGACTGAGACTGACTCCCTCCCCCCACCCCTCCACTTCTGCATGGGGTAGACCGAGACTGACTCCCCCCCCCCCCACCCCCCCCCACTTCTGCGTGGGGTAGACGTAGACTGACTCCCCCCCCCCACCCCCCCCCCACTTCTGCATGGGGTAGACTGAGACTGACTCCCCCCCCCCCCCACCCCCCCACTTCTGCATGGGGTAGACTGAGACTGACTCCCCCCCCCCACCCCCCCACTTCTGCATGGGGTAGACTGAGACTGACTCCCTCCCCCCACCCCCCCACTTCTGCATGGGGTAGACTGAGACTGACTCCCTCCCCCCACCCCTCCACTTCTGCATGGGGTAGACCGAGACTGACTCCCCCCCCCCCCCACCCCCCCCACTTCTGCGTGGGGTAGACGTAGACTGACTCCCACCCCCCCCCCCCACTTCTGCATGGGGTAGACTGAGACTGACTCCCCCCCCCCCCCCCACCCCCCCACTTCTGCATGGGGTAGACGGAGACTGACTCCCCCCCCCCACCCCCCCACTTCTGCATGGGGTAGACTGAGACTGACTCCCACCCCCCCACCCCCCCACTTCTGCATGGGGTAGACTGAGACGGACTCCCCCCCCACCCCCCCACTTCTGCATGGGGTAGACGGAGACTGACTCCCCCCCCCCACCCCCCCACTTCTGCATGGGGTAGACTGAGACTGACTCCCCCCCCCCCCCACCCCCCCACTTCTGCATGGGGTAGACTGAGACTGACTCCCACCCCCCCACCCCCCCACTTCTGCATGGGGTAGACTGAGACGGACTCCCCCCCACCCCCCCACTTCTGCATGGGGTAGACTGAGACTGACTCCCCCCCCCCCCACCCCCCCACTTCTGCATGGGGTAGACGGAGACTGACTCCCCCCCCCCCCCCCCCACCCCCCCACTTCTGAGTGGGGTAGACTGAGACGGACTCCCCCCCCACCCCCCCACTTCTGCATGGGGTAGACTGAGACTGACTCCCCCCCCCCCACCCCCCCACTTCTGCATGGGGTAGACGGAGACTGACTCCCCCCCCCACCCCCCCACTTCTGCATGGGGTAGACTGAGACTGACTCCCACCCCCCCACCCCCCCACTTCTGCATGGGGTAGACTGAGACGGACTCCCCCCCCACCCCCCCACTTCTGCATGGGGTAGACGGAGACTGACTCCCCCCCCCCACCCCCCCACTTCTGCATGGGGTAGACTGAGACTGACTCCCCCCCCCCCCCCACCCCCCCACTTCTGCATGGGGTAGACTGAGACTGACTCCCACCCCCCCACCCCCCCACTTCTGCATGGGGTAGACTGAGACTGACTCCCCCCCCCCCCCACCCCCCCACTTCTGCATGGGGTAGACTGAGACTGACTCCCCACCCCCCCACTCCCCCACTTCTGCATGGGGTAGACTGAGACTGACTCCCCACCCCCCCACCCCCCCACTTCTGCATGGGGTAGACTGAGACTGACTCCCCCCACCCAATCTTTGGGCATCCCCAATCCTTTCCACTGGTCATTTTCATTTTATATATCATGTATCTTTCTTGTGTTTTATGACTGTTTGGCAGATCCATTTCCCTCCTGGGATAAATAAAGTTCTATGGTATCGAATCCCTGAACTAAACGACACAGTTGGATGTGTTTCTGATGGGGACGGGCGTGAGGTCTGGCAGCTTCATTGCCCCCACTGTCACGGCGTGAGATTGTGTTTGTCGGCCCGGAGCTCGCTGGTTTTCCCCACCCGCTGCCTGGTCAGGTGTGTGTACAGCAGCGGGGCACCGCTCTCTCTCTCGCTCTCTCTGCCGTTTCCAAGGAGACGGTGGCAAAGAGGAGACACATGTTCATCCTTTTGACTAGTAAGTGGAGCAGCCGTGATGTGTTCCGCTGCTGCTTCGGAGAGACTAGCGAGCTTATTAGTTTTAGTCTAGTTTAGTTTAGAAATACTGCGCGGAAACGGGCCCTTCGGCCCACCCAGTCCGTGCTGACCAGCGATCCCCGTACTTCCAAACACTCATCTGCACACACTAGGGACAATTTACAATCTTTACCGAAGCCAATTAACCAACAAACCTGCCCGTCTTTGGAGTGTGGGAAGGAGCGGTGAGATCCCGGGGAGAACCCACGCAGGTCACGGGGAGAACGTACAAACTCCGTACATATAACCATATAACAATTACAGCACGGAAACAGGCCTTCTCGGCCCTTCCAGTCCGTGCTGACCATTTATTTTCCCCTAGTCCCATCTACCTGCACTCAGACCATACCCCTCCATTCCCTTCCCGTCCATATACCTATCCACTTTACTTTTAAATGTTAAAATCGATCCTGCCTCCACCACTTCTGCAGGAAGATCATTCCACACAGCCACCACTCTCTGAGTAAAGAAGTTCCCCCTCATGTTACCCCTAAACTCCTGTCCCTTAATTCTCATGTCAAGCCCTCTTGTTTGAATCTTCCCTACCCTCAATGGGAAAAGCTTATCCACGTCAACTCTGTCTATCCCTTTCATCATTTTACAGACAGCACCCGTAGTCAGGATCGAACCCGGGTCTCCGGCGCTGTGAGGCAGCAACTCTACCGCTGCACCACTGTGCTGCCCTCTTGTCTCTTGTGCAGAGATGCAGTGGGCACAGGCTTTCCAATGTTGCTTTAGTGTCTGTGTCACAGCACCATACAGCAGCAGGGGGGGGGGGGGGGGGTGGTAACAGGCCATTCGGCCCATCGTGTCCCTGCTGACCCATCTGTGCTAACCCCATTTTCAGGAAAATCTAAAAGTCAAGTGTTTTATTGCCATATGCACTGAAACGGAAACAATGAAATTCTTACTTGCAGCAGCGCGACAGGTCTGTAAGCACCGTACTCAATAGATAACAAACATCAAAGTGAAGTTTAATAAATAACTTTTTAAAAATCCAAATTGTAAATAAACAAAACAGCCTGAAGGACCTAGTGCAATCAAAGCAGTTCGTAGAAACAAGGAACCGCAGATGCTGGTTAATATGCAAAGGACACAAAGTGCTGGAGTAACTTAGCAGGTCAGGCAGCATCTCTAGGGAACTTGGATAAGTGACGTTTCAGGTCTGAAGGAGGGTCTCAACCCGAAACGTTGTGTATCCATGTTCTCCAGAGTTGCTGCATGATCCGCTGAGTTATAGCCCTGTCCCACGGTACGAGTTCATTCCAAGACCTCTCCCGAGTTTTAAAAAAAATAACTCGTGGTAAGCACGGAGAATGAACGTAGCGGGTACGTCGGAGCTCGGGGACGTCTCTTAGCGCTAACGGCAGGTACTCGGGAAGACTCGCTAACGGCAGGTACTCGGGAAGACTCGCTAACGGCAGGTAAGCACGGGAGGACTCATGAAGATTATTCAACATGATGAGAAATGTCCACGAGAGTCCTGAGTACTGACGAGTGGCCGCTACCGTAAATTTCCGAGTTCGAATCAGGGCAAACTCGGGCGAACTCCTGGAATGAACTCGTACCGTGGGACAGGGGTTTTACTCCAGGACTTTGTGTCCATTCGAGGCAGCTCATAGTTTAGAGTTTAGTTGGAGCTCATAGCATTCCCTGGCCTGGTGGCAGTTGGGAAGAAGCTGCTCCTGAACCTGGATGTTTTTCAGGCTCCTGTATCTGGTACAAGGACTCCAGCACTAGGCCCTGAGGTCCTCGATACCTTGATTGCCGGCACGGTGGCGCAGCGGTATAGTTAATGCCTTACAGCACCAGGGACCTGGGTTCGATCCTGACTACGGGTGCTGTCTGTGTGGAGTTTGTACATTCTCCCTGTGACCGCGTGGGTTTTCTCCGGGTGCTCCAGTTTTTCCCACATACCAAAGACGTACAGATGTGTAGGTTAATTGGCTTGGTATAAATGTAAAATGTAAATGTAGAATTAGTTGCCTTCGGTAAAATTGTAAATTGTCCCTAATGTGTAGGATAGTGTTAGTGTGTGGGGATCGATCACTGGTGGGCTGAAGGGCCTTTTTCCACGCGTATCTTTAAACTAAACTAAAAGAGGGAGGCAGTGCCTTTGGCAAGCTTCCTGTGTGTATAAACATAGAAACATAGAAAATCGGTAAAGGAGTAGGCCATTCGGCCCTTCGAGCCAGCACCGCCATTCAATACGAACCCCGTTCCTGCTTTCTCCCCATATCCCTAAGAGCTATTTCAAACTCTTGAATAGATCCAGTGAATTGGCCTCCACTGCCTTCTGTGGCAGAGAATTCCACAGATTGACAGCACTGTGGGTGAGAACGTTTTTTCTCATCTCAGTCCTAAATGCCCCACCCCTTATTCTTAAACTGTGACCCCTGGTTCTGGACTCCCCCAACATGGGTAACATTTTTCCTGCATTGAGCCTGTCCAATCCCTTAAGAATTTTTGATGTTTCTATAAGATCCCCTCTCATCCTTCTAAATTCTAAAGAGATCGGAGTCTGTAAAGGGGGTGGGGGGGGGTCCCTTGTTGCTGAAGGCTGCAGCCTCTGTGATTGTCCCATCGCTGAGCATTCCCATGCTGTGCAACAGAACAGTGACTCTGCCAAGCACCTTGAGACCTGCCATAGGGCGTTAGTCTAGTTTATTGTCACGTGTACCGAGGTACAGTGAAAAGCTTTTGCTGTGTGCTCTAGAGTCAGCGGAAAGACAATACATGATTACAGTCGTGCAAATGTACAGACACATGATAAGGGAATAAAAGTTAGTGTAAGGTTAAGCCTACTAAGTCCAAACTATGAGGTAGATAGTAACGCAGCACTGCTCTCCGGTTGTGGTTGGATGGTTCAGTTGCCCAATAACAGCTGGGAAGAAACTGTCCCTGAGTTTTGAGGTGTGCGTTCGTGGCCTCTTGCCTGATGGGAGAGGGGAGAAGAGAGAGTGTCCAGGGTGCGACTCATCCTTGATTATGCTGCTGTCGTTGCCCAGGCAGCGTGAAGTGTAGATGGAGTCAACAGAAGGGAGTAGACGAAAGGAACTCTGAAGCAGGATCTCAACTCGAAACGTCACCCATTCCTTCTCTCCAGAGTGCTGAGTTACTCCAGCATGTTGCGTCTATCAATAGAATGGAGGTCGGTTTGTGTGATGGTCTGGGCTGCGTCCACAATTCTCTACAATTTCTTGTGGTCTTGGGTGGAGGTGCTCCCAAACCGTGATGCATCCCGATAAAATGCTTTCTATTAGTGGTTTGCGTAAACCAGCGTCAGACTCGTACGGCACTGATCGGCTCCCCTTGAGAACAAACATCCTTTACCTCTCACTAGTTTTGGGACTGCCTTGACAGGGAAAGTTAAGGTAATGAGAAATCCGAGATAAACACGTTAAGAAGGCTGTGTTGTTGCGTGAATGGAGAGAGGCTAATGGGCAGGGGGGAGGTGGGGGGGGGTAGCTGGAACAAGAATGGGACTCTCGGTGGGGTTATGACGGCTTTGAATGCAGCTTTGCAAACTCTTTATCCACTGGACTTCCTCCAGCCATTGTTCCGGCTAGGATGGCAGTCGAGGCCGGAAGCTGTGCCTTCAATCCTCCACTGTGTACATAACTAAATCTGCCGAGGATCGACACAAAATGCTGGAGTAACTCAGCGGGACAGGCAGCATCTCTGGAGAGAAGGAATGGGTGACGTTTCGGGTCGAGACCCTCCTTCAGACTCCCCTCACCGCCAACCCCCCTCTGACCTCTGCATGTAACGCAAAGTGCATCGATCGGGTTAATAGCAAATTCATTTCACTTGCACTTTATGTGCAAGTGACGAATAAAACTGATATTGATTGATATTAAATAGCTGCGGTAGAGTTGCTGCCTCACAGAGCCAGGGACCCAGGTTCGATCCTGATCACGGGTGCTGTCTGTGTGGAGTTTGTACGTTCTCCCCGTGACTTGCGTAGGTTTTCTCTTGGATCTCCGGTTTCCTCCCACACTCCAAAGACGTACAGGTTTGTATATTAATTAGCTTGGTTTTTATTGTAAATTGCCCCTCCTAGTGTGTGTAGGATAGTGTTAGTGTGCTGGTTGGCGCGGCCTCGGTGGGCCAAAGGGCCTGTTTCTGCGCTGTGTCTCTAAACCAAACTAACATAAATTCTGAAAGGGGCAGCAAGAATCCATGGTTTAGTTTAGTTTAAATGCTCAGGAAGGTCATAAGGAATAGGAGTAGAATTAGGCCGTTCGGCCCATCAAGTCTACTCCACCATTCAGTGTTCAAGAAGGAACTGCAGATGCTGTAAATTGGAAGGTAGGCAAAAATGCTGGAGAAACTCAGCGGGTGCAGCAACATCTATGGAGCGAAGGAAATAGGCAACGTTTCGGGCCGGAACCCTTCTTCAAAATGGGTATTCAATCATGGCTGATCTATCTCTCCCTCCGAAATCCATTCTCCCTGCCTTCTCCCCATAACCTCTGACATCTGTACTAATCAAGAATTCATCTATCTCTGCCTTAAAAATATCACTGACTTGACCTCTGCAGCTTTCTGTGGCAAAGAATCCCACAGATTCACCACCCTCTGACTAAAGAAATTCCTCCTCATCTCCTTCCGTCCCAACGTCCTTTAATTCTGAGGCTGTGTATGACCTCTTGTCCCAGACTCTCCCACTAGTGGAAGCATCCTCTCCACATCCACTCTATCCAAGCCTTTCACTATTCTGGAAGGAACTGCAGATGCTGGTTTACACTGAAGATAGACACAAAAAACTGGAGTAACTCAGCGGGACAGGCAGCGTCTGTGGAGAACACGGACAGGTGACGTTTTGGGTCTTCAGACAGAGTGAAACAGGGGAGAGTGAAACAGGAGCTGTGAGAGGGTACAAAGATCAAATGAATGAAAGATGTGCCCAAGAACAAGCCAGCAACGATGATCAGGAAAAGGCGGAGCCCACAATGGTCTATTGTTGGCGGTGGAAGAGATGATAACGAGTGATACAAACAGTGAAAGCCAGCAGGACGACAGTGAAACTAGTACGATGACTAGGGTGGTGGAGGGAGGGAGAGGGAGGGGGGATGCAATGGTTACTTGAAGCTAGAGAAACCAATATTTATATTGCTGGGTTGTAAGCTGTAAGTTTAGTGTCACGTGTACCGAGGTACAGTGAAAAGCTTTTGTTGCGTGCCAACCATTCTGTGGAAAGACAATACATGATTACAATCGATCCATCCACAATGTACAGGGTGGAAATGTTAAAGGCGAGAGGGCATAGTTTTATGGTGGAAGATTAAGTTTAAAGGAGATAAGTGGGGCAAGGTTTTGCACAAAGAGGTGGGTGCCTTGAACGCACTATCAGGGGTGATGGTGGCGTTTAGATGGGCCCATAGATACGGAGGGATATGAATCATGGCAAGCTGAATAGTTCATCTTGACATCATGTTTGGCACAATCATCGTGGCCAAAAGACTTCTTCCTGTGCGCTACTATTCAAAGTATTGTTTTACGTTCTATCTGAGCTAGTCCCATTTGGCCCATATACCTGTTCTATCCACGAACCTGTCCAATAGACAATAGGTGCAGGAGTAGGCCATTCGGCCCTTCGAGCCTGCACCGCCATTCAATATGATCATGGCTGATCATCGAACTCAGTATCCCGTACCTGCCTTCTCTCCATACCCCCTGATCCCTTTAGCCACAAGGGCCACATCTAACTCCCTCTTAAATATAGCCAATGAACTGGCCTCAACTACCTTCTGTGGCAGAGAATTCCAGAGACTCACCACTCTCTGTGTAAAGAATGTTTTTCTCATTTCGGTCCTAAAGGAATTCCCCCTTATCCTTAGACTGTGACCCCTTGTTCTGGACTCCCCCAACATCGGGAACAATCTTCCAGCATCTAGCTTGTCCAACCCCTTAAGAATTTTGTAAGTTTCTATAAGATCCCCCCTCAATCTTCTAAATTCCAGCGAGTACAAGCCGAGTCTATCCAGTCTTTCCTCATATTCCTCATTCCTCATATCATTCCTCATCATGGCTGATCATCCCCAATCAGTACCCCGTTCCTGCCTTCTCCCCATATCCCCTGACTCCGCTATCTTTAAGAGCCCTAACTAGCTTTCGCTTGAAAGCATCCAGAGAACCGGCTTCCACCGCCCTCTGAGGCAGAGAATTCCACAGACTCACCACTCTCTGTGAGAAAAAGTGTTTCCTCATCTCCGTTCTAAATGGCTTACCCCTTATTCTGAAACTGTGGCCCCTGGTTCTGGACTCCCCCAACATGGGTAACATTTTTCCTGCATCAAGCCTGTCTCTAGCGTATCCAAACCCTAAATAATCTTATATGTTTCAATAAGATCCCCTCTCATCCTTCTAAACTTCAGAGTGTACAAGGAGGGCACACAAAAGGCTGGAGAAACTCAGCGGGAGCAGCAGCATCTAAGGAGCGAAGGAGATAGGTGACGTTTCAGGTCGAGACCCTTCTTCAGACCCTCTGTGTACCCTCGATTCTCCAGCAGCTGCAGTTCCTTCTTTAAAACAGAGTGTACCTCTTTGCTCCTACACTCAACTCCTCTTGTTATAAAGGCCAACAAAGTCCAAGTGACCTATAGGAGCTGTACTTGTACCCGCCTCTGCATCCCCTTCTGACAGCTCATTCCGTACACACACCACCCTCTGTGTGAAAAGGTCGGGGCGGCACAGTGGTGCAACTGGTAGAGCCGCTGCCTGGCAACACCAGAGACCCAGGTTCGATCCTGACCTCGGGTGCTGTCTGTGTGGAGTCTGCACGTTCTCCGGGTTTGCGGGTTAATTGACACCTGTGATTTGCCCCTAGTGTGTTGGGAGTGGATGAGAAAGTTGGATAACACGAATGGCTGGTCGATGGTTGACATGGACTCGGTGGGCCGAAGGGCCTGTTTCCTTCTCTAAAGTAAAATGGTCTTAAACATTTGATCTTAAAACGGCCTCCTTGGAACAAAGTTCCACCCTCACTGTGGAACTTAGAGCAGTACAGCACTAGAACAGGCCCTTCGGCCCACTGTGTAGGTGCTGTTCCCATGCTGTATTCTTCAACAGCACCGCAGTTGCACATGGAGTCTACCTGCGAAAGGCACTAACCAGGCCAGCTGTGAGAGCACACCTCAGTGCACTGAGTCAACATGGATATAAAGTGGATTAAACAAGTCCACAAGGTGACATCTGTGTGGATTATCCTGCGTGTGGCAATGACGTGGTTGTCAGGGGAAGGGACGCAGAGGGTTTACGAGAAGGCAGAGCCGGGCTGCTTGAACAGTCTCCCTTCTCACTGGCACCAGCCTCGGGCCACAGCTGCTCGCTCACTGTGAGGGACTGCGTTCAACAGTAACTCTCCACTCAAGTGGGTTTAGAATGGAGTTGAGGAGAAATCTCTTTAGCCAGAGGGTGGTGAATCTGTGGAATTCATTGCTCTGTGTGTGTGTGTGTATATACATGCGGCACGGTGGCGCAGCGGTAGAGTTGCTGCCTTACTGCGCCAGGGACCCAGGTTCGATCCCGACTACGGGTGCTGTCTGTACGGAGTTTGTACGTTCTCCCCGTGAGCACGTGGGTTTTCACCGAGATCTTCGGTTTCCTCCCACCCTCCAAAGACGTGCAGGTTTGTAGCTAATTGGCTTGTAAAATTGTATATTAGCCCTGGTGGGTGTAGGATAGTGTAAGTGTACGGAGATCGCTGGTCGGGGTAGTCTTGGAGGGCCGAAAGGCCTGTTTCCGTGCTGTATCTCTAAACTAAACTAAAACCTAAAATTACACACACGCACACACGCATACACACACGTATACACACTCGCACGCACACGTATACACGCACGCACGCACACGCACACACGTATACACGCACGCACACACACACACGCACACACATACACGTATACACGCACACGCACGCACGCACGCGCACACACACACACACGTATACACGCACGCACACACACACGCACACACACACAAACACGTATACACACACGCACACACACACGCACACACGTATACACGCACGCGCACACACACGTATACACGCACGCACGCCACGCACACACACACACACGTATACACGCACGCACACGCACACACACACGTATACACACACGCACGCACACACGTATACACACACGTATACACACACACACACGCATACACACACGCATGCACACACACACACACACGTATACACACACGTATACACACACGCACACACACGTATACACACACGTATGCACACACGTATACACACACGTATACACGCACACACGCACACACACACGTATACACGCACGCACACACACACACGTATACGCACACGTATACACACACACGTATACACGCACGCACGCACACACACACGCATACACACACGTATACACACACACACACACGTATACACGCACGCACGCACGCACACACACACGCATACACGCACGCACACACACACACGTATACGCACACACGCACACACACGTATACACGTGCGTATACACACACACACACACACATATATATACACACACACACACATACATATATACACACACGTATACACATATATATGCACACACACATATACATACACACACACATATACACACACACACGTATACATACACACACACATACATATATACACACACACACATATATACACACACATATATACACACACATACATATATACACACACATACACACACACATACATATACACACACATATACACACACACACACAATCACATATATACACACATACATATATACACACACATATATACACACACACACACATACATATATACACACACGTATACACATATATATGCACACACACATATACATACACACACACGTATACATACACACACACATACATATATACACACACACACACATATATACACACACACACATATATACACACACATACACACACACATACATATACACACACATATACACACACACACAATCACATATATACACACACATACACACACACATACACACACACAAAATCATATATACACACCAGGCACGTGCCGTCAGGGTAGGCAAGGTAGACACTGCCTACCCTGACTAAAATTATAACACGGTAATTATTAAATATAAATAGTAAAGGCATGGGAGAATTATGCCTATCTAAGAGATCGATCTCTTTCATCCGCAGTACATGTAACACGGGAAGGTCTGTGCAGCCCACGTGCCGCCAGCGTTGCTTCAAGCCGTCAATGACAAGCGGGGCTAAGGCAGCTGAAATTCTGCCTTTGCAGTACTGCGCATGCGCAGCGCAAGTTTCTTGGCGGGTTTTTCAAATATGGATTGTCATTATTTTAAGAGTACCTTAGGAAACAAAGAATGAAGAATGGAGTTCGTGTAGCAATGATGTGTTGAGTACATTTCTTGGTGCTTTATGTTTTTAAATACCATATTTCCCGGGGTGGGGGAGAGCTCCTTTCACAGAGTTTGGGGAGTCTGGCCCGGGGTAAAGTTGCGGGGAGGGCAGGAGCGTTGTGAAGGAGAGGATCGGGGCCAGTAACCCACTTGCGACGGAGCCACCGGATTGTGGCCGGGCAGTGAATTAGCTCGGGTGGCTGCGACTGGCCGCCGGGACCGGACAGCACCTTCTGCTGGCCCCCACTCACCTCTGGCAGTGCTCTCCGTCTGAAAACTTCTCTCCTGCCACTCGCCGGCCTCACTCATGTCAGTCGCTTCCCGCAAATCCTTAAATTCCGACTGCGCGTTTAACGGACCAATTGAGGCTACTCGGCCATGGGAATTTAAGAATTTGCGGGAAGCGGCTGACATGAGTGAAGCTGGCGAGCGGCAGGTGAGAGGTGTTCAGACGGAGAGCACTGCCAGAAGTGAGCAGGCTGGCAGAAGGCGCTGAAGTGGCAGCCAGTTCTGCTGTCGGGTCCCGGCGGCCGCTCGCAGTCACCAAAGCTGCTTTCTTCCCCGGAAGTGGCGGCCAGTTCAGCTGAGTAAGCTACTGACATGATCTCCGACCCCATCCTTCTCAACACTGCTGCCCTCCCCGCATCTTTAACCCCTGGCACAGACTCTCCACATGCTGTGAAAGGAACTCTCGCTCCAATTGGTCCCTTGAATTAGTATTGTCATTCAATAAGATGATAAGTGATCCAACTTGTCCCGTTGCTCCCACCATCTCTCCACCTGCCGTCATCCTCCATCCCCCACCCGTTCAGTAATTAAAAAACGAAGGAGATTTAGAAGCCTTGGGAAAATTGAATTGTTACTTATTTTTATTTTTTATTTTTACGGAGAGAACAATCTGCGCATGCGCGATTTAAGATTTGTTTTTAAATCCGACTGACTGCCTACCCCGAGTAATTACTGACGGCAAGTGCCTGATATACACGCACACATATACACACGCACATATATATACACATATACACACGCACACATATACATATACACACGCACACATATATACACACACACGCACACATATATACACACACGCACACATATATACACACACACGCACACATATACACACACACACGCACACATATACACACACACACATATATATACACACACACACACACACATATACACACGCACACATATATATACACATATACACACACACATATATATACACACACACACATACACACGCACACATATACATATACACACGCACACATATATACACACACACACGCACACATATATACACACACACGCACACATATAAACACACACACGCACACATATACACACACACATATATATATACACACACACACACACATATACTTTGATTTGATTTGATTTGATTTTATTATTTGTCATTCGAACCTCAAGAGGCTCGAACGAAACTCCGTTTCTACATGCCATACACAAATCATAAAAAAAATACACAGACAATTCAATTCACACAAACATCCATCACAGTGAATCTCATCCTCACTGTGATGGAAGGCAAAGTCTTCTCTCTCCCCCGCACCATCTCTCTCCCGAGGTCGAAGCTGCAGGCGGGCGGTGTTAAGTCCCACGGCCTTTGAGGTAGCGCCGGGCGATGTACGGCCCCGCTCTAGGCCCAAAGGTCACAGTTGGAGCCCCCGGCGGGCGCTGGAATGTCCCGCGGCCATGAAAGCCGCGCCGGGCGATGTATGGCCCCGCTCCGGGTCGCTCCAACCCCGCGACACGGGCTGGAGAAGCTGTGTTGCGGGAGCTCCGGAGAGCGGTCTCCCACCCGGACCCGCGAGCTCCCGATAGTCCACTGGTCTGCAGCTGCAGCTGGAGCTGGAGCTCCGGGGTCGAACTGCAGCAGCGAGCCACCACCGCTCCCCACGCTCCGAGGCCAGCCAGCCCCATGACGGTGAGTCCGCAGCTCCGTGACTGGAGCCCCCAGGTCGTCCCGGTCGGAGGCCGCTCCATGGTGCTAGGCCCCAACGACAACGGAGACCCGACAGGGAAAAAGTCGGGTCTCCCGTGCAGGGAAGAGATTTAAAAGTTTCCCCCTCTTCCCCCCCCCACCCCCCACATATACACAGTTACAAACAATACAAAAAAAACACGAACAACTACATTTAACTAGACAAAAAATTAAAAAAAAACAGACAGGCTGTAGGGGCCGCTGCAACGTGAGTCGCGCCCGCCCACTCGTGTGTGTATACACACGCACACATATACATATACACACGCACACATATATACACGCACACATATATACACACACACATATATACACACATATATACACACACACGCGCGCACATATATATACACATATACACACACGCACACACATATATATACACACACAAACACACATATATACACACGCACACATATATATACACACACATATATACACACACACGCACACATATATACACACACACATATATACACACACACGCATATACACACGCACACATATATATACACACGCACACATATATATACACACGCACACATATACACACGCACACATATACACACGCACACATATACACACATGCACGCATATATATACACACACACACATATACACACACACACACAATCATGTTTAATATATTGTTTTCGTTCCCTGAAGGCATTTGATAAAGTGTCACATGAAAGCCTGGTGCATGAGCTCATGATATTGGAACAAACTTGGATTGAAAACTGATTCTCACATAGAAGGCAGAGTCAGAATAAAGGGATCATTTTCATGAAGGAAGGATGGAATGAGTACATTTGTTCTTGGCCTCAGTTATCTACTGTTATAATAATGAGCTGGGGAAGGGAGTGGAGTATTAGATGTCCACATATAGTGATGATACAAAAATTAGGTCAGTGGTCACGTTGCAATGAAGTTATTTGGATATAGATAGATTGGATGAATGGGCAAAACGTTGTCAAATTGAGTTTAAAGTGGGAATGTGTGCGATCAGTAAGAAGAATCTAAAAGAGGTATTTTATCGAAATCTAAATGTCGGGCAGTACAACGGTGCAGATGATACAGCTGCTGCCTCACAGCGCCAGAGACCCAGGTTCAATCCTGACCTTGGGCGCTGTCTGTGTGGAGTTTGCATGTGCTCCCTGTTCTTCTTGTGTTTGAGGCAGCAGAGGTTATGTAACGGCCTCCAGGCGCTGTAGCCAGTTCAATGTGCTGTTGTCGAGGGCCGTGAGGTCTGCCCCTCCACCGGGGGGGGGGGGGGGGGGCGGAGGACAGCGCGGCCCCCAGCGATGCATGTTGGCGTTGAACCGGCCGACCCCTGTATGGAGCCCGTTCAGGGCGACCCACACTTTACGGGGCAGGTCCCAGCCGGGCGGGACTGTGGTGTTCGATGCAACAGTGAATTGAGGAGGTCGGGAAGTCCGTTCCTGGCTGGTTCTCCATGCTCCTAGTGTGTTGAAACCGGAGCCACAGAGGGTCGCTGTGTGACGGGAGAGGGGGCGACGAGATGACAGGCGTTGAGGCCCCGGTTGCTGTGAGTCCTGGGTGAGGTGGTGCAAAGGATGTTTGGCATCTGATGGGGCCTTGCACACCAGCGTGTGGGTGAAGTACTCTCTGCGAAGCTTGGCGGGTGAGATACCTGTGAGCACCGGCAGATGATCCGTCGGAGTTGGGTGTAGACAGCCTGTCACTGTGTGGCTCTCCAGTTTCCTCCTACATCCCAAAGGCCTGCAGCTTTGTAGGTTGATTTGCCCCCGTAGTTTGACACTGTAGTGTAGGGAGTGGATGCAAAAGGTGGGGTAGCATCGAACTACTGTGGACAGGTAGACTCGGTGGGATGAAGGCCTGGTTCAATATGTTGCAACTTTCAATCAATCAATGGAGGATGTGTCTACAAAGGGATTCATCGTTCATTGGTTGGCCAATAAACAACAGCCTCTGTATTTACAGTAGTTTAGTTTAGAGATACAGCGCGGAAACAGGCCCTTCGGCCCGCCGAGTCTGCACCGACCAGCGATCCCCGCACATTAACCCTATCCTACACAGGCTAGGGACCATTAACTTATTTAAATACACCAAGGCAATTAACCTACAAACCTGGAGGTTACGTCTTTGGAGTGCGGATCGGAGAAAACCCACGCGGTCACGGGGAGAACGTACAAAGTCCGTACAGACGGCAGCCGTAGTCGGGATCAAACCCGGGTCTCTGGTGTAAGGCGGCAACTCTACCGCTGGAGCCCAGTAGAACAAGGAACACTCATGCTGCTTTACCAAAGATAGACAGACACAAGATGCTGGAGTAACAGCAAGTCAGGCAGCATCTCTGGAGAAGATGGATGTGGTGTCGGGGAGTGACCACACCGATACTCATACTAGGGTGAACTCGCATGGTGAATTCTCTACACCGTTGTAAGAAGGTCCATGGCCAGATGGGGGCGCAGTCCCTCACGGTCAGAGTGCCTGTGCGGAGGCGCTGGTGATCTGGGGTTTGTGCGGCTGTTCAGTCCTGGACTTCAAAGGAGGAGCCTTGGGCAGGCGGGTGATCTCAGCCTTCTGCCTGCAGTTCACCCTCGCCTCAAGAGGAGGCGCTGACTGTACAGGGTCCGACCTGGCAGCTCAGCTTTGGGCTTGTTTCTGCACTGTATCTCTAAAGGTGGGACGTGTAGGTGAGGCATGTTGGTCGGCGTGGAATGAAGGGCCTGTTTTCAGGCTGTGGGACTCTTTGACTATTAAGTTGTTGCTCTGTACATTAGGTGGCAGTGTCAGTGGCCAACTGTAGTAGGGGGGAGGGCGTGTGGGGAAAATCCACATCTGGAATTTCCTGTGCTCCAGATGTTACCTCCTCACATGGCAATGCCCTCACCCTGCTCAATCTCACTGGGATAAGTTCGACTGAGGGTCACCTCCCCCAGTGGAAAATTGGTAGCCGTGGCAATGTTTTCCCAACACTATGGAACGTAAGGGGTTAATCCACCTCAGGTGCCAGAGTGATTGATGGAAACGGACAATAGGTGCAGGAGGAGGCCATTCGGCCCTTCGAGCCAGCACCGCCATTCAATGTGATCATGGCTGATCATCCCCAATCAGTACCCCGTTCCTGCCTTCTCTCCATATCCCGATTCCGTTAGCCCTCAGAGCTAAATCTAACTCTCTCTTGAATACATCCAGTGAATTGGCCTCCACTGCCTTCTGTGGCAGAGAATGCCACAGATTCACAACTAAACTCTCTGGGTGGAAAGGTTTTTCCGCATCTGATGAACATTTGATGGTGTGGGCCTGTACTTGCTGGAGTTTAAAAGCATAAAAACCTCATTGAAACAAATTGAATAGTGAAAGGCCTGGATAGAGTGGATGTGGAGAGGAGAGGAGACACTAGCGGGAGAATCAGAATAAACGGAAAAAATTAGGCCATTCGGCCCATCAAGTCTACTCCGCCATTCAATCATGGCTGATCTATCTCTCCCTGCCAACCCCATTCCCCTGCCTTCTCCCCATAACCTTGGGGCTGGGGGTGGAGAGGGCGAGGAAGAGGAACAGGCCAGAGACTGCAGATGCTGGAATTTTGAGCAAAACACAAAGTGCTGGGGGAACTCAGCGGGCCAGGCAGCATCTGTGGAGGGAATG